>CM055127.1:16188920-16754373 GCA_029206835.1 Rana muscosa | reverse complement strand
ATAACAAACAAACAACAAAAAAAAAAAAATAGTGACCTGATCAGAAGTCACGCGCGCACACACAAAAGAGGAAGTGCACTTAGCTTAGATGGCCGGACAAGTCCTGAACAATACAAATGTCTGTGAAGGGGGGAGATTGAGTCCAGTGTCTAACCACAAGATTGCAGACACACAACATATAACTGCTTTAACAGACAAGTTCCCCGCCGTTAGCATGAATCGGGCTGTCTATAAACTTGTAAAACACCGGGGTAGCAACTCTGGGGTCACGATAACAATAAGAATACAGGAAAATCAAAAATATCAAAACACCACACACTATGGGGAGAATCAAAAAATTGTTAAAACCTGTCTCTGTAGTACTGTCATTCAATGAAGTTGTAAAGTTAGTAAGGTTAAACATTAGAAAAAGAGAGAGAGAGAGAGATGATACTACTACACCACCTATTATACAAAAAGAAGTGATCACCAAGAAGAAAGTAGGCCTTGCAATATGTTTAGATCACTCAGCTACTTTTAGCGCTTAAATCGTCGGGTCCGCAACCTTCGACATTCGGTATACCCTTCAACAAATCTTTTTTTTATCTGTCCTGGATAGCAGGTGACGTCCATTTTACTGTAGGCAATGCCCCAAATGCCTGTGTCTTCGAGCATCGGATTATACGATCAATCCCAATGTCAGATTATAACTCATTACCAGAATCAAGCAGAAAGAGAAAAAGAGACTTAGAAAAAAAAATTAAAGTATCTTACCTCCCAAACACACTAGAAGGACTGGATCATGGCAGGTTCAGAACCAGATGGTTGAACCCGGGTCCTGGTAGCAATCGGCCCCTATTTGACCACTAATGTTAAGTGGGGGGACTTATTTTCTCAGTGAGTTTTGAGATCTGATACTCACCGATTTCTGATCGATCAGAACCTTTGGACCCAGGTTTCACGCATTGGTGTTGGCAGGAAGGACCAAAATGTTAAGATGGTTTTCCCTCTGTGATCAGTCAAACTTCAAGTGTTCCAGAAGTAAGGTAATTTATTTCAAATGTACCGGTACAAATGGATGAGCCTTTCATGCTGAGAAGAAAGCAGAAGTCACATACAGACACGAGGTGTGTGACCTTTTTATAGAGTCAACAGGAATAATATTATTGTTAAAAGTTCACTGGTGGCTTATGACGCAAAACAGCTTTATTGCCAATCACAGTGTCTTTTTACAATTCGTAGCAAAGCTTATGAATTTAGGAAGTAAGTTGAAACAATTGAACAATACAGGTTAGAAGCAACGTGTCTTTAGAAGCCATTTTAGAAATCGGAATCCATTTTAAATTCCTACAAATAGTCACACAATAGACATAAAAAACTTTTCCAACATTTGGTTATCCCTGCAACATCAATTTCACATCCAATGCAAGTTCATCAGTGGGGTGGACAATGTTGCGGCTGATGCGCTATCCCGGCTCAACTTTCCGTAATTTTTCCGGCAGGTCCCGCATGCCGACGTATTTGCCACACCATCCCCGCAGGCTTCATTTCTGATGTTGGATTAAACACCCATTGGCTCGATGCGGCAGCCTTAGTCGGGGCGTCGTTGTCGGTCAACACCAAGAAGGCTTACACCTCGGCTTGGAAGTCCTTTCAGGTTTTTCAGTCTCAGTACCCGTGTGTCAACAGCCCTGATGTCCGTTATTTGTTGACTTTCATTGCGTACTGCCATACTAAACTAAGGTTGTCTCATGGCACCATCAAAACATATCTTGCCGGGGTTCAGCACCATCTGTCCTTGCAGGATCCGAATCAGCCTTCCATTTTCTCTGCCAATGCCATCAAGGCTGTTTTGAGTGGCATCCGAAGGAGTTGTCCTCCGGCTACCATCTGTAGACTCCCAGTCACAGGACATATTTTCCGGAGGATGTCTGCTTTGCTGGATGCGCTGCCATTTGGGAGGCTCCTCAGTGTGGTGCTCAAAGCTGCCATTTACCTAGCTTTCTTTGGGTTCCTTAGGCCAGGTGAGTTTTCCTGTTCCGGGCTTGGTTCCCGGATACTCACGATAGGCCAGCTGGTCAGACATCCGAACCATTACAATTTACATCTGTCAGCTTGCAAGACTCAGCAGTTCGGGGCTGGCACGGATGTTTTGTACTTTAGGTGCGTGGTGCCCTGTGACGGTATTGGATCAGCTCATGGTGCTGATCGGCGACAAACCCAGGGATAGTCCCTTGCTTCCTTCCCGGTGGCTCCCCTCACGGTGACGCAGTTCTCCAAACACTGCCGCACATTGTGGTCCAACCTGGAATTGATCCCGGCTAGCCTGTCGGGTCACTCATTTAGGATTGGGGCGGCCTCTGCGGCTTCACGCCAGGGTATCCCGGCGCATGTCATCAGGAAGTTGGGGAGGTGGAATTCGACTTGTTTCATCAGGTACATACCGGATCCTCAGGTTGAGATGGCTCGAGCCTTCATGCATCGGACTGATTGATGTTTTTTTACTACCAATAAAATCTGTTACTGCTTACCCTAGTGTCCTCTTTTTGGCCCCTTTTAGGTGTACTGACCACGTGACCTTTGGCACACTCCAGGTCTTGCTCATATGTTATTCTCCACATTCGTTACTCATATCTCACGCAGAGACTCCGAGTACAAATGGGAAGGCCGGCCGTAGGCGGGCCTGAGTTTGTAGGAGGAGTTGGGTGGTATTTAAACTAGTCCTCCTCCTCCTCCTCCTTACTCCCACGGCCAGACCTTTTTCTTGTTTCCCACCCTCCCGGCCCCTTTTTTATTTTGCTTTTCTTTTATCACGTCTTGTTTGGGTATGCCCCCTTTTAGGCGTACTGACCATGTGACCTTCAGCAAAAAGTGCAAGAAGAGAGCGATTCCTCAATGGGACTTTTTAGGGTGACTGTTGAAAACCTCTATGTGGAGTAATGTAGTACAAAAGTATTGGTCATAAAGACTGGTTTATTATATTTTTTTACAAAAATATAGATATATAGCATGAGGTGCTACTACTGTACAAACACAACATGTGTCCATGTAACCAGTGTGCATACACTGAGAAGGGAAATAATCACAACGCATATAGACAGATATCATAAATTACACAAGGGAAAGAGAAGAATGTAGTACAGGACCCGACACTGTCTCTAAGGTAGGACAGATACCCAACGTTTCAAGGCCTTTTTATTGTACAGCCTCTTCTTCAGGGGTAGGGTGCTGCACCTTTTAGTGTTAGATGATATCTGTATCCAAAAAATAATACAAAATCAGAAAATGAAACAAAGTAACGGATAAATAACAACAAATAAGCAGAAAAGAACAAAGAGCAATGATGGTAGAATAGGGTCATTAATTATAGGGACATGTACTAAACTCCAAATTATATGTATAGGTACATAGTATGTTGTCAACAAAGGGTTATTTAAATACTGACCCTGTATATTACGTGTATACGGGTTACTTTGTAGTAGCAAGTGATAAAAAGGCACGATAGTTCTGACTTGAGGATTGATGGTGTTGTTCCACAGAGGGTTGGACCAGCAGGTGACATGGATGGGCCCTCCACCCAGATGGTATAGTGACGGCTTGGTCCACAGAGGGCGTAAGGAGTGTCAGATACCGCCCTCACACCACAGGTGCAGAGGAACTGCTATCCATGCAGTGGAGAGACCTCCCAATGTTCAGAAAGTGCCTAAGTATCAATAAAAAGGATATTAGGATATATAGAGAGAACGTATGAGACTCTCTAATAACATGTGTCCTAGGGGCAACCTACCTGAAAAGGTTAATACTGCTTCACGTAGGCCGCACCCAAGGGCCATGAACTATGCCCTAAAAAAAGAACATATAGGGCTGACCTAAAGTATGAGTAGAGATAGGGCTTGTTAGATATCAAAGGGATTCAAAAAAGCTCTCATAGCACTCCAGGTAATTAACACATAACCTACCTGGATGGATAGTATTGCCTAGGCTAGGCCGCACCAGGAGACGTAGGGGGAAACCAGGGTGGGCAAGGTGCCCGTCCAGAGGTCTAACAGGTGACTGGGAGAGAAGGTCATTAGGTAGGTGTCTATTTAGGTTGGTACTATTGCAAATAGATAGACAGGTGAAATATACTGATGACTATTTACCTGGTCTGGAGAATATGGCAAATGTAGATATATTGCCACCGGACCGGTACTTAACTGAGCTGAACTTCCCTAGGCTTAATGCGGGACAGAAGGTGGAGTTAGATGCGCCTCTTACGGTGGAGGAATTGCAGGAGGCAGTGGGCCTGTTCCCTAATTGTAAGGCACCGCGGGAGGACGGGATTCCCATGGAAGTATACAAGCAGCATGCGGAAGTATTGCTACCACGCTTATTGAGGGTGTTTAACGCTGCCTTGGAGGTGGGAGTCCTTCCACCTTCTATGGCAAAGGCCAATATTGTATTGCTCCTTAAACCAGGTAAGGACCCGGTTGAACCTGGGTCATACAGGCCAATCTCCTTGTTACAATGCGATATTAAAATTCTTGCGAAAGTGCTAGCAATGCGACTCAATAAGGTTATAGCCTCCCTCATACACGAAGACCAGGCGGGGTTTATGCCAAATAAATCCACGGCCATTAACCTGCGGCGGTTATTTTTGAATATGCAATCGGACGTCGATAATCCGGGAAGCAGGGCCCTGCTGTCCTTAGATGCCACTAAGGCATTTGACAGTATTGATTGGACATACTTGTGGGCGGTGCTGGAGCGTTTTGGATTCGGCGAAGCATATATAGCGTGGGTGCGCCTCCTGTACAGCAGACCTGAGGCTGCTATTCGGGCCTTCGGTTTCCTGTCACAGGATTTTGCATTGAGGAGGGGGACGAGGCAAGGATGCCCGCTGTCCCCTCTGCTCTTTGCATTGGCTATTGAACCCCTGGCCATGGAGATAAGGGCGAATGAGCGCATTGTGGGATTTTGCTATGGGCCCCTGCAGGAGAAGATAATGCTATACGCAGATGACACCCTGCTTATGCTGGGAGATACTGACGAGTCCCTGCGGGAGGCCATGGCAACCATTACAAAATTTGGGGTTTACTCAGGCTTACAAATTAACTGGTCAAAATCTGCCCTGTTACTGTTAGACGGGGATGCCACACAGGCGATAGCCCCATCGTGCCCTATCCCAGTCACTACTTCCTTTAAATACTTGGGGATTCAGATCACTTCTAACCCGAGGGATTTTAGCCGGTTGAATATCTCGCCCCTGCTTCAGAGGTTTAGGGAGAGAGTTAGGACGTGGAACGGCCTTCACATGTCGGTGGCGGGCAAAGTAAATTTGGTGAAGATGATCCTTATGCCTCAATTACTCTACTGTCTTCACAATGCCCCGGTAGTGGTCCCTTTAAAAAATTTTAGAATGGTTATCTCCATCTTTCGTACTTTAATATGGAAGAATAAACCCCCGAGGATAAAATTAGAACATCTTCAAAGGCCTAAGGACGATGGCGGGCTGGCACTGCCCAACCCGTGGTTGTACTACCTGGCTGCCCAGTTACAGCACCTGGTGGGGTGCTTTGGGACTGAGCCGTCTGGTTCTTCCCGGGCACTCATGCTCCGCACAATAGATGCAGGTCCCATCCCTCTGGCACTGGAGGCCCTGGCATTTGCCAGGCCGAATAAGAAGTATCCTACGTACAACCTTATACAAAAAGTGTGGAATAAGTGCAAGTATATACAACAGGCCGAGGGGTACACTGAATATAGCCCTCTCTGGCATAACGAGACTTATACGGAACTGGCTAAGTTGCAGGGAGGGGCTAGATGGATAGCACACGGGATTACCCATGTTAAGCACGTCTTTAAGAACGGTATTCTTAGGACATTTGCGGATCTGCAGGCGGAGTTTGGCCTGCCGTCCCCAATGTTCTTCCAATATCTGCAACTTCAGCATGCGGTTAGAGCACAGAGTAGATCTTCAGAGTGGCACTTGTCTCCAACTCCTGTATTCGGCCTCATCAGAGATGCTGTGACCTCGAAGGGATTTATTTCCCAAAGCTACAATATCCTTTTACAATACTTCCTGGGGCAGCATCCCCTGAAGGTGAGGGAGCGGTGGGAGAGAGATGTGGGTCAAATGGACGGGGAGGAGTGGGAGGAGATATTTCAGGGGGTAAGTGTATGCTCTTTAAATGTGGCCCAGCGGCTCACGCAACTGTATATTATTCTGAGGGTATACTACACGCCGCATAGACTACAGCTGATGGGGTTACAGACGGATGGTACCTGTACCAGATGTAGGAGGGACCATGGGGATCTTATTCACCTCCTGTGGCGCTGCCCCAAACTGCATTTATATTGGAATGAGGTGGTAACTGTGGTCAATTCTGTGTTCCAGATATCTTTACCAGTAGATCCCAAGGTATGCCTCTTGGGGGTGGTGGAAGAGCATGTGATAGAAGCGCATCCTAGGGAAGCAGTTCAGAGGGTGATGTTCCAAGCCAGGAGGCTGATTATGTTGTATTGGAAATCGGAGGCGCCCCCAACTTCGAGGGAATGGATATGTAAGATAGGGGATATGTTACGTATGGAAAAGCTCATCTACCAGCACAGGGGGAGTATGCAGAAATATGAAAATCTCTGGGCACCGTGGCTGGATACACCGGGGCTTGCCCCGGTGGACCTGGTCGCGGGCAGATTATTGGGCTAGTTATGGGGGGGGGGGAAACACTCTGCCTGTGAATGCTATATTGTAGGAAGAGAAATATTATGAGGTTGCTACTTTAACCCTGTTTTGTATCAATCGGTCATGAGCATGGAAGTGCTGATTATTGTTTTTGATGTATATGACTTTGTACCACCTTTGAATCAATAAACACATTTTTGTTGGTAAAAAAAAAGATATATTGCCACCAGTAGTTAGTTTCTAGTTGCCAGGTATCTGCGAAGTCCCATATTTTCTAGTGGTCTCTAGGGGAGAGCAGACAGATCCCTAACATGAAAATGCTGTACAGACTCCCAGAAAAGTACCTGAATATGTATGGAAGATTCTTTACCTGGTCTGGATCCGACTGACTGGTAAAGGTGCGGCTTCAGTATGAGCAGACTGAGCCCATATGGGCGTCAGCTTATGAATGCTCACTGAGTGGTAACTTGGGGACAGCTGTGAAGGAGCAGGGAGATGAGGGGCCGGACGGAATCATGCCCCCCGAGCTCGGTGACGCGCCACGCCACCCCCGAGGGCGGGGGGTTGTTATGGCGACCGACACTCTCACTAGTGAGAGCGTCCTCTCGCACAGGCGCCGCTGGCTGCGGCGCTGCCTCGGGGGGGTGACGTCACGCGTCAGAGGCTCGCAACACAGGATTGGCAATGGAGGGTAGTCATGGGAACCATTCCCTCTCCTCCAAGCCTCAAAACGGACCGGAAATGTGCGCCGCACATATCGGTCCTACCTGCGTCAAGTGGATTCAAACCAGACAGCGGAAGGGGGGGGGGGGGGCGGCCAGCCTCCTGTACAGAGTGTAGACCTGCTGGCCCAATACACCATTGTCCAATCCCCAGGGAACATGGATCAATGTAATACATCAAGTCAGACTGCGGAACTTCATAAGTAGAATCACCTAAATGTTCACTACGCCAGGCACATATAATAAAGAAGGAAAGTATATATAGTGCAGATGCAGTAGTGATGCCTGCAAGGGTACTTGGAGAATTGTATATCCCGTAAGTAAGGGATATATGTACATGTAAAGCCAATAAATACCTGACCATCTCTCGCCATCGGGCATCTATTTAAATAAATAACATATGGAAAGAAGAGAAAATATAATAGCAAAAGACACAAAAGGCACAAAAAGCATTTGGAAACACTAAAGAACTAATAGTATATATATAAAAGGGCTGTGAACTATCCGTGAGTATAGGATGCGGGGAGGGTACCACTCCCCACAACACACTCCGCATACTCGCTAACCTAATAAAATAAGCCTAAACCTAAAAACAAAGTGTAGATTAGGACAGATGGATTGTCTTAATAACCACAAACCTTAATATAAGGATTATGGTAATGTATAGAACATCATCTATTGTGAACATTCGTAGAGTCATTCGACAAAGATGCTGAATGAACCTATTGAAGGTTCCTGGTCGCACTGAGGCAGTCTCATTCAGAGCCCCCCGAAGAGAAACCCTCCAAAAAGGATCTATAAGAGATTGACCCATTCAAGCCTGGTGGTTTAGTGGCATTTTGGTGGAATATCCACCGTTGTTCAGACTGTAACAACATTTTATTTAAGTCCCCTCCTCTTGGACCAGAATGGAGTCTGTCCAAGATTAAAAATGAGATTCTAGGGCAACGTCCATTATGAAAATCCCTTACATGCCTACCCAAAGGTAGGTCTGGATTGCAGGCCTTCATTGATAAGATATGTCGATAAGCCCTCTGCCAGAACTGTTGGATGGTCTTCCCAATATAGAAGCAGTGGCATTCACATAATAGAAGATATACCACAGCTGCAGTCTGACAGTTGGCATAATGTTTTGGGATATAGTGCTCTCCATTCGGTAATTTGATGTTACGGGTGGTATTCATGTACCGACAGTATTTACAGTCTCCGCATGTGAAGGTCCCTGAATATTTACAGGGACATTTTTTACCTGTCGGTCTAAATTCACTAGAGACCAACAGGCCTCTTAGGGATCTAGCCCTTTTGAAAGTGAATACAGGTTTTTTCGTCACGTAAGGACCAATAGTTGGGTCCATGGCAAGAACATGGCAGTATTTCTTGGTTATGTTCTTGATGGCCTTATTTTGGTTTGAAAATTTAGTGATGATAGAGATGGGTGTTGTTTTGATTGTTTTGGATGCAGGATTATAGAGTGTATCATTCCTCGTCTTTGAGACGGCTCTTTTGTAAGCCTTTTTCAAGATGGTCTTTGAATAGCCCCGTAGGGACAGTCTCGCTCTCAAGTTGTCTGCTTCTTTTTTAAAGTTTTTATCTTCTGTGCAGTTCCTGCGTAATCGCAGGTATTGGCTATAGGGAATAGAAGCAATCAAGTTTTTGGGATGAAAGCTGCTGGCATGCAGGATCGAGTTTCCCGCAGTTTGCTTCCTGTAGAGGCTACTACTTAGGTGACCAAAAGGTGCAGCACCCTACCCCTGAAGAAGAGGCTGTACAATTAAAAGGCCTTGAAACGTTGGGTATCTGTCCTACCTTCGAGACAGTGTCGGGTCCTGTACTACATTCTTCTCTTTCCCTTGTGTAATTTATGATATCTGTCTATATGCGTTGTGATTATTCCCTTCTCAGTGTATGCACACTGGTTACTTGGACACATGTTGTGTTTGTACAGTAGTAGCCCCTCATGCTATATATCTATATTTTTGTAAAAAACTTTAATAAACCAGTCTTTATGACCAATACTTTTGTACTACATTACTCCACATAGAGGTTTTCAACAGTCACCCTAAAAAGTCCCATTGAGGAATCGCTCTCTTCGGAGTGCACTTTTTGCTGTATGTACTGTATCTAGGGATGCAGGTAGACTGACCTCTCATATTCATCCATCTGAGACACCGTTCTTTGTATTCTGTATTTAGGGTAGCAAATACCCACATCCTCTATTGGTGCCTCACTTGCATGGATCTTACATATTTGATAATTCTCTTTTTTCTTTTATTGATTTTTTAAAGGAACCATTTTTTCCTTCTCTCACTTTCCAAACCCTGCTGAGATAAAGCATTGAGGGGCTGTATACCGCAACATATCCAGAATGACCAACTATGTGGTTACTAACTGGGAAAGTGGTATGTCAGGCGTATACCAAAACTTTACTTTAAAAGAACAAAAGGATACAGAACTTTCATCTATTTTTATGTCCCTTCGAAAATTATTAGAAAAAAAGTCACTTAATTATTGGCACATACACTCTTTTGAGCTTTATCTAAAAAACAAAACCAACCCATATGGATTGAGAGTCCAAATATTCCCCACTATGGAGAACATTGATTCATCCTTTAATGAGGCGTGGGAGGCTAATCTTTTAAAATGTTCTGCAGGAATGATGTCCCTTCTAATAAAGGAATACCAAAAAACGATTGTAGATATAGATCGTGAGTTGGAGTCCTTGTACACACAACTAACAGCCTATAACGGCCACGATTCCTTTAAACAATTGGATGAAGATCTCAATGAACACCTGAAGGAGTTCAACAGAGACATCCTGATAAAAAAAGAAAAGAAGCTTCTCAGGGATCAGACGGCATTTTCTGAACACAAAGCCTATAACTGGAAAAATATTCAAAATAGACCTAAACAACAATCCAGATTAAGATCCAATTATCAGGATCAGGGTTTCTCAGATGCCTCCTCTGCTTCTTCTATTTCCTCGAGGAGACAGTCGAGAACCAAAAGATCTGGTAAAAAGAAGAGAAACTCTAATGAAAGTGAGGGTTCCAATGAGAAACTTAATAGTAAAAAACATATCACAGAAACAGGCGCCCAAAATCCCAAATATAGTGGCCCCCGTGGAGCACGAGGGAACCCTATACCAAACACCACCTTGGGAGCAGCTTCATCTAATCAAGATGTAAATTAATTTTTCCCAAGAACATTGTCAACCAACATTAAAAATCCCTCTATGAATGTGGTACAGGATGCAGGCTCTACTCAAGGGAACTCCAACGTTGTGCCATCATGAAATCAGGACGGGGTAAGAAATGTAACCGATTATACATGTACTGATCAATATAATGTTTGCGACATGAATGTAGTAAACCTATCATCTTATACTCTTTCTGATTCTGAACTTCATGTATTATCCAAAGGTCTCAGTTTCTGCCCCAACCAGGACTTCAATAAATTTGATGCGATCAAAGATCTTCAGCTTTTTGCACGAAAACTGATTCTTAAACAGTTATACTCAAAGGAGATCCCGTTTCAACCAAAATTTGAATCCCTGGAGCTTAAGGCACTTGATGCCCTTGTAAGTCTATTGGAAGAAATTACACCCCAGACCTGATAGACCAAATCGATCTAGACAAGTTACTGGGTCGATTTGATCAAACTGAACTTCCACCTCCACCCACGTTCCGGAAAAAATCGGATATATTTCCCACATTAAATAACAATCTCAATGTTTTAGCCTTCGTAAAACTGGTGGGTAGTGACATATGTAAATTAAAGGGGTCCAAAATCGGTAAAGACAAAGATAACCTATCAGAACTAGAGAGACAAGCCCTAAAAACCCTTAAAGACAACCTAGAAATAACAATCAAGCCCTCGGACAAGGGTGGCAACATTGTAATCATGGACAATCCCTTCTATGTGGAGATGTGTGAAAAGATCTTGCAGAATGACTCTTGGTACTGCAAGATCAGCGCCAACAAAATTGATAAATTTAACCAGGAATTTTACTCTCTGGTAGATACTGCCCATACCCAGAACATCTTGAATAAAACTGAATGGGAATTCATTAGGACCAAAATGCCCAGAATTCCCACCTTTTACGCACTTCCCAAGTTGCATAAATGCACCAAAAACCCTACAGGAAGGCCAATAATATCTGGAAATGGCTGCATTACTGAAAACCTGAGCACTTTTGTTGACGCCCACCTGCGTCCATATGTAATCGAAATACCAAGTTACATCCGGGACACCCTTCACCTTCTGCAGATCATTGACGGACTGTGCATTGCCCCGACGTCACTTTTGGTTGCCATTGACGTCGAGGCACTATACAGTTCCATCCCCCATGACAAGGGGATGGCATGTGTAAGTCATGTCCTATCTCAGAATAGCCGCTTTGAGCGGAAAACTAATCAGTTTCTGCTCAGCGCGCTAGAATTCATTCTCCATCACAATCATTTCATGTTCAATGGCTCCCACTACCTCCAGGTACAGGGCGTTGCGATGGGGACCTTGTGTGCCCCATCGTACGCAAACCTGTACCTGGGGGAGTGGGAGCGTATGATCAATCAATCAAGTGCTATGGCCTCGTTCATGTGTCACGTCAGTCTTTGGTATAGATTCATTGATGATGTCCTGTTGGTATGGGATGGATCACTGGACCACCTGAATCAATTCCTCACCCAACTTAATATAAACCATTTCAACCTCAGTTTCACGATGACCTCAAACGAAACCTCAATCAACTTTCTGGATGTGACAATCTATAAAGACACTACTGGTCACCTAAGTAGTAGCCTCTACAGGAAGCAAACTGCGGGAAACTCGATCCTGCATGCCAGAAGCTTTCATCCCAAAAACTTGATTGCTTCTATTCCCTATAGCCAATACCTGCGAATACGGGGAGAATCAAAAAATTGTTAAAACCTGTCTCTGAAGTACTGTCATTCAATGAAGTTGTAAAGTTAGTAAGGTTAAACATTAGAAAAAGAGAGAGAGAGAGATGATACTACTACATCACCTATTATACAAAAAGAAGTGATCACCAAGAAGAAAGTAGGCCTTGCAATATGTTTAGATCACTCAGCTACTTTTAGCGCTTAAATCATCGGGTCCGCAACCTTCGACATTCGGTATACCCTTCAACAAATCTTTTTTTTATCTGTCCTGGATAGCAGGTGACGTCCATTTTACTGTAGGCAACGCCCCAAATGCCTGTGTCTTCGAGCATCGGATTATACAATCAATCCCAATGTCAGATTATAACTCATTACCAGAATCAAGCAGAAAGAGAAAAAGAGACTTAGAAAAACAAATTTAAGTATCTTACCTCCCAAACACACTAGAAGGACTGGATCATGGCAGGTTCGGAACCAGATGGTTGAACCCGGGTCCTGGTAGCAATCGGCCCCTATTTGACCACTAATGTTAAGTGGGGGGACTTATTTTCTCAGTGAGTTTTGAGATCTGATACTCACCGATTTCTGATCGATCAGAACCTTTGGACCCAGGTTTCACGCATTGGTGTTGGCAGTGTTGTGGAGATTTTTATGGAAATGTATTAATGTATGTTGTCAGATGTCCCCCCCAGTGTCAGTTTTGCTGTAATGCGCTCATCTGAGCGTATTTGCACATACAGACGTTGGTGGAAGATCGGTGGCGGGAAAATCTTCCTGTGGAAACAGCGATGTCTGCTCCATTTAGAGATGTTGTTTTGCGCCCCGTTGGGGGAACTGGCCAGCCCCTGGCGGGGGGCGTTAAATGACTCTGAGCGCACATATCTGTGTCCACAGGAACAGTAGCATAACTATAAAATAATTGTGGTCCATTTGAGGCATAATTGTTATGTAGTTCCCGTCATTGGTAGCAGTCTATGTCACCGCTAGTCAATTTGAATGAACATTGTATCTGTTTGGAAGGATGTCCTTGTATGGTCATTCTCCTGTGTGGAAGGAACATCCTGTGATGTCCCCGCCCTTGGGGGGAGGTGACTGGTTGCTGCAACCAATCACCTCCTGTCTTGAGATCTTTTGAGTTTAATAAAAGCCTATGAGTAGGCTTTGGCTGGACAGTCTATGCTGGAATGGCCTGACGATAAGATCTATGTGTGAGCCTTGCTTCTTGGATGGATGATGGGATGAACGGTGAGTGGATTTTAGCAAACTTAAAGATAGCATTATTGCAAAAAGATGAATCTAAAGTGTGTGCTTATAGAGCACAGGAAATATGGGCTGTGTGCTCTGCAAACAACCCATATTTCCACGACAGTAAAATGCCGACTCACGGTTGGGACCAATTGCGGCCTCTTTGAGCATCAGATCAGCAGAGGAGGAGAGTGGACCTGCGATGTGATTGATGCGTGAAGAGGCTGTACTTTGAAACGAACAAAAAAAATTTGTCTTTTTGAAATGATGCTTTAAGTTTGCAGTGTGTGTGCGTGTGTATGTCTGCGAATCCGATCGTGCATGTGTGTGTGTGATTTTGTTGGGAGAGAGATCGTATGCCTGTGAATCCGATCGTAGGCCTGTGAATTTGTTTGTGTATGCCTGTGTGTGATTAGATTGTTTGTGAGCCATGAGGTTTAGTGGGGGAGGGGCAGGCAGCATCTCAGTTACAAGGGTGAAAGTTGGTGACTTTCTGTAAATAACATGCAGGAGTTTTGTAGTGGGAGGGCCCTGAGAGATGATCTGATGGAAACTGTATATTGTGTATGAAATGAAGGTATAGATGTGGGATTATTCAGTCTGCAATGTGTGTGTGTTTGGTTGAGCTTTTTGTATTTCTCAGAGGTTTGTTTGTGAACCATGTGCTTGAATGGGGGAAGGGCTTGCCCACTGTTTTGTGTTGCAGGGGCTGTGCCCTGAGGGAAAGACACTCTAAGCAGACATACAAGCAACATTGTACTGTATGTGTGTAGTGTTTGTGATTTCTATGAAAACTAGAAATGGATAAATTGTGATTTTTGCCTTTATAGGGGACAAAGACACATGTCCCCATAAGTGTAAAAATATTTTAAGTAAAGTGTTTGGTTTTTGAGTTGAAAATTCCTGCCGCATATTCAAGTGGCCAGGCATTGTTGGAAGCCAGACAATAGTAGCTGTTTGTTGAAAGGAATACGCCCTTTGAATGGTTGCAGGCTGTTTTGGATGCTAGCATTGAGGAGGTATGTCTCTGCAATGGCTTTGTTATGGAAGCTGAGGCCACTGTGTGTGTGAACTTTAGGTAGAGAAAAGTTGTGAATATCTCAGAGTATATGGACTTAGAGAAATGAATATGTTTTTAATATTGTCATTAACTAACATTTATTGAATGTGCTGTTTAGTTGGCAAAAGGGAGGCTAAGTTTGTAAGTGTACATGTGGTCCTTGTAGAGTGTAGCTGACACCCTTTTCAGTGGATTTTGATGATAATTTAGAAAAACCTCAACTGTGTAGTCTGTCTTTGTGGAGAAAAACATTTTTGATTTTCTTTTAAAGAGATGCTGGTTTTGGCGGGAAAAATTGCATGGCGCCATTCTTGTTGTTGTCCATGAGGTGGGGGTGGTGGTCATCCACCATTTTGTTATCCTGGCTTGTCGGCCATTTTGAGACGTTTACAGTTTGAGATAGGAAGTTCCAGTTTAGCAAACACGGCTCCTGAATATGCTGTATTGGCATTTGTTGATTGGCGCAGTTTTCTTCTGTTTTATGCGTTTGCAGTTTGACCTGTGCACTGCTGGGGAGAGTGGTGGGACGCCGGTGTGACATACTGAGAGGATGGTTTTGTCTCTGGTTTAAATTGCTTTTCTAAGCATCACCTTTTGAGGTGAGTTGAGTGGTATCTTGAAATAGCGCGGTCTTACCCTGAGGGGCCACGACGCGCTTGTGGACACACACACATGCTGGGGCCTATTTATGGATGGGATCTGGCTGACCTACCAGCATTTGGAGTGTGGAGGGAGGCCAACGCAGACACAGGGAGGACATGCAAACTCCATGCAAGTGATGTTAGGAGGTGGATTTCTCTGTTTTCATTTAAGTAGATGTGGGCTATTGCAGGGTCGGCTGGCTTTGCAGTATATGAGCTCCGTTTTTTTTGTATTGGGTTTCGAATGTAGGAAAGACTTCACTTTACACTGAATTTTGATAGATTGTAAGACTAACAGAGTTTTTGTACAATGATGTGTTTTTATGTTTGGATATTTGGGAGTTTCCCAGAGGGCAATTCATATGTTTTGAAGATTTGAGTCTCAACTTGTGGTTTTGCTTGCAGGGGATGTTTGGGTCAGGACCATCCCATTTGCAAAGGGGGGTTTAATTCCATCATTTTCTTGACAAGGTTTTAAATTGTTGAAATATATAATGTGTAGCCATGGATTTTTTGGAGTCTTGATAGACAAGGCGATTAAGGCCTCCCCTCCCCCTCCCTCTTCCTGAACAATTGATATGTAAATAAACCAGTTTGGTTTTTTTAAGAGCTGAGCATAACCGGAAGTTTCTTTTCAGCATTTTATATATCAGAGGGAAGTTGGTGGGAGGAGCTTGGGGTTGTCTGAAAGGTTGGGCAGTGAGATTTGTGTTTGGAAGGAAGATGGAAAGCATTTTGGCGTTTAAAAGTGTTTTTATATTTTGTTCCAGTTTTGTAAAGTTTTGTACTGTAATACAGTTTTGGGTAGAGAGCAAACGGGGGCATCACCATTATTGTAACATCCAGATGCAGGTAGAAAGAAGCCATAATATTGTTTTGAATAGTGGAGGATTTCATGATGCTTTGAAGGTTGTCTGACAAACACGTTTACAGGGCTGCCGATAATCGGTTGAAGAGCATGTAAACGTGAGGAGTAGATTCTAGCATACCGGGAGGCCGTGTAAAATAATCGGAATACGCCGGGTGCCAGTACTGTAAAAATGGTCACTAAGCAGTACTGCTCCGAAAACTAGTGCAAGGGTGTCCTGGACGCAGGACACTTCATAAGCGATTCGAATCGTCATGGGTAATGTGCCGTCCATGCGTTGGGGGAAAAAAATTAGGCTCCACACCAGTCAGACAGCTGCACCGCACATGAGGTCTGGGTTTGGGGCTCCGGACATGAGACCCCTTAAAGGATAACATAGGTGGTCCAAGGATACTATTTTGGGTATCCCTCTGGAATGGATGTAGTTGAGCTGCGGCTTCAGAAATCTGTAATGATGAGTGTGTTGATGGAGGTGTAGTCTCATGCCCGTTTGTTTGAACTTTATGGCTGGTCCATGGAAGGTTCTCGAGCTGCTCTCATGTTTTTCCCATTGTATTTTTTTCTATTGCTGAAAGAGTAAAGGGAGAATTCTGGCTGTTTTTTGTTTTTTCATTTGTGGTTTTGGAAACTGGGAAGTATTTCCCCCACGTTTGTATCGGAATGTTTGTATGTAGTGTGACAGCAGGAAGGTAAAGTCACCTGGTTGCATCCAGGGGGGTAGATATATTTCGCCCAGATTCAGGCTTTACGCCGACTTATACAACTAGGTGGAGTGTTGTATAAGCCCAGCTGAGGCTAGTGGGCTCATGGATGACTCATACCTCTAGAGAGAGGGCTGGGCGTCGTGCAGACAGGGAGTTGATGAGACCAGCTGAAGCTTGTCAGCTCATTTAGGCCTCTATAAGAACTCCCAGCTTCATTAGATGTTAGCTCATGCCTGGACCCAGACCTGTGTGGACTGTCTAGGGAGAGTGAACCCCTGTGCGGTGAGACAAAGCCTGTGTGGCTATTTGCTTGGACATTTAAAACCAGGGACTTAGGGACTAGGACAGCACTAGGCTGATCCCAGTTGTTAGTTAGGAAACCTGTATGTTTAGTCAGAGGTCAAGTTGACCAGGATTTATTTTATGTTTCTTTTGGCTTTGCTGTGTTTTGTCACTGTAAATAGAAAATAAACCGCACCTTTTTTTGATTTTGAAAACCACAACCTCCGTTTGCTGGGCCTGTTTTTGTGTGGGGAGCCCATCCCGGGGGTCACACACACCCGCTGCCGAGCTAACCCCCTCACAGTTGGTGGAGAACCAGTGGCAGTTTTTTTTAAGCCAGCATGGAGGAGATACTGAAGCAGCTGGCTCTAGCAAATGCCAATCAACAGCAGACAAATGCAGGTTTGCAAAAGAGCCTTGCAGCTCATCAACAGAGCCTTGCAGCTCAACAACAGAACTTCGCAGCCCAGCAGCAAGCTCATCAACAGAGCCTTGCAGCCCAGCAGCAAGCTCACCAACAGAGTCTGGAAGCTCAGCAACAAGCCCAGCAGCAATCTGAGGCCCGCTTCATAGACCTGTTACAGAAGCAAGAGCAGAGACTACAACAAATGGAAGCAGTAATGCAGCAACGTCCGCAGACCAGTGAGGAAAGCCGTCCCACTAATACCGCGTCCTTTGGGGTGAGTCGTTTATTGACAAAAATGACTGGAGAGGATGATCCAGAGGTATTTTTGACCACATTTGAAAGGACTGCTGAAAGAGAAAAGTGGCCTGAGGAGCAGTGGGCTGGACTGGTGGCTCCTCTGTTAACTGGTGAATCGCAGAAGGCTTACTATGACCTAGAGCCTGACCAAGCAAAAGACTATGTGATGCTAAAAGCTGAGATATTGGCAAGGCTGGGTGTCACCCAGGCTGTCCGGGCTCAGCGTGTGCATAACTGGACTTTCCAGCTTGGAAAACCCCCCAGGTCTCAAATGTATGATCTCATTCACCTGAGCAGAAAGTGGCTACAGCCAGAGACTTTGTCCGCACCAAAGATTGTGGAACGTGTTGTAATGGATCGGTTTTTGAGAGCTCTTCCTACTGCCATCCAAAAGTGGGTAAGCCATGGAGACCCAGAGACGGCCGATGGTCTTGTGGATCGTGTGGAGAAATACTTGGCTACAGAGAACCTGACGGCCTCTTCCAGAGACACTCGGACTTTCCACCCTAAGACCAGACCATCCCCAGGGGCGGATAAGAGGATTCCAAGGGGTAAGGGTGGAGAGAGTGAGAGGGTGGGAGCTCTACCCCAAGTTTGGCGAGAACAGCCTGGGAAATCAGCGGCTCAAGAGGCGGCAAGAAGGATCGTTTGCTACCGCTGCCGGCAAGCGGGACATATTGCAGCCAATTGCCCGGTTGTGGAGGAACCCATGCAGTGTGACTTTCTGACGGGCAGACGTCAGTCGCTGTGTGCGACAGTCGCATGCACTGCCATTCGAGGAACTGAGAAACATTTATGCAAAATGTGTGTTAATGGTAGAAATGTTGTGGTATTGCTGGATTCAGGTAGCCTTGTGACCCTGATAAAGGCTGAGTTAGTTAAAACAGAGGTCTCTGGGAATAGCAAGGTAGCTGTTATTTGTGTGCATGGGGACACCCGAGAGTATCCAGTGACTACAGTGTGTTTCGAGACCCCCAAAGGTACCCTCTCTCATCCAGTGGGCTTAGTATCTCAGTTACCGTATGACGCCATTGTGGGAAGGGATTTTCCGAAGTTCTGGGAACTGTGGGATGATCCTGAGCCCCCCACTGGCGCCCCTATGTACCAGGAATGTGATAGCCAGAACTCCCCTGAGAGTGGTGAGGACTCTCCGGAATTTCCCTTATCAGTATTGGCAGGGGAGACTCAAGAAACTGGAGAGGAGCCCACCTCCTCAGACGAAAACCTACCGTCTGTGGAGTTTTCTGATCTTGAGGTTCACAGGGAAAACTTTGCCACAGAACAGTTGAAAGACCCCGCCCTAATAAAGGCACGGGAAAACGTAGTGAAAATAGATGGCGAGTTAGTGAACCCAGATAATACCTGCACTTACCCATACTTCAGCGTAGAGAAGGACCTACTGTATCGGGTGGCAAAAAGGGCAGAAGAAACCGTTGAGCAGCTTGTGGTGCCCAAACCTTACAGGAAGTTGGTGTTGGAGTTGGCCCATGGGCACATTCTTGGAGGTCATCTGGGGACAGAGAAAACCCGAGAGAGGGTATTACAGAGATTCTATTGGCCGGGGGTGATGAAGGACATAGAAAATTATTGTTCCTCCTGCCCTGTGTGTCAGAGGTCGGCCCCGATGCCACATTTCCGTAGCCCACTGGTCCCTCTACCCATCATTGAGGTCCCGTTTGAGAGGATCGCCATGGATTTGGTAGGTCCTATAATCAAGTCCGCTAGGGGGCACCAGTACATATTAGTTATAATGGACTATGCCACCCGTTATCCAGAAGCGATCCCTCTCCGAAATACCTCGGCCAAAACCATAGCCAAAGAGCTATCTCTTGTGTTTAGCCGGGTGGGTATTTGTAAAGAACTGCTTACGGACCAAGGTACACCCTTTATGTCCCGGGTTATGAAAGAGCTGTGTAAATTGTTCAAAGTGACGCAATTACGTACATCTGTGTATCACCCCCAAACCGATGGGCTGGTTGAAAGATTCAACAAAACCCTAAAACAAATGTTGAAGAAAGTGGTGGATAGAGATGGAAAGGATTGGGACTGTCTACTTCCTTATCTGATGTTTGCTATTAGGGAGGTGCCCCAATCCTCTACGGGATTCTCCCCCTTTGAGTTACTGTATGGGAGACACCCAAGAGGGCTGTTGGATATTGCCAAGGAAACTTGGGAAAGTGAGAGTTCTCCCCACAGGAGTGTGATTGAGCATGTCGCCCTGATGCAAGACTGAATTGCACAGGTAATGCCCATCGTGAAGGAACATTTGGCCCAAGCGCAGTTAGCACAGCAGAGAGTGTACAACCGTGGAGCCAAGACCCGTACCTTTTCTCGGGGGATAGGATACTGGTACTTGTCCCTACGGTTGAAAGTAAATTCCTTGCCAAATGGCAAGGCCCCTACGAGATAATGGAAAAAGTGAGCGAAGTGAATTACAAGGTCAGACAACCAGGAAGGCGAAAGCCCGAACAGATCTATCACGTTAATCTGTTGAAAGCCTGGAGGGATAGAGAGTCCCTAGTCGCAGACACTTGGTCACCAGCTCAAACTGGTTGCGTGATTCCTGAGGTTGGAATAGCAGCCACCTTGTCACAACCCCAACAACAGGAGGTTAAGGAGTTTGTGCTTCGCAACAAGGAGGTATTCTCTGAGCTGCCGGGACAAACATTTGGGGTAGAGCATGACATCATTACCCCGCCCGGTGAAAGGGTGAAGTTAAAACCCTATCGGATCCCAGAGGCCCGACGGGAGGCAATACGGGAGGAAGTACAGAAAATGCTGAACTTAGGGGTGATAGAGGAGTCCCAAAGTGATTGGTCTAGTCCCATTGTGTTGGTGCCTAAACCGGATGGGAGCTGGCGATTTTGTAACGATTTTCGTCAGTTGAACAAAGTTACAAAATTTGACACCTACCCCATGCCACGTATAGATGAGTTGATCGACCGGCTGGGAACAGCCCGATACATGACGACTCTTGACCTCACAAAAGGGTATTGGCAAATCCCCCTGGCCAAATTGGCCAAAGAGAAAACCGCATTTGTAACCCCAGACGGGGCGTTCCAATATAAAAGAATGCCGTTCGGGTTACAGAATGCGCCGGCCACATTCCAGCGGAAAATGGACCAGATGCTGAGGCCCCATCGGAAGTATGCTGCGGCTTACCTGGATGACGTAATTGTCCATAGCACAGATTGGGCCTCACATCTGCCAAAAGTGCAAGCAGTCCTGGACTCTGTTCGGGAAGCGGGGTTTACGGCTAACCCCAAGAAGTGTACCATTGGGCAGGAGGAGGCCAAATATCTTGGGTACACCATTGGGAGGGGAGTAATAAAACCCCAACTCAACAAAGTCGAGGCCATCCAGAGTTGGCCACGTCCCAACAGCAAGAAGCAGGTACGAGCCTTTCTGGGAATCGCTGGGTATTATCGGCGATTCATTCCCCACTTTGCTTCTAAGGCTGTGCCCCTAACCAACCTAACGAAGGGGAAAGGGTCGGTCATGATTAAATGGACCCCCGAGGCTGAGGCAGCATTCCAATTCTTGAAACAAGCCTTATGTAGCCAGCCAGTGTTGTACTCACCCGACTTCTCTAAAGACTTTGTCGTACAAAGTGATGCGTCAGATGTGGGGTTAGGAGCAGTATTGTCCCAGGTCTGGAACAGGGAAGAGCACCCAGTCATTTACCTCAGCAGGAAGTTGAAGTCCCATGAGGTAAATTACGCCACCGTTGAAAAGGAGTGTTTAGCGGTGAAGTGGGCTCTAGATTCCCTTCGGTACTACCTGCTAGGTAGGCACTTTGACATGGTTACGGATCACGCTCCATTAAAGTGGATGGCTCAAAACAAGGAAACAAATAGAAGAGTGAATAGGTGGTTCCTGGCCCTCCAGGAATTCAACTTCACAGTAAAGCATCGCCCTGGCGTTCAAATGGGGAATGTGGATGCTTTGTCTCGAGTACATGAATGCCTGATTGCTGGTGTTCCAACCCCGAGGTTAAAACAAGAGGGGGGGTATGTGACAGCAGGAAGGTAAAGTCACCTGGTTGCATCCAGGGGGGTAGATATATTTCGCCCAGATTCAGGCTTTACGCCGACTTATACAACTAGGTGGAGTGTTGTATAAGCCCAGCTGAGGCTAGTGGGCTCATGGATGACTCATACCTCTAGAGAGAGGGCTGGGCGTCGTGCAGACAGGGAGTTGATGAGACCAGCTGAAGCTTGTCAGCTCATTTAGGCCTCTATAAGAACTCCCAGCTTCATTAGATGTTAGCTCATGCCTGGACCCAGACCTGTGTGGACTGTCTAGGGAGAGTGAACCCCTGAGCGGTGAGACAAAGCCTGTGTGGCTATTTGCTTGGACATTTAAAACCAGGGACTTAGGGACTAGGACAGCACTAGGCTGATCCCAGTTGTTAGTTAGGAAACCTGTATGTTTAGTCAGAGGTCAAGTTGACCAGGATTTATTTTATGTTTCTTTTGGCTTTGCTGTGTTTTGTCACTGTAAATAGAAAATAAACCGCACCTTTTTTTGATTTTGAAAACCACAACCTCCGTTTGCTGGGCCTGTTTTTGTGTGGGGAGCCCATCCCGGGGGTCACACACACCCGCTGCCGAGCTAACCCCCTCACAGTAGTAACGTGAATATGTTCGAACTTACCGCGGCGATCCTTCGATGCGTCGCGGCTGTTGTATTTTTTTTTTAGGAACGGGAAAAGTAAGGGTTACAGAGGGTTTTGTTTGAATCAGTTTTCAAAGAATGTCATTGAAATTTACCAATGTACAGGAATGTCATTATTGTTTTCCATTCTTTGCAGGTTAAATATGAAGGATAGAGTAATGATTTTGCTTATAAGTATTTTTCAGGTCCAAGGAGTTTGTACACAGAGAACAGGTGTATGTAGACAGCGGTACATATGGATAAATACAAGTCTAAGGAGGTAAAAGTATCATAGACCATCTCATTGTTTCTTTTTTCCTGCACCACGCATTTCTTCCTTCAGTCTGTAATGAGGAAGAAAAGGGGGGAGAAGTGATAAATGTAAGAGTGACAGTTTTTTTTTCAAACTAATAATAACCTCTGTAATTCTAACCAAGTTTGTGCCAAGACTGTCTTTCTTTGATAGAATTTGAATCGGCAAGCAGCAGTCTGGTGAAGTAGGTTCCCATCCCAGAGGCTAAGAACCTTTTGTCAGTGGTTCCAGGTATTGTAAGCCACGCACAGGTTATGCAGTGACCACAGTCCCGATGTCTGGGTTATTGTCATATGAGGGTTGTTTGGAGGTCAATCAAAATCAGGGTCGTACTCTCCTCATTAGCTGTCACTTATATTCTCGGCTGATGGGGGAGGTGCGATCGTTGTGACATGAACTTTAAAATGTCCACCAAAAGGTTTTCACGAGTCCCTCCTGGACCCTGATTTAATAATCAGTTTACATTCTTTCCAACCAGGTGACTGGGTCGTTGTAAAGAAGCTTGAGGGATGAGACCACGCCAGCCACTGCAAGAAGCGGCTCAACCACACCAAAGAATGAGGAGTATCTTTGTTTATTTATATTTTTGTTGTTTAGTAAATTTTAGCAAGGGTAACGGTGAAAAGCATCCCAAGTTATTATTTAAAGTGTATGTCCTGACTAGCTCAGAAAGCGAACAGGACCGATGGTCTGTTCTGAGTCTTCACCGAGTTTTAGTCCCCAGCGATGACAGAGGTACATGCCATTTATGATGTTATTATGGGTATGAGGAGTTTTGACAAACTAGTGAAGACTCCAGACAGACACTTGTGAATGGAATCTAACGATGCATTTTTAGAGGGTAAAATTGGTTTTAGTTTTAATGGCTCTGTCTCTTGTCGGTTTGGGTATCTAGGCAGCCCACAAGTGTGTTTGAACTTTAGTTTGGTGTTTATGCGGATCTGCAGCTTATAAAGGTAATTCCCCCAAAGCAAGAGGTTCATGCGTGATGGTGAAGCTGTCCCAACATTTTAGGTCGAGGCCGATCGCGAGGATCTGATGGCGCAGGAAATTAAGAATGGCAGGGACAGCTAGAAGGGATTTGTTCACCAACCCCGACCAGGTCTGGGCATGGTGTCCTGCATGTACAAGGTGGGGGGGGGCTCGGGCTTGGGATACGATTGAACAATTCTCATCCGTTAAGGATCGGGTTCTTCATGTAATTGTTGAAGCCAGAGCTGTAGCTAAGTGAAGGTTGGGAGTCCTTTTTAAGGGTCTGGGGATCTTTGGGGATCTAATTTTTATTTTACAGCGGATCGTGGTTAAAGGAAGTGGGAATATATATACTCAAGTCGTTTTTATTTCTATTCTTTCTATGTTGTGACGAGAGGCTCCTGTTGCCTGATTTGACGCGTGACCAGAGTTTCCTTGATGAGACGCCCCGAAACCGGACCCACATACAAGACACAGAGGATCACAGACGGATCAGCGATTACTACAGCTCACCATGTTGTGTCCTCCTTTATAAGTCATGCCCCTGAAGAGTAGAGTCTACATGTCAAGCCGTGTTTTCCTTTTTATGGACTAAGGACTGATTCATTTCCAGGTGTAAGAAGCATATCAAATTTCATCGATGGACACATGGGGTGCATATGACAAAAAAGGGAGGACTGTTGTGGAGATTTTTATGGAAATGTATTAATGTATGTTGTCAGATGTCCCCCCCCCAGTGTCAGTTTTGCTGTAATGCGCTCATCTGAGCGTATTTGCACATACAGAGGTTGGTGGAAGATCGGTGGCGGGAAAAGCTTCCTGTGGAAACAGCGATGTCTGCTCCATTTAGAGATGTTGTTTTGCGCCCCGTTGGGGAACTGGCCAGCCCCTGGCGGGGGGGCGTTAAATGACTCTGAGCGCACATATCTGTGTCCACAGGAACAGTAGCATAACTATAAAATAATTGTGGTCCATTTGAGGCATAATTGTTATGTAGTTCCCGTCATTGGTAGCAGTCTATGTCACCGCTAGTCAATTTGAATGAACATTGTATCTGTTTGGAAGGATGTCCTTGTATGGTCATTCTCCTGTGTGGAAGGAACATCCTGTGATTCCCCGCCCATGGGGGGAGGTGACTGGTTGCTGCAACCAATCACCTCCTGTCTTGAGATCTTTTGAGTTTAATAAAAGCCTATGAGTAGGCTTTGGCTGGACAGTCTATGCTGGAATGGCCTGACGATAAGATCTATGTGTGAGCCTTGCTTCTTGGATGGATGATGGGATGAACGGTGAGTGGATTTTAGCAAACTTAAAGATAGCATTATTGCAAAAAGATGAATCTAAATTGTGTGCTTATAGAGCACAGGAAATATGGGCTGTGTGCTCTGCAAACAACCCATATTTCCACGACAGCAGGAAGGACCAAAATGTTAAGATGGTTTTCCCTCTGTGATCAGTCAAACTTCAAGTGTTCCAGAAGTAAGGTAATTTATTTCAAATGTACCGGTACAAATGGATGAGCCTTTCATGCTGAGAAGAAAGCAGAAGTCACATACAGACACGAGGTGTGTGACCTTTTTATAGAGTCAACAGGAAGAATATTATTGGTTAAAAGTTCACTGGTGGCTTATGACGCAAAACAGCTTTATTGCCAATCACAGTGTCTTTGTACAATTCGTAGCAAAGCTTATGAATTTAGGAAGTAAGTTGAAACAATTGAACAATACAGGTTAGAAGCAACGTGTCTTTAGAAGCCATTTTAGAAATCGGAATCCATTTTAAATTCCTACAAATAGTCACACAATAGACATAAAAAACTTTTCCAACATTTGGTTATCCCTGCAACATCAATTTCACATCCAATGCAAGTTCATCAGTGGGGTGGACAATGTTGCGGCTGATGCGCTATCCCGGCTCAACTTTCCGTAATTTTTCCAGCAGGTCCCGCATGCCGACGTATTTGCCACACCATCCCCGCAGGCTTAATTTCTGATGTTGGATTAAACACCCATTGGCTCGATGCGGCAGCCTTAGTCGGGGCGTCGTTGTCGGTCAACACCAAGAAGGCTTACACCTCGGCTTGGAAGTCCTTTCAGGTTTTTCAGTCTCAGTACCTGTGTGTCAACAGCCCTGATGTCCGTTATTTGTTGACTTTCATTGCGTACTGCCATACTAAACTAAGGTTGTCTCATGGCACCATCAAAACATATCTTGCCAGGGTTCAGCACCATCTGTCCTTGCAGGATCCGAATCAGCCTTCCATTTTCTCTGCCAATGCCATCAAGGCTGTTTTGAGTGGCATCCGAAGGAGTTGTCCTCCGGCTACCATCTGTAGACTCCCAGTCACAGGACATATTTTCCAGAGGATGTCTGGTTTGCTGGATGCGCTGCCATTTGGGAGGCTCCACAGTGTGGTGCTCAAAGCTGCCATTTACCTAGCTTTTTTGGGTTCCTTAGGCCGGGTGAGTTTTCCCGTCCCAGATACTCACGATAGGCCAGCTGGTCAGACATCCGAACCATTACAATTTACACCTGTCAGCTTGCAAGACTCAGCAGTTCGGGGCTGGCACGGATGTTTTGTACTTTATGACCGGCGGTGCGTGGTGCCCTGTGACGGTATTGGATCAGCTCATGGCGCTGATCGGCGACAAACCCAGGGATAGTCCCTTGCTTCCTTCCCGGTGGCTCCCCTCACGGTGACGCAGTTCTCCAAACACTGCCGCACATTGTGGTCCAACCTGGGTTTGAACCTGGCTAGCCTGTCGGGTCACTCATTTAGGATTGGGGCGGCCTCTGCGTCTTCACGCCAGGGTATCCCGGCGCATGTCATCAGGAAGTTGGGGAGGTGGAATTCGACTTGTTTCACCAGGTACATACCGGATCCTCAGGTTGAGATGGCTCGAGCCTTCATGCATCGGACTGATTGATGTTTTTTTACTACCAATAAAATCTGTTACTGCTTACCCTAGTGTCCTCTTTTTGGCCCCTTTTAGGTGTACTGACCACGTGACCTTTGGCACACTCCAGGTCTTGCTCATATGTTATTCTCCACATTCGTTACTCATATCTCACGCAGAGACTCCGAGTACAAATGGGAAGGCCGGCCGTAGGCGGGCCTGAGTTTGTAGGAGGAGTTGGGGGTTATTTAAACCCGTCCTCCTCCTCCTCCTTACTCCCACGGCCAGACCTTTTTCTTGTTTCCCACCCTCCCGGCCCCTTTTTATTTTGCTTTTCTTTTATCACGTCTTGTTTGGGTATGCCCCCTTTTAGGTGTACTGACCATGTGACCTTCAGCAAAAAGTGCACTCCGAAGAGAGCGATTCCTCAATGGGACTTTTTAGGGTGACTGTTGAAAACCTCTATGTGGAGTAATGTAGTACAAAAGTATTGGTCATGAAGACTGGTTTATTAAAGTTTTTTACAAAAATATAGATATATAGCATGAGGGGCTACTACTGTACAAACACAACATGTGTCCAAGTAACCAGTGTGCATACACTGAGAAGGGAATAATCACAACGCATATAGACAGATATCATAAATTACACAAGGGAAAGAGAGTACAGGACCCGACACTGTCTTGATTGTAGGACAGATACCCAACGTTTCAAGGCCTTTTTATTGTACAGCCTCTTCTTCAGGGGTAGGGTGCTGCACCTTTTAGTGTTAGATGATATCTGTATCCAAAAAATAATACAAAATCAGAAAATGAAACAAAGTAACGGATAAATAACAACAAATAAGCAGAAAAGAACAAAGAGCAATGATGGTAGAATAGGGTCATTAATTATAGGGACATGTACTAAACTCTAAATTATATGTATAGGTACATAGTATGTTGTCAACAAAGGGTTATTTAAATACTGATCCTGTATATTACGTGTATACGGGTTACTTTGTAGTAGCAAGTGATAAAAAGACACAATAGTTCTGACTTGAGGATTGATGGTGTTGTTCCACAGAGGGTTGGACCAGCAGGTGACAGGGATGGGCCCTCCACCCAGATGGTATAGTGTCCCGCTGGACGGCTTGGTCCACAGAGGGCGTAAGGAGTGTCAGATACCGCCCTCACACCACAGGTGCAGAGGAGCTGCTATCCATGCAGTGGAGAGACCTCCCAATGTTCAGAAAGTGCCTAAGTATCAATAAAAAGGATATTAGGATATATAGAGAGAACGTATGAGACTCTCTAATAACATGTGTCCTAGGGGCAACCTACCTGAAAAGGTTAATACTGCTTCACGTAGGCCGCACCCAAGGGTCATGAACTATGCCCTAAAAAAAGAACATATAGGGCTGACCTAAAGTATGAGTAGAGATAGGGCTTGTGTCAGGAAGGGCATGCCAGCACTCAAGATGGTGGCCGTGGAAGACGGCCAGGAACCTCAGCTATTGCTAGAACGCCAATGGCAAGACAAGAGGAGAAGGGGGGAATTGATCTTAAACCCAGGTGACCAAGTTTGGTTGGCTACAACAAATCTAAAATTTGCTTACCCCTCGAAGAAACTTGGACCTAAGTTCGTAGGGCCATTTCCGGTGAAAAAACGTATCAACAATGTTGCATACGAGCTGGAACTACCTGACTCTTTTAGGATCCATCCCGTGTTCCATGTTACCCTGCTAAAACCTGCTATTCCTGATCCTTTTCCTGGCCGAGATGCCGGCCCACCTGAACCCGTGGTGGTAGACGGTGAAGAGGAGTTCGAGGTGGAAGCGGTGTTAGATTGCAGGAAGAGGAGGAATCAGGTTCAGTACCTAATTAAGTGGAGAGGGTACGGACCGGAGGACAACTCGTGGGAACCGGAAGGTAATATTCATGCCCAAGAACGCTCATCCTGATAAAGTGGCCAGATTGGGCATCCGGAGGCTGCCCATTAGGAGGGGGCAATGTCAGGAAGGGCATGCCAGCACTCAAGATGGTGGCCGTGGAAGACGGCCAGGAACCTCAGCTATTGCTAGAACGCCAATGGCGCGCGTGCGCGCGTACGTGCGCACGCACATGCGCGAATGCGCGCAGTGCACGCGCGCATTCAGTGACAGGCCTTGGCGCCAAGCAGGCTATTTAAACTGTGTCAGTACCCGAACTCAGTGCTGTCTGCTCTACAGCGTTCTGTGTAACCTACGTTCCAGTATCTGATACCTGTTCCCGATATCCGACCCGGCTTGTCCTTGACGTTCCTGTTTTCTGCCCGCACCTGACCCGGCTTGTTGACCTTGCATCTGCCTGCTCCTTCTGCTACCTTGCTGCCAGCCTGATAGTAACCGGCCTGTATCCTGACTTCCCTCCAGCCTATGCTCCTGTCCCGGACTTGTCCGCCAGTGTGTGATCCGGCCAGCCTGCACCTGCCATCCTTGCAGCCCTTCGGAGCCCTGCTGAGCTCCCATCCCACCTGCTGTCGCATCTGCTCCTCTGCCTGTGGAGTTCCTGTATGAAGCCAGTACCTGTCTTCCACTGACCGCGGCTCCTGGTCTTCTCTGCACCGGTGTTCCTCTGCAGTCTCTTCTGGGATCCCAGTCCGGCTCCATCACCAGCGATCCTGCCAGGCACCCGTGCGACTCTGCACTCCCGCGCCTCCTGTTTACTCTATCAGGGGCCTCGAGTCAGAAGTGTAAGGGAGGCCGTCCTCTGCATAATCAGGCTCTACCACCAGGTACGTGACAGTAGCAGACAGCCATGTCTGAGCCTGTGCAAGGACCCTCCCCCATGGAGGAACTTTGTCAACACCTGGCAGGTAGTGATGAGCCGAACACCCCCGGGTTCGGTTCGCACCAGAACCCGCGAACGGACCGAAAGTTCGCACGAACATTAGAACCCTATTAAATACAATGGATGCGAACGTTTGGATTCTAAAGTGCTAATTATAACGACTATTATCCATGTTATTGTCCGAAACAGAGTTTGGGAACCCGGGTTCTGCACCAGGGGACATGTATCAATGCAAAAAGAAGTTTTAAAAACGGACGTTTTCCGGGAGCAGTCATTTTAATGATGCATAAAGTGAAAAAGAAAAAGTCAAATATTCCTTTAAACATTGTACCTGGGGGGTGTCTAAAGTATGCCTGTGAAGTACCACGTGTTTCCCGTGTTTAGAACTGTCCCTGCACAAAATAAAATTTCTAAAGGAAAAAAAGCCATTTAAAACTGCTTGCGGCTTTAATGCAATGTCTGGTCCCGGTAATATGGATGAAAATCTTTAGGAAAAATGGCATAGCTACCCCATCAACCCCCCCCCCCCCCTACCCCAGCCCATTACCAGCCCCTTTGGGTCTTGTATGGATATTAAGGGGAACCCCGCACACAAAATAAAAAAGGACCTATATACTCTGAACAGCCGTATACAGGCGGTGCATACAAGACAGGGGCTGTAGGTTTGTTCTTATGTAGAATCTGTTTGTAATTTTGAACAGCTGCATTGTTTAAGTGGAGCTCCATGCCAAATTCCTTTTTTTTAGCTTTTTGTAAAACATAGGGAACGGTTATCACCCCTGTCACATTTTTTTTTGCTGTCTGTGCCCCTGTTCAGAACATTTCACCTCACTTTGCGTCCCAATGACAACTGTTTTTGAAATGTGGTGTTTTTATTGAAACAAGGATTGGTGATAAAGCATCAGTAGAGAGGAGACACCTTTCTCCCATATTAATTCTTACAGGAGAGAATTTTCCTTCCAAGGGGTAGATTTCCTCTCACTTCCTGTTGTCTTCTTCCGTTTGCAAGTAGTAGTAGTTTGTAAGTTGGATGTTTGAAAGTAGGGACCTGCCGTATATACTCTGCAGAAATTGGCCCCTTAGGTGTTGGTGTTGGCACAACACTGAAAGCACTCACAGTTATTCTTGGTGGGTGCTGGAACGCCCTGCTGTCAACTATTATATCAGGAATTGTAATAACATATAATTGTTGATCAGTGGTAGTAAAAATTGGGCCTTTGATGGTGGTGCTGGTGCCACAACACTGTAAGGCCTGACAGTTACTCTTGGTGGGCGCAGCAATGGGCCCTGCTGTGAATTATTCGAACAATAATTATAATTGCATGCCCCTGTTGAACAGGGGCTGAAAAATTGGGCCTTTGGTGGTGGTGGTGGTGGTGCTGGTGCCACAACACTGTAAGGCCTGACAGTTACTCTTGGTGGGCGCAGCAATGGGCCCTGCTGTGAATTATTAGATCAATAATTATAATTGCATGGCCCTGTTGAACAGGGGCTGAAAAATTGGGCCTTTGGTGGTGGTGGTGGTGATGGTGGTGCTGGTGCCACAACACTGTAAGGCCTGACAGTTACTCTTGGTGGGCGCAGCAATGGGCCCTGCTGTGAATTATTAGATCAATAATTATAATTGCATGCCCCTGTTGAACAGGGGCTGAAAAATTGGGCCTTAGGCACTGGTGGCACAACACTGCAACCCCTCACAGATACTGTGCTTGGAGCACAGCAATGAGGCCTGTTGCAAAGTATTGCATCAAAAATTTTAATTACACGCCCCTGTTAAACAGGGGCTGAAAAATTGGGCCTTAGCCACTGGTGGCGTCACCCATAAACCAAAATGATCTTCCAAGCTATCATCATTAATCGTATCATTGAGGAGGAGGAGGAGGATAGCCAGTCAACATAACAGCACAGGCACTCAGCATCAGCATCAGTCTTGAAGGGATGTGACATTTTAAAATCAATTAGTCTGTTATATCAGCATCTGGTGTGTGGTAGCTGGTGGTGATCCAAGACTGGTTCATCTTGATGAAAGTCAGTCGATCAACCGAGTCGGTGGACAGGCGCACCCTGTGATCCGTGACAAATCCTCCAGCAGCACTGAATGTGCGTTCTGAAAGAACGCTGGATGCAGGACAGGCCAGTAGCTCAATTGCATACTGTGCAAGCTCTGGCCAGTGATCCATCCTCAAGACCCAGTAAGCCAGAGGATTTTCGTTGGGGAAGGTGTCCAAGTCTGACCTTGCCCCTAGGTATTCCTGGACCATGTATATCAGACGCTGGCGATGGTTGCTGGAACCGATCATACTTTGGGGCTGCGGACTAAAGAATTGTCTGAACGCATCGGTCAGACGGCCACCTTCCCCACCGCTCCTTCTTTGACTGGCCGAAGCCTCAGCAACTCGTTGTCCAGGACCAGGAGTTTGTAACCTCCCAGTCTCTGGGAACGCGTTGCACAGACCTTTCTGCAAGGCCTCCCAGAGTTGTCTCATCCTCTGCTCCCTCTGCGACGGTACGATAAGGTCCGCAACCTTACCCTTGTACCGTGGATCAAGGAGAGTGGCCAGCCAGTAATGGTCCCTCTCCTTGATCCGAAGAATACGAGGATCCTTCCGCAGACTTTGCAGGATCAGGGAGGCCATGCAGCGTAGGTTAGCTGAGGCATTCAGTCCGGAGTCCTCTGGGTCACTAAGGACGACATGATCCGCAGCCACCTCCTCCCAGCCACGTACAAGTCCACTGGTTTCTTGGGACTGTAAATCATCCCTAAAAGACTGCTGCTGATGATGCTGAGTGCCAGCCTCCACCTCCATGCTGACACAATCCTCCTCCTCCTCCTCCTCTTCCTGTGCGATGGGTGGGACAGAAGGAACACTGTCTGGGTAAAGGGGGCCTTGAGAGGCAAGGAAGTCCTCCTCTTCCTGCCTCTGTTCTGCCTCAAGTGCCCTGTCCATTATTCCACGCAGCGTGTGCTCCAACAGGTGGACAAGAGGTACAGTGTCACTGATGCATGCACTGTCACTGCTCACCATCCTCGTGGCCTCCTCAAATGGTGCCAGGACAGTGCATGCATCCCTGATCATGCCCCACTGGCGTGGTGAAAAAAACCCGAGCTCCCCTGACCCTGTCCTGGTGCCGTAGTCGCACAGGTACTCATTGATGGCCCTCTGCTGCGTGTGCAGACGCTGCAGCATGGCCAACGTTGAGTTCCACCTGGTGGGCATGTCACATATAAGGCGGTTCTTGGGCAGGTTCAACTCCTTTTGCAGCTCAGCCAGGCGAGCACTGGCATTATAAGATCTGCGGAAATGCACACAGACTTTCCTGGCCTGCCTCAGGACATCCTGTAAGCCCGGGTACCTGCCCAAGAACCGCTGCACCACCAGGTTAAGGATGTGAGCCATACAGGGCACATGGGTCAGTTGTCCCTGTCGGAGGGCGGAGAGGAGGTTGGTGCCATTGTCGCAAACCACCATTCCTGGCTTAAGCTGGCGTGGCGTCAACCACCTCTCGGCCTGCCCCTGCAGAGCAGACAGGACCTCTGCCCCAGTGTGGCTCCTGTCCCCCAAACACACCAGCGCAAGCACGGCATGGCATCTTTTTGCCTGCGTACTTGCGTAGCCCCTTGAACGCCTACGGAGCACCGCTGGTTCCGAGGACAAACCACAGGAAGAGGCCATGGAGGAAGAAGAAGAGGAGGGGTGGAGGAGAGAGGTGTGTCACAACCAGTAGTAGCATTTTGGAGGCGTGGCGGTGGAACAACCTCCAACACTACTGCACCTTGTCCTGCATCCTTCCCAGCTGCCAAAAGAGTGACCCAATGGGCCGTGAAAGAAAGGTAACGTCCCTGTCCATGCCTGCTGGACCATGAGTCAGCGGTAATATGCACCTTACCGCTGACCGCCCTGTCCAGCGAGGCCAAGACATTGCCTTCCACATGCCTATAGAGAGCCGGAATCGCCTTCCGTGAGAAAAAGTGGCGTTTGGGAACCTGCCACTGAGGAACCGCACATTGCACAAACTCACGGAAGGGGGCCGAGTCTACCAACTGAAAAGGCAGCAGTTGAAGCGCTAGCAATTTAGCCAAGCTAGCATTCAACCGCTGGGCATGTGGATGGCTGGGAGTGAACTTCTTTCGACGGTCCAGCAGCTGGGGCAGGGAAATTTGCCTGCTAGAATCGGACGTTGGTGTACTGCTAGCAGAGTGCCCACAAGTACTTGGCTGTGACACACCTAATTCTACACCTTCATTCCTCTCAGAGCAGGTTTCAGAGAGGAGTGAAGGTATAGTGGGGTTGGAGATCCCAGCTGATGCGGTGCAAGAAGAGGTCAGCTTTGTTCTTTGGTGTGGGTCTTTAAGGTAGGCTTGCCAACGAGCTGCATGGCAGGTCAACATATGTCTGATCAAGCATGTGGTGCCCAAGCGGCTGATGTTTTGGCCACGCGATATACGCTTGAGACATATGTTGCAAACAGCAGCTGTGCGATCTGATGCACTCGCCTCAAAAAAGGCCCACACCAAAGAACTTTTTGAATGACGGGCAGAGGCAGCGCCCTGCACAGGCGGAGCTCTGCGGTGTGATTCCGTCGGTGTGCTGCCCATACGCTGGCCACTCAAGGGCATCCTGCCTCGTTGGAGATGTGCCTCCTCCTCATCCTCCTCCTCCTCCTCCTCTCTCCTATTAGGCACCCACGTGGAGTCAGTGACCTCATCATCCCCTCCCTCCTCATCACTGGAGCCAATCTGGCAGTATGCTGCAGCTGCTGGAGCATGACTGCCAGATTGGTGTCCTTCTTGAGAATCCCCTCTCTCTGCTCTCACGCTGCTGCCTTCCTCCAGCTGGGTATCATCATCAGATCCTTCCAAACGCTGGGCATCCTCCTGGAGCATGTACCCAACACTGTGCTCAAACAGTTCGGGGGACTCCTCAGGAGGAGGACATGGTGGGTCTAGGGAAGGATTGACTAATGAAGATAATGATACCAGAGAAGAGGACGCTTTGGCAGCTGCTTTGCCAGTACCCTGAGCCTGGGTGAGAGAGGATGAGGAGCATGAGGTGGGCTTGGTCATCCACTCTACCAAGTCTTCGGCATGATGTGGCTCAACATGTCCAGCTGCCGAAAAGAAGGACAAGCGTGTCCCATGGCCATGTGCTGATGACAATGCCCCACGTCCACGACCAGCACTGTTGCCCCCAGACACAGAGCCTGCTTGCCCTCTTTTTTTGCCTCCTGACTGTCTGCCTCTCCTTGTTTGCCTTCCAGACATTTTAATGGATGGCCTGCAGGGAGATGGGAAAAAGAGCAATAAGGGCTACCTTCAGGTGTATACTGTGCAGGAGGCTTAGCAACAATGACACTGACACTGTCCCCTGCCTATCCTTCACTGTCCCTAAACACAAGGATTGAAAATATGGAACAGCAAAATTGGTTTAGAACAGAATAGCACACTGACACTTTCCCTCACTGTCCTACTCTGTCCCTCCCTACAAACAAGATTTAGCACAGAATAGCACACTGATTATTTCCACGAGTGTCCTTCTCTGTCCCTAAACTCAAGGATTGAAAATATGGAACAGCAAAATTGGTTTAGAACAGAATAGCACACTGTCAGTTTCACTCACTGTACCTCTCTGTCCCTAAACTCAAGGATTGAAAATATGGTTCAGCAAAATTGGTTTAGAACAGAATAGCACACTGACACTTCCCCTCACTGTCCTACTCTGTCCCTCCCTACAAACAAGATTTAGCACAGAATAGCACACTGATAATTTCCACGAGTGTCCTTCTCTGTCCCTAAACTCAAGGATTTGAAAATATGGAACAGCAAAATTGGTTTAGAACAGAATAGCACACTGTCAGTTTCACTCACTGTACCTCTCTGTCCCTAAACTCAAGGATTGAAAATATGGTTCAGCAAAATTGGTTTAGAACAGAATAGCACACTGACACTTTCCCTCACTGTCCTACTCTGTCCCTCCCTACAAACAAGATTTAGCACAGAATAGCACACTGATAATTTCCACGAGTGTCCTTCTCTGTCCCTAAACTCAAGGATTTGAAAATATGGAACAGCAAAATTGGTTTAGAACAGAATAGCACACTGTCAGTTTCACTCACTGTACCTCTCTGTCCCTAAACTCAAGGATTGAAAATATGGTTCAGCAAAATTGGTTTAGAACAGAATAGCACACTGAAACTTTCCCTCACTGTCCTACTCTGTCCCTCCCTACAAACAAGATTTAGCACAGAATAGCACACTGATAATTTCCACGAGTGTCCTTCTCTGTCCCTAAACTCAAGGATTTGAAATATGGAACAGCAAAATTGGTTTAGAACAGAATAGCACACTGACACTTTCCCTCAATGTCCTACTCTGTCCCTCCCTACAAACAAGATTTAGCACAGAATAGCACACTGGCAATTTCCACGAGTGTCCTTCTCTGTCCCTAAACTCAAGGATTGAAAATATGGAACAGCAAAATTGGTTTAGAACAGAATAGCACACTGAAACTTTCCCTCACTGTCCTACTCTGTCCCTCCCTACAAACAAGATTTAGCACAGAATAGCACACTGATAATTTCCACGAGTGTCCTTCTCTGTCCCTAAACTCAAGGATTTGAAATATGGAACAGCAAAATTGGTTTAGAACAGAATAGCACACTGACACTTTCGCTCACTGTCCTACTCTGTCCCTCCCTACAAACAAGATTTAGCACAGAATAGCACACTGATAATTTCCACGAGTGTCCTTCTCTGTCCCTAAACTCAAGGATTTGAAATATGGAACAGCAAAATTGGTTTAGAACAGAATAGCACACTGACACTTTCCCTCACTGTCCTACTCTGTCCCTCCCTACAAACAAGATTTAGCACAGCATAGCACACTGATAATTTCCGCGAGTGTCCTTCTCTGTCCCTAAACTCAAGGATTTGAAATATGGAACAGCAAAATTGGTTTAGAACAGAATAGCACACTGACACTTTCCCTCACTGTTCTACTCTGTCCCTCCCTACAAACAAGATTTAGCACAGAATAGCACACTGATAATTTCCACGAGTGTCCTTCTCTGTCCCTAAACTCAAGGATTTGAAATATGGAACAGCAAAATTGGTTTAGAACAGAATAGCACACTGACACTTTCCCTCACTGTCCTATTCTGTCCCTCCCTACAAACAAGATTTAGCACAGAATAGCACACTGATAATTTCCACGAGTGTCCTTCTCTGTCCCTAAACTCAAGGATTTGAAATATGGAACAGCAAAATTGGTTTAGAACAGAATAGCACACTGACACTTTCCCTCACTGTTGTCAGGGTCACCTGTGGCCAGGTGACAGATGCACACCGTAGGGGGACAGGAGTGCACCGCGAGGTAGTGAACCCTATGGCTGGCTTCTGTGGATAGGAAACTGGGTGGTTGTGGAAAGCGGGACCAGAGGAGCACAACCGGGATCCCAACGGAAGCGAGAGCCAAGATTCCCCAGGGCGCGGAGTCTAAGACCCAGCTGGTCTTCTCCAGGGCCTCTAGTGGTGAGGATGTTACGCTGCAGGCTGGGACCAGGTCGCGGCCCCTGGAGTTTCCTAGCTCACGCCCCGTAGGATAAGGGGAAGCAGCAGCACACGATAGAGAGAACCGAATAACAAGCCGAAGGTCAGGGGCCACAAGCAGACAAGGATAACGAAGAACGAGCCGAAGGTCAAGGGTCACGAGCAGACAGGGATGGTCGGGGACAAGCCAATAACGTAACAGAGAGACAGACGTAGCACACGGCAGGCAGGAACCCAAACACACAATGCCTAACAAACACGTTGATCAGCAAAGCAGGCTTGCAGTGCACAGGTTAATATAGTGTTCAGTGATAGGGCCTGGGGTGGAGTCAGGCTGGGAGGAGATTATAAAGGAAGCCAGGTGAAGGAGGTCTGGTCTCTAGATGAACACATGAGGAGGAAGGTAAGATGGCAGACAGACATTAATGCATATCCATGACAGTACCCTCCCTCTTACGAGGCCTCCCCCTTCCCCGCCTGGGCCCAGGTTTAGAGGGAAACTTCAGATGAAACTCCTTTAACAGACGAGGTGCAAAGACCTCAGATGCAGTGATCCAAGACCTCTCCTCAGGACCAAACCCTTTCCAATGAACGAGGTACTGAAGAACGCCTTTACAGAGTCGGGAGTCCAGAATTTGACTGATCTCGTACTCCTGATTATCCTCAGAGACAGGCGCCACGGTAGGAAGAGGACGAGAGAATTTATTGAGGACTAAAGGCTTTAGAAGAGCAACATGAAAGGAGTTAGTGATTTTAAGGCTCTTAGGAATCTGGAGTTTGAAACAAACCGGATTCAGTTTAGCAGTTACCGTGTATGGACCGATGAATCGTGGAGCAAACTTCAGAGAAGGAACTCGGAGCTTGATGTTCCTGGTAGAGAGCCAGACTTTGTCCCCTGGCTGAAGAGAAGGCGGTTTACGCCTGCGGCGGTCGGCAAAGCCTTTGAATTTTTCAGCAGCTGCCCGGAGGGAATCATGAACGTGACCCCAAACGGAATTGAGAGACTCCTGAACCGAAGCCAAAGCTGGAATGTCTGGAGAACAGATCATAGGAAGAGGAAGTTGAGGGTGTTTTCCATAAACTGTGAAAAAGGGTGTCTTCTGCGAACTGGTATTCACATGATTGTTATGGGAGAATTCTGCCCACGGGAGTAGAGAGGACCAATCGTCATGGTGAGAAGACACAAAGGTGCGAAGAAAGACCTCTAACTCCTGATTAACCCTCTCAGTCTGTCCATTGGATTGGGGATGGTAAGAAGAAGAAAAATCCAAGACAATATTGAGGGATTTGCAAAAGGCTCTCCAAAAACGAGACGTGAATTGGACTCCCCTGTCGGAAACAATATGAGAAGGGACCCCATGTAGGCGGAGAATTTCTCGAATGAAAATGGGAACCAAGGCAGGGGCAGAAGGAAGACCAGGAAGAGGAACAAAATGAGCCATCTTGGAGAATCGATCGATTACCACCCAAATGACTGTATTATTCTCAGACAGTGGGAGATCGGTGATAAAATCCATGGCAATATGGGCCCAGGGTTCCTTAGGAATAGGCAAGGGCATGAGGAGACCAGCAGGAGCTTGTGTGGAGGATTTGGACTGAGCACAGACATGACAAGCTTTAACGTAGTCTTTGACGTCTGAGCGGAGATTAGGCCACCAGTAGTGACGACTGATGAGTAGGAAGGATCGGAGGAATCCAGAATGCCCTGCCACCTTGGAATCATGTCCCCAACGAAGGATCTTAGCTCTTAGCTCAGTGGGGACAAAGGTCTTACCAGGCGGAATTTTAGACTTCAGGGTGGTAGAGTGGGCAACAATGCATGAGGTGGGAATGATCGGCTCAGGTTCAGGGGCGGACTCCTCGTCCAAAGTGTCAAATGACCTAGAGAGCGCATCAGCCCGACCGTTGCAGGAACCAGGTTTGTAGGTAATCGTGAAATTAAAATGGGCAAAGAAGAGACTCCACCTGGCCTGTCTAGGATTCAGACGTTTAGCATTCTGTAGATACTGTAAATTCTTGTGATCGGTAAAGATCGTTATGGAGTGAGGGGAACCCTCCAAGAGATGACGCCACTCCTCTAACGCCAATTTAATTGCGAGAAGTTCCCGATCACCGATGGCATAATTCCTCTCTGCCTGAGAAAATTTTTTGGAGAAGAACGCACATGGTTGGCGTCTCTTCTCAAAGATTTGAAGAAGCACAGCTCCCACCCCCATTGAGGAAGCGTCCACTTCAATAAAAAATGCATTCCCAGGATTTGGTCTCCTCAAGAGGGGGCCAGAAACAAAGGCCTGTTTCAGGTTGTGAAATGCAGAGACAGCTTCGGGAGGCCAGTCTCTGGCATTCACACCCTTCTTGGTCAAAGCGATAATAGGCGCGGCAATGGAAGAGTAATTCCTTATGAACTGCCTATAATAATTAGTGAAGCCAAGAAAGCGCTGTGTGGCCTTGAGGCTAGCAGGAAGAGGCCAGTTGGTGATAGCCAAGACCTTCCCAGGGTCCATACGAAGCCCCGAACATGAGACAAAGCACCCCAAAAACAGGACCTCAGAACATTCAAAGGAACATTTCTCCAGCTTGGCATAGAGATTGTTCTCTCTAAGACGTTGAAGTACAGTGCGGACATGGTTTCTGTGGACGAGCAGATTTTCAGAAAAGATCAGAATGTCATCCAGATAGATGACAACAAACTGGTACAGCAGATCTCTGAAGATTTCATTGACAAAGTTTTGAAACACGGCTGGAGCATTACACAGACCAAAAGGCATCACCAGATATTCGTAATGCCCGTCTCTAGTGTTAAATGCAGTCTTCCATTCGTCACCCTCCCGTATTCGAATGAGATTGTACGCGCCTCTGAGATCCAACTTGGTGAAAATGGAGGCACCCTTCAACCTATCGAATAGCTCAGATATTAAGGGTAAGGGGTATCGATTTTTAATAGTAACCGCATTTAAACCCCGATAATCGATGCAGGGTCTTAAGGTACCATCCTTTTTGGCAACAAAAAAGAACCCTGCCCCTGCAGGCGATGAGGATTTCCGGATGAACCCTCTCTCCAGATTCTCTGCTACATACTCCGACATGGCCTGGGTCTCTGGGATGGACAGAGGGTAGGTACGACCCCTGGGTAGAGTTGCTCCGGGGACAAGATCAATAGCACAGTCAAAAGACCTGTGGGGAGGAAGCACCTCAGCTGATTTTTTACAGAACACATCCCGGTAATCGCTGTATGCGGCGGGAAGATCAGAAGAAACAGAAGTGGCAGCAACCGGAAGACTCTCCTTGGGGGTCACCTTGAGAAGACACGACGAGAAACATGAGGAACCCCAGGCCAGGATCTGCCCAGAGACCCAGTCCACATGTGGAGAGTGGAGCTGTAGCCAAGGGAGGCCCAATACAACTGGGGTAGAGGCCTTGGGTAGAATAAGAAAGGATATCCACTCCTGGTGGAGAATCCCTACCGACATCCTAATGGGTAGCGTCTGGAAGCGAATAGGGCCCCCTGGGAGAACAGTGCCATCAATTGCCGAGACTACCAATGGGGTAGTGAGAGGTGAAAGGGTAAGCTTCATAGAAGAAGCAGTTCTCCAATCCATGAAATTGCCGGCAGCCCCGGAATCCAGGTATGCAAGGGTTGACTGAGGAGAAGTGCCTACATGAAGGGACACCGGCAAGAGCAGGCGAGAAGGTGATGTTTCTGGGTCCAATACTCCACCTTCCAAATGTATTAGACCCGAGCGTTTCCCGGACGAAGCGAGCAGGAGTCACGAAAATGACCCTTGCCCCCACAATAGAGGCACAAGCCCAGAGTTCTGCGCCTAGCACGTTCTTCGGGGGTTAGTCTGGTCCGGCCCAGCTGCATAGGTTCTTCAGCAGGTAGAGGATGCTCCACGGAATGAAGGGAGGGGAGCTCAGACTGGCTAGGACCCAGAGAGTGCTGGCGTCTTTTTTCTAAGGACCTCTCTTGAAAACGAATGTCGATCTGGTTGCATAATGAAATTACATCGTCCAGACCGACGGGAATGGCTCTTCCCGCTAATTCGTCTTTCACTCGGTCAGAGAGGCCATGTAAAAAGGTAGCGACCAGGGCCTCATTATTCCAGCTCAATTCAGCTGTGTGGATACGGAACTGAAGAGCATATTGCCCCACTGAACTAGATTCTTGGCGAAGACGTAAGACAGCACTAGCCGCTGAAGAAGCCCGAGCCGGCTCTTCGAAGATATTACGAAAGAGCTTCAAGAATTCGGACAGACTGGAAACCACCGGATCGTTCCTCTCCCACAGGGGGGCAGCCCAGGCCAAAGCTTCACCGGAGAGGAGGGAAATGATATAGGCTACCTTAGCCCGGTCAGATAGGAAGCTTTGAGGCTGAAGCTCAAAATGAATAGTGCATTGGCTGAGAAACCCCCTGCAGGCCTTGGAGTCCCCAGAGAAACGGAACGGAGCTGGCAATCTTAGTGAGTGTGAGGCTGCGACTGGTGCGATAGGTACAGCCGCTGGTTGTACTTGGGGTTGCGGATTCGGGGTTCCCAAGGAGACCTGAAGCTGCTCGAATCGAGAAGCCAGATCCTGGAGGAATCGCATCACCTGGGTCTGATTTGATTCCTGGGTCTCAAGTCTGCGAACTATGCCCTGCAATGGATCATCCGCGGGAAGCGGGATGTCAGCCGGGTTCATGGCTGATCAAACTGTCAGGGTCACCTGTGGCCAGGTGACAGATGCACACCGTAGGGGGACAGGAGTGCACCGCGAGGTAGTGAACCCTATGGCTGGCTTCTGTGGATAGGAAACTGGGTGGTTGTGGAAAGCGGGACCAGAGGAGCACAACCGGGATCCCAACGGAAGCGAGAGCCAAGATTCCCCAGGGCGCGGAGTCTAAGACCCAGCTGGTCTTCTCCAGGGCCTCTAGTGGTGAGGATGTTACGCTGCAGGCTGGGACCAGGTCGCGGCCCCTGGAGTTTCCTAGCTCACGCCCCGTAGGATAAGGGGAAGCAGCAGCACACGATAGAGAGAACCGAATAACAAGCCGAAGGTCAGGGGCCACAAGCAGACAAGGATAACGAAGAACGAGCCGAAGGTCAAGGGTCACGAGCAGACAGGGATGGTCGGGGACAAGCCAATAACGTAACAGAGAGACAGACGTAGCACACGGCAGGCAGGAACCCAAACACACAATGCCTAACAAACACGTTGATCAGCAAAGCAGGCTTGCAGTGCACAGGTTAATATAGTGTTCAGTGATAGGGCCTGGGGTGGAGTCAGGCTGGGAGGAGATTATAAAGGAAGCCAGGTGAAGGAGGTCTGGTCTCTAGATGAACACATGAGGAGGAAGGTAAGATGGCAGACAGACATTAATGCATATCCATGACAACTGTCCTACTCTGTCCCTCCCTACAAACAAGATTTAGCACAGAATAGCACACTGATAATTTCCACGAGTGTCCTTCTCTGTCCCTAAACTCAAGGATTTGAAATATGGAACAGCAAAATTGGTTTAGAACAGAATAGCACACTGACACTTTCCCTCACTGTCCTACTCTGTCCCTCCCTACAAACAAGATTTAGCACAGAATAGCACACTGATAATTTCCACGAGTGTCCTTCTCTGCCCCTAAACTCAAGGATTTGAAATATGGAACAGCAAAATTGGTTTAGAACAGAATAGCACACTGACACTTTCCCTCACTGTACCTCTCTGTCCCTACAAACAAGGATTAGCACAGAATAGCACACTGACACTTTCCCTCACTGTACCTCTCTGTCCCTACAAACAAGGTTTAGCACAGAATAACACACTGTCACTGACACTCTCCCTATTTATCCTTATTTGTCCCTAAACACAAGGAATCCAGGATTAGTAAAGGAAAAAAAATGACACTGTCCCTGCCTATGCTTCTCTTTCCCTGCTCCGGAACACACTACACAAGGCCGCCGCGCTGGCGGCCTTTTATAGTGTGGGGCGTGTACTAAACCCCCTCAGCAATAATTGGCCACAGGCATCCTGCCTGTGGCCAATCATTGCTCTCCTCGCTGCCGGCGCTGTGATTGGCCAAGCATGCGGGGTCACAGTGCATGCTTGGCCAATCACAGCGCCTGGATGACACTGCGATGGCGTAGTGCATTGTGGGCCGTTCGCGTCACTCGAATTTGGCGCGAACGGCCCAAATCGTTCGATCTTCGTTGAACGATCGAACAGCCGATGTTCGAGTCGAACGTATGTTCGACTCGAGCACGAAGCTCATCCCTACTGGCAGGCCTGACACGGGCTGTTATAGACTTACAGGGAGGCTATACCCAGCTGGAAGGACATTTACAGACCATGATTTCCTCTACAACCGTTCAGGGACCTGAGCAAGCTTCCTCCACTCCACAAGGGACCTCTACTGCTCCTGCAATCATCATGCTCCCGCCTGAACCCAGAGTTCCAACCCCGGAAAAATTCCTTGGTGAACGTAGCAAGTTCAGAGACTTTCGGAACGCATGTGAACTATATTTCGCACTTCAGCCACGCACCTTCTCTCTTGAAGCCACGAAGGTCGGCTTTGTGATCTCCTTACTGCAGGGCGAGCCTCAGTCCTGGGCTCATCGTCTCCTTGAACAGAAGGCCAAGTGTCTATCAGACTTAACCTCATTCCTGGCCGCCATGGCCCAATTGTATGAAGATCCCCAGCAAGCTGCTTCCGCTGAAGCAGCCCTCCGTTCTCTTCAACAAGGACACAGGGCTGTGGAAGATTATGTCTCTGAATTCAGACGATGGGGCTTTGACACTAGCTGGAACGACGCTGAATTACGCCACCGGTTCTGCATGGGCCTCTCTGAGCCTCTCAAGGACGAACTTGCCCGAGTAGGAGTTCCCTCTACCCTGGAAGCCCTAATTGACTTGTCCATCCAAATTGACCGTCGTTTGAGAGAACGAAGGTCGGAAAGAGCGGCGGGCCAACCACGCCCGGTACGGATGCTACCACGGAAGCTCAGCTCCTTCAGTGCTGTTCCACCGGCCCCTGCCAGGCCCATTCCTGGTGCACCAGAACCACGGCGGCTCGGCCTACTCCATGCTTCACTCTCTCCTGAAGAACGCCAACATCGTTACCAGCAGAACCTTTGTCTGTATTGTGGGGGTTCAGGACATTATGTAATGTGCTGCCCAGTTAAGTCCCGTAAATACGTCTCAGCTATCTCCCCTTCTGCAACTCTGAACTTGCCCAGCAATTCTGCTCACCTTACCCTCTCCATCTCACTCCAGCTGCCTGGGGGGACTATCCAGACTCCCGCTATAATCGATTCCGGGGCCTGCAGCTGCTTTGTGGACTTGTCCTTTGCTGCACAACATCATATCCCGCTTCAACCCAAAGCGCAGAGACTTTCCGTTCATCTGGCCGATGGGACCACCATTAAGTCTGGAGCAGTTACCCATGAAACAATGCCTCTACTTGCCACTATTACCAAGAACCTCCAAGAACTGCTACGCTTGGATGCCATCGCCTCTCCTTTGTTCCCGGTCATTCTCGGCATGCCTTGGCTGAAGGCACATAAGCCCTGCATCAACTGGGCCACAGAGGAAATTAAGTTTCTTTCTCCCTATTGCACCCAGCACTGCTTACGAACCTCCTGTGACCAGCCTTCCTTGCTATGCCTTGACACAGACTCTGAAGCCTGTCGGTCTGTACCCACAGCTTACCACAGTTTCTTGGATGTGTTCAGCAAGAAAGGTGCAGAGACTCTCCCTCCTCATCGGTCATACGACTGTCCCATTGAACTCCTTCCTGGAGTCGAAGTTCCGTTTGGGAGAATCTTTCCCTTATCCGAATGTGAACTTGTTGCCCTCAAAGACTATATTGATGATAACCTGAAGAAGGGGTTCATCCGCCCTTCCACATCCCCGGGCCGGGGCGGGAATCTTCTTTGTAGAAAAAAAAGACCATTCATTACGTCCGTGTGTGGACTATCGTGAGCTGAATAAAGTCACGGTTAAGAACCGCTATCCCCTTCCGCTGGTACCCGAACTTTTCCAGAGACTTGGCGCTGCCACCATATTCACAAAGCTGGACCTCCGAGGTGCCTATAACTTGGTCCGTATATGGGAAGGGGATGAATGGAAGACGGCTTTCCGCACACGGTTCGGGCACTATGAGTACCTTGTAATGCCCTTCGGGTTATGCAACGCCCCCGCTACCTTCCAGCACTTTATTAACGATGTCTTCCGAGACTTTCTGGACTTATTCGTTGTAGTATACCTTGACGATATACTTATCTTCTCTTCCTCTCTAGACAATCACCGCGGACATGTCAGGAGTGTTTTGAGCCGCCTTCGACAACATGGACTCTACGCCAAACCCGAGAAGTGCGAATTTGAGCGCCAAAGCATCCAATTCCTGGGCCTGATCATATCCACAGAGGACATCAAGATGGATCCTCAAAAAGTTACAGCCATCTTGGACTGGCCAATTCCCAGCGATAAGAAAGGCATCCAGCGTTTTATAGGATTCGCAAACTTTTATCGAAAGTTTATTAGGGGATTCTCAGCAATCATCTCTCCCATCACCCAACTTTCTAAACAGGGTGTCAGATTCCGTTGGTCCCCAGAGGCCCAGGCTGCCTTTGAGATGCTGAAAAAGCAGTTTACCTCTGCATCTGTCCTGAAGCATCCCGACTCGTCCCTGCCATACGTCTTAGAGGTGGACGCATCTGAAACAGCTGTTGGAGCTATTCTTTCTCAGAGGCAGGGATCCAAGGCTCTATTGCACCCAGTGTCAATAAAAAACACACAGAATATCCAAGCTCAACTTACCAACCAATCAGCAACAAAACAAATTCACCTGTCTAACAGTGCGTTTAAAAACAGGGGTTTAGTTGCACGCATTTGCAAATACATGTGTAAGCTGCAGGCCGCGTCAAGGCTCCCTGTATGCTGCAGTCCTAACTCTAAAATTTAAGGTCTCCTCAATGGAAGCACATGTATGCTGATGGATAGATATAGGGCAGGTGACTGGGGGGAGCCCACCCTCCATTAAAGGGGCAGGAGCACACTAAACACCCAGCACATGGAAGCAAAGGTGCTAGTGCGTTGCCTGACCACAATGACAACAATACATATAACAAAAATGTCACTGCCCTCATCTATGACTGGCCTTCACAGCAAGGAGCACTGGATGGGCGGACGCATGTCAATAAAAAACACACAGAATATCCAAGCTCAACTTACCAACCAATCAGCAACAAAACGAATTCACCTGTCTAACAGTGCGTTTAAAAACAGGGGTTTAGTTGCACGCATTTGCAAATACATGTGTAAGCTGCAGGCCGCGTCAAGTGTCCCTGTATGCTGCAGTCCTAACTCTAAAATTTAAGGTCTCCTCAATGGAAGCACATGTATGCTGATGGATAGATATAGGGCAGGTGACTGGGGGGAGCCCACCCTCCATTAAAGGGGCTATTGCACCCAGTGGCCTTCTTTTCCCGCAAGCTATCTGATGCGGAAAATAATTATGACGTCGGGGATCGTGAACTTCTAGCAATCAAAGCTGCACTGGAAGAGTGGAGATACTTACTAGAAGGGGCTGCACACCCGATCCTGATCTATACAGACCACAAAAATCTAGAATATCTGAGAACAGCGAAGAGGTTGAAACCCCGGCAGGCCAGGTGGGCACTTTTCTTTTCTAGATTTACTTTCCATTTAACATACAGGCCTGGATCTAAAAATACAAAACCTGATGCTTTATCACGCATGTTCAGCAAATCACAGGAAACATCCACTCCAGATACCATTCTGTCTTCCGGGAACTTTCTCCTACTACAAGGGGACTTAATGGCCCAGATCAAACAAGCCTCTGTAGGAAGACCCTCGCCACCCGGAACCACCTTGCTGGCGAGAGATGGGCTACTTTGGTACGGAGACAAAGTCTTTGTACCGGAGGATCTGCGAGTCTCCACCTTGGGCCTGTGCCATGACCATATGCTTGCAGGGCATTTTGGCGTCTACAAGACTTTCGAATTAATGCAACGAACATTTTGGTGGCCTAGGATGGAGAAGGACTGCAGGAAGTATGTAGAATCCTGCACCACTTGTATCCGCAACAAGAACAGCAAATCCAGGGCTTGGGATCTGTTAAAGCCGCTCCCGGTCCCAAATAGACCTTGGCAGATGATTTCGATAGACTTTATCGTGGAGCTGCCCCCATCTGAGGGCTACAATACTATTTTCGTGATCGTCGACCGATTATCCAAGATGGCTCATTTCTTCCCCATGAAGGGCACTCCCTCTGCACAAGAGACCGCACGAATCTTCATCAGAGAGGTTATTAGGCTTCATGGAACTACGGCAAACATAGTTTCTGACAGAGGGGTCCAGTTCACCTCCAGGTTCTGGAGGTCTTTGTGCGAGTCCCTGGGAATTGAACTTTCATTTTCAATAGGCCTATCACCCGCAAACCAATGGACAAACAGAAAGGACCAATCAAACACTTGAACAATATCTCCGCTGTTTTTCTTCATTTTCTCAAGACGATTGGGTTCCCTTACTTCCTCTGGCCAAATTCTCTTACAATAATTCCATCCACTCAGGCACCAAACAATCTCCTTTCTTCGCCAATTACGGTTTTCACCCTTCATTTCTTTTCAACGCAATTCCAGAGTGCTCTGTACCTGCTGTGCTTGAAACAATGGACTTCTTTAATACCAACAATAAACTGTTGCAGGAAACAATGGCCAAAACCCAAGCCTACAACAAAGAAGTCTTTGACAAGAGGAGAAGGGGGGAATTGATCTTAAACCCAGGTGACCAAGTTTGGTTGGCTACAACAAATCTAAAACTTGCTTGCCCCTCGAAGAAACTTGGACCTAAGTTCGTAGGGCCATTTCCGGTGAAAAAACGTATCAACAATGTTGCATACGAGCTGGAACTACCTGACTCTTTTAGGATCCATTCCGTGCTCCATGTTACCCTGCTAAAACCCGCTATTCCTGATCCTTTTCCTGGCCGAGATGCCGGCCCACCTGAACCCGTGGTGGTAGACGGTGAAGAGGAGTTCGAGGTGGAAGCGGTGTTAGATTGCAGGAAGAGGAGGAATCAGGTTCAGTACCTAATTAAGTGGAGAGGGTACGGACCGGAGGACAACTCGTGGGAACCGGAAGGTAATATTCATGCCCAAGAATGCTCATCCTGATAAAGTGGCCAGATTGGGCATCCGGAGGCTGCCCATTAGGAGGGGGCAATGTCAGGAAGGGCATGCCAGCACTCAAGATGGTGGCCGTGGAAGACGGCCAGGAACCTCAGCTATTGCTAGAACGCCAATGGCGCGCGTGCGCCGATGCGCACGCTGATGCGCGTACGTGCGCACGCACATGCGCGAATGCGCGCATTGCGCGCGCGCATTCAGTGACAGGCCTTGGCGCCAAGCAGGCTATTTAAACTGTGTCAGTACCCGAACTCAGTGCTGTCTGCTCTACAGCGTTCTGTGTACCCTACGTTCCAGTATCTGATACCTGTTCCCGATATCCGACCCGGCTTGTCCTTGACGTTCCTGTTTTCTGCCCGCACCTGACCCGGCTTGTTGACCTTGCATCTGCCTGCTCCTTCTGCTACCTTGCTGCCAGCCTGATAGTAACCGGCCTGTATCCTGACTTCCCTCCAGCCTATGCTCCTGTCCCGGACTTGTCCGCCAGTGTGTGATCCGGCCAGCCTGCACCTGCCATCCTTGAAGCCCTTCGGAGCCCTGCTGAGCTCCCATCCCACCTGCTGTCGCATCTGCTCCTCTGCCTGTGGAGTTCCTGTACGAAGCCAGTACCTGCCTTCCACTGACCGCGGCTCCTGGTCTTCTCTGCACCGGTGTTCCTCTGCAGTCTCTTCTGGGATCCCAGTCCGGATCCATCACCAGCGATCCTGCCAGGCACCCGTGCGACTCTGCACTCCCGGGCCTCCTGTTTACTCTATCAGGGGCCTCGAGTCAGAGGTGTAAGGGAGGCCGTCCTCTGCATAATCAGGCTCTACCGCCAGGTACGTGACAGCTTGTTAGATATCAAAGGGATTCAAAAAAGCTCTCATAGCACGCCAGGTAATTAACACATAACCTACCTGGATGGATAGTATTGCCTAGGCTAGGCCGCACCAGGAGATGTAGGGGGAAACCAGGGTGGGCAAGGTGCCCGTCCAGAGGTCTAACAGGTGACTGGGAGAGAAAGTCATTAGGTAGGTGTCTATTTAGGCTGGTACTATTGCAAATAGATAGACAGGTGAAATATACTGATGACTATTTACCTGGTCTGGAGAATATGGCAAATGTAGATATATTGCCACCAGTAGTTAGTTTCTAGTTGCCAGGTATCTGCGAAGTCCCATATTTTCTAGTGGTCTCTAGGGGAGAGCAGACAGATCCCTAACATGAAAATGCTGTAAGACTCCCAGAAAAGTACCTGAATATGTATGGAAGATTCTTTACCTGGTCTGGATCCGACTGACTGGTAAAGGTGCGGCTTCAGTATGAGCAGACTGAGCCCATATGGGCGTCAGCTTATGAATGCTCACTGAGTGGTAACTTGGGGACAGCTGTGAAGGAGCAGGGAGATGAAGGGCTGGACGGAATCACGCCCCCCGAGCTCGGTGACGCGCCACGCCACCCCCCGAGGGCGGGGGGTTGTTATGGCGACCGACACTCTCACTAGTTAGAGCGTCCTCTCGCACAGGCGCCGCTGGCTGCGGCGCTGCCTCGGGGGGATGACGTCACGCGTCAGAGGCTCGCGACGCAGGATTGGCAATTGAGGGTAGTCATGGGAACCATTCCCTCTCCTCCAAGCCTCAAAACGGACCGGAAATGTGCGCCGCACATATCGGTCCTACCTGCGCCGAGTGGATTCAAACCAGACAGCGGAAGGGGGGGGGGGGGCGGCCAGCCTCCTGTACAGTGTGTAGACCTGCTGGCCCAATACACCATTGTTCAATCCCCAGGGAACATGGATCAATGTAATACATCAAGTCAGACTGCGGAACTTCATAAGTAGAATCACCTAAATGTTCACTACGCCAGGCACATATAATAAAGAAGGAAAGTATATATAGTGCAGATGCAGTAGTGATGCCTGCAAGGGTACTTGGAGAATTGTATATCCCGTAAGTAAGGGATATATGTACATGTAAAGCCAATAAATACCTGACCATCTCTCGCCATCGGGCATCTATTTAAATAAATAAAATATGGAAAGAAGAGAAAATATAATAGCAAAAGACACAAAAGGCACAAAAAGCATTTGGAAACACTAAAGAACTAATAGTATATATATAAAAGGGCTGTGAACTATCCGTGAGTATAGGATGGGGGGAGGGTACCACTCCCCACAACACACTCCGCATACTCGCTAACCTAATAAAATAAGCCTAAACCTAAAAACAAAGTGTAGATTAGGACAGATGGATTGTCTTAATAACCACAAACCTTAATATAAGGATTATGGTAATGCATAGAACATCATCTATTGTGAACATTCGTAGAGTCATTCGACAAAGATGCTGAATGAACCTATTGAAGGTTCCTGGTCGCACTGAGGCAGTCTCATTCAGAGCCTCCCGAAGAGAAACCCTCCAAAAAGGGTCTATAAGAGATTGACCCATTCAAGCCTGGTGGTTTAGTGGCATTTTGGTGGAATATCCACCGTTGTTCAGACTGTAACAACATTTTATTTAAGTCCCCTCCTCTTGGACCAGAATGGAGTCTGTCCAAGATTAAAAATGAGATTCTAGGGAAACGTCCATTATGAAAATCCCTTACATGCCTACCCAAAGGTAGGTCTGGATTGCAGGCCTTCATTGATAAGATATGTCGATAAGCCCTCTGCCAGAACTGTTGGATGGTCTTCCCAATATAGAAGCAGTGGCATTCACATAATAGAAGATATACCACAGCTGCAGTCTGACAGTTGGCATAATGTTTTGGGATATAGTGCTCTCCATTGGGTAATTTGATGTTACGGGTGGTATTCATGTACCGACAGTATTTACAGCCTCCGCATGTGAAGGTCCCTGGATATTTACAGGGACATTTTTTACCTGTCGGTCTAAATTCACTAGAGACCAACAGGTCTCTTAGGGATCTAGCCCTTTTGAAAGTGAATACAGGTTTTTTCGTCACGTAAGGACCAATAGTTGGGTCCATGGCAAGAACATGCCAGTATTTCTTGGTTATGTTCTTGATGGCCTCATTTTGGTTTGAAAATTTAGTGATGATAGAGATGGGTGTTGTTTTGATTGTTTTGGATGCAGGATTATAGAGTGTATCATTCCTCGTCTTTGAGACGGCTCTTTTGTAAGCCTTTTTCAAGATGGTCTTTGAATAGCCCCGTAGGGACAGTCTCGCTCTCAAGTTGTCTGCTTCTTTTTTAAAGTTTTTATCTTCTGTGCAGTTCCTGCGTATTCGCAGGTATTGGCTATAGGGAATAGAAGCAATCAAGTTTTTGGGATGAAAGCTGCTGGCATGCAGGATCGAGTTTCCCGCAGTTTGCTTCCTGTAGAGGCTACTACTTAGGTGACCAAAAGGTGCAGCACCCTACCCCTGAAGAAGAGGCTGTACAATTAAAAGGCCTTGAAACGTTGGGTATCTGTCCTACCTTCGAGACAGTGTCGGGTCCTGTACTACATTCTTCTCTTTCCCTTGTGTAATTTATGATATCTGTCTATATGCGTTGTGATTATTCCCTTCTCAGTGTATGCACACTGGTTACTTGGACACATGTTGTGTTTGTACAGTAGTAGCCCCTCATGCTATATATCTATATTTTTGTAAAAAACTTTAATAAACCAGTCTTTATGACCAATACTTTTGTACTACATTACTCCACATAGAGGTTTTCAACAGTCACCCTAAAAAGTCCCATTGAGGAATCGCTCTCTTCGGAGTGCACTTTTTGCTGTATGTACTGTATCTAGGGATGCGGGTAGACTGACCTCTCATATTCATCCATCTGAGACACCGTTCTTTGTATTCTGTATTTAGGGTAGCAAATACCCACATCCTCTATTGGTGCCTCACTTGCATGGATCTTACATATTTGATAATTCTCTTTTTTCTTTTATTGATTTTTTAAAGGAACCATTTTTTCCTTCTCTCACTTTCCAAACCCTGCTGAGATAAAGCATTGAGGGGCTGTATAACGCAACATATCCAGAATCACCAACTATGTGGGTACTAACTGGGAAAGTGCTATGTCAGGCGTATACCAAAACTTTACTTTAAAAGAACAAAAGGATACAGAACTTTCATCTATTTTTATGTCCCTTCGAAAATTATTAGAAAAAAAGTCACTTAATTATTGGCACATACACTCTTTTGAGCTTTATCTAAAAAACAAAACCAACCCATATGGACTGAGAGTTCAAATATTCCCCACTATGGAGAACATTGATTCATCCTTTAATGAGGCGTGGGAGGCTAATCTTTTAAAATGTTCTGCAGGAATGATGTCCCTTCTAATAAAGGAATACCAAAAAACGATTGTAGATATAGATCGTGAGTTGGAGTCCTTGTACACACAACTAACAGCCTATAACGGCCACGATTCCTTTAAACAATTGGATGACGATCTCAATGAACACCTGAAGGAGTTCAACAGAGACATCCTGATAAAAAAAAGAAAAGAAGCTTCTCAGGGATCAGACGGCATTTTCTGAACACAAAGCCTATAACTGGAAAAATATTCAAAATAGACCTAAACAACAATCCAGATTAGGATCCAATTATCAGGATCAGGGTTTCTCAGATGCCTCCTCTGCCTCTTCTATTTCCTTGAGGAGACAGTCGAGAACCAAAAGATCTGGTAAAAAGAAGAGAAACTCTAATGAAAGTGAGGGTTCCAATGAGAAACTTAATAGTAAAAAACATATCACAGAAACAGGCGCCCAAAATCCCAAATATAGTGGCCCCCGTGGAGCACCAGGGAACCCTATACCAAACACCACCTTGGGAGCAGCTTCATCCAATCAAGATGTAAATTCAATTTTCCCAAGAACATTGTCAACCAACATTAAAAATCCCTCTATGAATGTGGTACAGGATGCAGGCTCTACTCAAGGGAACTCCAACGTCGTGCCATCATGATATCAGGACGGGGTAAGAAATGTAACCGATTATACATGTACTGATCAATATAATGTTTGCGACATGAATGTAGTAAACCTATCATCTTATACTCTTTCTGATTCTGAACTTCATGTATTATCCAAAGGTCTCAGTTTCTGCCCCAACCAGGACTTCAATAAATTTGATGCGATCAAAGATCTTCAGCTTTTTGCACGAAAACTGATTCTTAAACAGTTATACTCAAAGGAGATCCCGTTTCAACCAAAATTTGAATCCCTGGAGCTTAAGGCACTTGATGCCCTTGTAAGTCTATTGGAAGAAAATGACACCCCAGACCTGATAGACCAAATCGATCTAGACAAGTTACTGGGTCGATTTGATCAAACTGAACTTCCACCTCCACCCAAGTTCCGGAAAAAATCGGATACATTTCCCACATTAAATAACAATCTCAATGTTTTAGCCTTCGTAAAACTGGTGGGTAGTGACATATGTAAATTAAAGGGGTCCAAAATCGGTAAAGACAAAGATAACCTATCAGAACTAGAGAGACAAGCCCTAAAAACCCTTAAAGACAACCTAGAAATAACAATCAAGCCCTCGGACAAGGGTGGCAACATTGTAATCATGGACAATCCCTTCTATGTGGAGATGTGTGAAAAGATCTTGCAGAATGACTCTTGGTCCTGCAAGATCAGCGCCAACAAAATTGATAAATTTAACCAGGAATTTTACTCTCTGGTAGATACTGCCCATACCCAGAACATCTTGAATAAAACTGAATGGGAATTCATTAGGACCAAAATGCCCAGAATTCCCACCTTTTACGCACTTCCCAAGTTGCATAAATGCACCAAAAACCCTACAGGAAGGCCAATAATATCTGGAAATGGCTGCATTACTGAAAACCTGAGCACTTTTGTTGACGCCCACCTGCGTCCATATGTAATCGAAATACCAAGTTACATCCGGGACACCCTTCACCTTCTGCAGATCATTGACGGACTGTGCATTGCCCCGACGTCACTTTTGGTTGCCATTGACGTCGAGGCACTATACAGTTCCATCCCCCATGACAAGGGGATGGCATGTGTAAGTCATGTCCTATCTCAGAATAGCCGCTTTGAGCGGAAAACTAATCAGTTTCTGCTCAGCGCGCTAGAATTCATTCTCCATCACAATCATTTCATGTTCAATGGCTCCCACTACCTCCAGGTACATGGCGTTGCGATGGGGACTTTGTGTGCCCCATCGTACGCAAACCTGTACCTGGGGGAGTGGGAGCGTATGATCAGACAATCAAGTGCTATGGCCTCGTTCATGTGTCACATCAGTCTTTGGTATAGATTCATTGATGATGTCCTGTTGGTATGGGATGGATCACTGGACCACCTGAATCAATTCCTCACCCAACTTAATATAAACCATTCCAACCTCAGTTTCACGATGACCTCAAACGAAACCTCAATCAACTTTCTGGATGTGACAATCTATAAAGACACTACTGGTCACCTAAGTAGTAGTGTCAAGGTCACCTGTGGCCAGGTGACAGATGCACACCGTAGGGGGACAGGAGTGCACCGCGAGGTAGTGAACCCTATGGCTGGCTTCTGCGGATAGGAAACTGGGTGGTTGTGGAAAGCGGGACCAGAGGAGCACAACCGGGGTCCTAACGGAAGCTAGAGCCAAGATTCCCCAGGACGCGGAGTCTAAGACCCAGCTGGTCTTCTCCAGGGCCTCTAGTGGTGAGGATGTTAGCTGCAGGCTGGGACCAGGTCGCGGCCCCTGGAGTTTCCTAGCTCACGCCCCGTAGGATAAGGGGAAAAGAAGGGAAGCAGCAGCACAAGATGAGAGAGAACCGAATAACAAGCTGAAGGTCAGGGGCCACAAGCAGACAAGGATAACGAAAGAACGAGCCGAAGGTCAAGGGTCACGAGCAGACAGGGATAGTCGGGGACAAGCCAATAACGTAACAGAGAGACAGACGTAGCACACGGCAGGCAGGAACCCAAACACACAATGCCTAACAAACACGTTGATCAGCAAAGCAGGCTTGCAGTGCACAGGTTAATATAGTGTTCTGTGATAGGGCCTGGGGTGGAGTCTGGCTGGGAGGAGATTATAAAGGAAGCCAGGTGAAAGGGCTCAGGCCTCTAAGATGAACACATGGGAAGGAAGGTAAGCTGACAGACAAACACTACTGCATATCCATGACAGTACCCTCCCTCTTATGGGCCCTCCCCCGCCTGGGCCCAGGCTTAAAGGGAAATCTCAGATGAAACCTCCTCAACAGATGAGGTGCAACGACATCAGATGCAGCGATCCAAGACGCCTCCTCAGGACCAAAACCTCTCCAATGCACAAGGTACTGAAGAATACCTCTGCAGAGCCGAGAATCCAGAACTTGTCTAACCTCGTACTTAAGATTATCCTCAGAGACTGAAAACGAGGTAGGGAGATGACAAGAAGATCTATTGAGGACCAAAGGCTCTCTAGTAATAAGCAAGGGCATGAGAGGATCAACAGGAATCTGAGGAGGGTCCCCTAGACCCTTAAAGGGGAACTGGTCATCTTGCATAGGACCATCAAACTGGGCAGATGTCAGTGGAACCCTGAAGTCAGGTTGGTTAGAGGGTGACATGTCACAGGAGTCAAGCTGAATAGCTGAAAGACAAGCAGAATGTCCTGAACAAGAAAAAGTAGGAGGCTCACTGGGCATGGGCTGGACTGGCATAACTAGTACAGAGGCAGAGTGAATAGCTGAGTCAGGTGTAGCGACTACCTGAATCGCATCGCAAGACGTAGCGACTGCAGGACTTGTAGACAAGCTAGCCTGGCTGTGCATCCAAGGGTGGTTAGGGACAGAGAAATGTAAATGGTTATGCAACCTGGAATGAATGACCGGCTCAGATTCACAGGGGGCAACCTTGGGTAGGCAGGACGAGGAACAGGAGGGACCCCAAGCCAGGATCTGTCCAGTAGTCCAGTCCACATGAGGAGAATGGAGCTGTAACCATGGGAGACCCAAAATTATAGGCGTTGAGGCCTTGGGTAAGATAAGGAAGGATATCCACTCCTGGTGGAGTGTCTCTACCGACATCTTAACAGGGAGGGTCTGGAAGTGGATAGGTCCCCCTGGGAGAACAGTACCATCAATCGCCAAGACCACCAATGGTGTGGTGAGGGGCAAAAGAGTAAGTCTCATGGACGATGCGATTTCCCAGTCCATAAAATTACCAGCGGCTCCAGAATCCAGATATGCTGAGACCGAATGAAAAGAAGCACCAACATGAAGGAACACAGAAAGCAGAAGACGAGAAGGGGAAGGTGATATTTCTGGGTCCAATACTCCACTTTCCAGATGAAGTGGACCCGAACGTTTTTCTGGACAAAGAGAGCAAGTGTCACGAAAATGACCTTTGCCCCCACAGTAAAGACACAGACCAAGAGTTCTGCGCCTAGCACGTTCCTCGGGGGATAGCCTGGTCCGACCCAGCTGCATGGGTTCCTCAGCTGGTAGGAGATGCTCTACGGGTCGAAGAGAGGGGAGCTCAGGCTGACTAAGAACCCAGGAGTGCTGGCGTTGCTTTTCTAAGGTCCTCTCCTGAAAGCGAATATCGATCTGGTTACACAAGGAGATAACGCCGGCCAGATCAGTGGGGATGGTTCTTCCTGCTAATTCATCCTACACTCTATCAGACAGGCCATGCAAAAAGGTTGCGACTAAGGCCTCATTGTTCCAGCTCAACTCAGCTGACAGTATGCGGAAATGAAGGGCATACTGTCCCACAGAAGCAGACTCTTGGCGGAGACGTAAAAGGGCGCTGGCCGCTGAAGAGACACGAGCCGGTTCTTCGAAGATATTCCGAAAAAGTTTCAAGAAGCCAGACAGGCTAGAAACCACTGGATCATTCAGTTCCCACAGAGGGGCTGCCCAGGCTAAAGCTTCACCAGAGAGGAGGGAAATGATATAGGCTACCTTAGCCCGATCAGACAGGAAGTTTTGGGGCTGGAGCTCAAAATGAATTGTGCATTGGCTAAGGAACCCCCTGCAAGCCTTGGAGTCCCCAGAGAAACGGGACGGAGCTGGCAGTTGTAGTGAGTGTGTGGCTGCGACTGGTGCAATAGGTGCAGCCGCTGGTTGTATTTGAGGTTGCGGATTCAGGGTTCCCAAGGAGGCCTGAAGCTGCTCAAAGCGAGAAGCCAGATCCTGGAGGAATCGCATCACCTGAGTCTGATTCGATTCCTGGGTTTCAAGTCTGCAAACTATGCCCTGCAACGGATCATCCACGGGTAACGGGATGTCAGCCGGGTTCATGGCTGATCAAACTGTCAAGGTCACCTGTGGCCAGGTGACAGATGCACACCGTAGGGGGACAGGAGTGCACCGTGAGGTAGTGAACCCTATGGCTGGCTTCTGCGGATAGGAAACTGGGTGGTTGTGGAAAGCGGGACCAGAGGAGCACAACCGGGGTCCTAACGGAAGCTAGAGCCAAGATTCCCCAGGGCGCGGAGTCTAAGACCCAGCTGGTCTTCTCCAGGGCCTCTAGTGGTGAGGATGTTAGCTGCAGGCTGGGACCAGGTCACGGCCCCTGGAGTTTCCTAGCTCACGCCCCGTAGGATAAGGGGAAAAGAGGGGAAGCAGCAGCACAAGATGAGAGAGAACCGAATAACAAGCTGAAGGTCAGGGGCCACAAGCAGACAAGGATAACGAAAGAACGAGCCGAAGGTCAAGGGTCACGAGCAGACAGGGATAGTCGGGGACAAGCCAATAACGTAACAGAGAGACAGACGTAGCACACGGCAGGCAGGAACCCAAACACACAATGCCTAACAAACACGTTGATCAGCAAAGCAGGCTTGCAGTGCACAGGTTAATATAGTGTTCTGTGATAGGGCCTGGGGTGGAGTCTGGCTGGGAGGTGATTATAAAGAAAGCCAGGTGAAAGGGCTCAGGCCTCTAAGATGAACACATGGGAAGGAAGGTAAGCTGACAGACAAACACTACTGCATATCCATGACAAGTAGCCTCTACAGGAAGCAAACTGCGGGAAACTCGATCCTGCATGCCAGCAGCTTTCATCCCAAAAACTTGATTGCTTCTATTCCCTATAGCCAATACCTGTGAATACGCAGGAACTGCACAGAAGATAAAATCTTTAAAAAAGAAGCAGACAACTTGAGAGTGAGACTGTCCCTACGGGGCTATTCAAAGACCATCTTCAAAAAGGCTTACAAAAGAGCTGTCTCAAAGACGAGGAATGATACACTCTATAATCCTGCATCCAAAACAATCAAAACAACACCCATCTCTATCATCACTAAATTTTCAAACCTAAATGAGGCCATCAAGAACATAACCAAGAAATACTGGCATGTTCTTGCCATGGACCCAACTATTGGTCCTTACGTGACGAAAAAACCTGTATTCACTTTCAAAAGGGCTAGATCCCTAAGAGACCTGTTGGTCTCTAGTGAATTTAGACCGACAGGTAAAAAATGTCCCTGTAAATATCCAGGGACCTTCACATGCGGAGGCTGTAAATACTGTCGGTACATGAATACCACCCGTAACATCAAATTACCCAATGGAGAGCACTATATCCCAAAACATTATGCCAACTGTCAGACTGCAGCTGTGGTATATCTTCTATTATGTGAATGCCACTGCTTCTATATTGGGAAGACCATCCAACAGTTCTGGCAGAGGGCTTATCGACATATCTTATCAATGAAGGCCTGCAATCCAGACCTGCCTTTGGGTAGGCATGTAAGGGATTTTCATAATGGACGTTTCCCTAGAATCTCATTTTTAATCTTGGACAGACTCCATTCTGGTCCAAGAGGAGGGGACTTAAATAAAATGTTGTTACAGTCTGAACAACGGTGGATATTCCACCAAAATGCCACTAAACCACCAGGCTTGAATGGGTCAATCTCTTATAGACCCTTTTTGGAGGGTTTCTCTTCGGGGGGCTCTGAATGGGAACCCCCGGATTAGAGACTGCCTCAGTGCGACCAGGAACCTTCAATAGGTTCATTCAGCATCTTTGTCGAATGACTCTACGAATGTTCACAATAGATGATATTCTATACATTACCATAATCCTTATATTAAGGTTTGTGGTTATTAAGACAATCCATCTGTCCTAATCTACACTTTGTTTTTAGGTTTAGGCTAATTTTATTAGGTTAGCGAGTATGCGGAGTGTGGTGTGGGGAGTGGTGCCCTCCCCCCATCCTATACTCACGGATAGTTCACAGCCCTTTTATATCTATACTATTAGTTCTTTAGTGTTTCCAAATGCTTTTTGTGCCTTTTGTGTCTTTTGCTATTATATTTTCTCTTCTTTCCATATTTTATTTATTTAAATAGATGCCCGATGGCGAGAGATGGTCAGGTATTTATTGGCTTTACATGTACATATATCCCTTACTTACGGGATATACAATTCTCCAAGTACCCTTGCAGGCATCACTACTGCATCTGCACTATATATACTTTCCTTCTTTATTATATGTGCCTGGCGTAGTGAACATTTAGGTGATTCTACTTATGAAGTTCCACAGTCTGACTTGATATATTACATTGATCCATGTTTCCTGGGGATTGAACAATGGTGTATTGGGCCAGCAGGTCTACACTCTGTACAGGAGGCTGGCCGCCCCCCCCCTCCCGCTGTCTGGTTTGAATCCACTCGGCGCAGGTAGGGCCGATATGTGCGGCGCACATTTCCGGTCCGTTTTGAGGCTTGGAGGAGAGGGAATGGTTCCCATGACTACCCTCCATTGCCAATCCTGCGTCGCGAGCCTCTGACGCGTGACGTCATCCCCCCGAGGCAGCGCCGCAGCCAGCGGCGCATGTGCGAGAGGACGCTCTCACTAGTGAGAGTGTCGGTCGCCATAACAACCCCCCGCCCTCGGGGGGGTGGCGTGGCGCGTCACCGAGCTCGGGGGGCGTGATTCCGTCCGGCCCCTCATCTCCCTGCTCCTTCACAGCTGTCCCCAAGTTACCACTCAGTGAGCATTCATAAGCTGACGCCCATATGGGCTCAGTCTGCTCATATTGAAGCTGCACCTTTACCAGTCAGTCGGATCCAGACCAGGTAAAGAATCTTCCATACATATTCAGGTACTTTTCTGGGTGTCTGTACAGCATTTTCATGTTAGGGATCTGTATGCTCTCCCCTAGAGACCACTAGAAAATATGGGACTTCGCAGATACCTGGCAACTAGAAACTAACTACTGGTGGCAATATATCTACATTTGCCATATTCTCCAGACCAGGTAAATAGTCATCAGTATATTTCACCTGTCTATCTATTTGCAATAGTACCAGCCTAAATAGACACCTACCTAATGACTTTCTCTCCCAGTCACCTGTTAGACCTGTTAGACCTCTGGACGGGCACCTTGCCCACCCTGGTTTCCCCCTACGTCTCCTGGTGCGGCCTAGCCTAGGCAATACTATCCATCCGGGTAGGTTATGTGTTAATTACCTGGCGTGCTATGAGAGCTTTTTTGAATCCCTTTGATATCTAACAAGCCCTATCTCTACTCATACTTTAGGTCAGCCCTACTGTATATGTTCTTTTTTTAGGGCATAGTTCATGACCCTTGGGTGCGGCCTACGTGAAGCAGTATTAACCTTTTCAGGTAGGTTACCCCTAGGACACATGTTATTAGAGAGCCTCATACCTTCTCTCTATATATCCTAATATCCACTTTTTATTGATACTTAGGCACTTTCTGAACATTGGGAGGTCTCTCCACTGCATGGATAGCAGCTCCTCTGCACCTGTGGTGTGAGGGCGGTATCTGACACTCCTTACGCCCTCTGTGGACCAAGCCGTCCAGCGGGACACTATACCATCTGGGTGGAGGGCCCATCCCTGTCACCTGCTGGTCCAACCCTCTGTGGAACAACACCATCAATTCTCAAGTCAGAACTATTGTGTCTTTTTATCACTTGCTACTACAAAGTAACCCGTATACACGTAATATACAGGGTCAGTATTTAAATAACCCTTTGTTGACAACATACTATGTACCTATACATATAATTTGGAGTTTAGTACATGTCCCCATAATTAATGACCCTATTCTACCATCATTGCTCTTTGTTCTTTTCTGCTTATTTGTTGTTATTTATCCGTTACTTTGTTTCATTTTCTGATTTTGTATTATTTTTTGGATACAAATATCTTCTAACCCCTGAAGAAGAGGCTGTACAATTAAAAGGCCTTGAAACGTTGGGTATCTGTCCTACCTTCGAGACAGTGTCGGGTCCTGTACTACATTCTTCTCTTTCCCTTGTGTAATTTATGATATCTGTCTATATGCGTTGTGATTATTCCCTTCTCAGTGTATGCACCCTGGTTACTTGGACACATGTTGTGTTTGTACAGTAGTAGCCCCTCATGCTATATATCTATATTTTTGTAAAAAACTTTAATAAACCAGTCTTTATGACCAATACTTTTGTACTACATTACTCCACATAGAGGTTTTCAACAGTCACCCTAAAAAGTCCCATTGAGGAATCGCTCTCTTCGGAGTGCACTTTTTGCTGTATGTATCTAGGGATGCGGGTAGACTGCCCTCTCATATTTATCCATCTGAGACACCGTTCTTTGGACCATGTGACCTTTGGCACACTCCAGGTCTTGCTCATATGTTATTCTCCACATTCGTTACTCATATCTCACGCAGAGACTCTGAGTACAAATGTTCCTTATGATCCCCTGCCTAAAATGTGTGTAGGTACAAACAGGTTAGTTTCTAAAGCCACAAAACACAGTGGGGCTGATTTACTAATAACAGTGCGCTGCGCTGCTTCTAACCTTAATTGGTGCGCCTGATAACTCCTTCACTTGGTGCAGGAAGCAGCGGCGCACTGTTATAGTAAATAGAAATGTCAGCGGCGCTCTATTGAAAATGAATGGTTTCCTATGGGAGCCCATTGATTTGAATAGAGGTCGCCCGGGAAGTCGGATCTGACTTGCGGGCGACTCGTGTGCCGGCTGACACAGGGACAGCGCGACTCTGCCAGGCGACCTGGACACGACCTGAGTGCGTGAAGCAGCCGCTCAAGTCGTGTCCTGGAGGAGACTAGCCGGCCGAGAATGTGTCCAGCGCGATATCATCGTGCTTGTCCTCGGCAGCCTCGCTGTCCCATGTTTGGTATGAATCATGAAGGGGAACCCCAGGCCAAATTTTTATGAAAAAATTTGGTATGGGTTCCCCTCCAGGAGCATACCAGGCCCTTAGGTCTGGTCTGGATTTTAAGGTGAACCCCCTAAGCCGAAAAACGGTGTGGGGGTCCCCTCAAAACCCAAACCAGACCCTTAGGTCTGGATTTTAAGGTGAACCCCTTAAGCCAAAAAACGGCGTGGGGGTCCCCCCAAAATCCAAACCAGACCCTTATCCGAGCACGCAACCTGGCAGGCCGCAGGGGAAAAGGGGGGGACGAGAGAGCGGCCCCCCCCCTCCCTCCTGAACCATACCAGGCGGCATGCCCTCAACATGGGGGGTTTGGTGCTTTGGGGCAGGGGGGGCGACCTGCGGCCCCCCCACCCCAAAGCACCCTGCCCCCATGTTGATGGGGACAAGGGCCTCTTCCCGACAACCCTGGCCTTGGTTGTCGGGGTATGCGGGCGGGGGGCTTTTCGGAATCAGGGCGCCCCCTTTAAAAAGGGGGCCCCCAGATGCCGGCCCCCCACCCTATTTGAATGAGTATGGGGTACATCGTACCCCTACCCATTCACCTGGTGGGAAAATAAGTCAATAAAAAAAGACAACACAGGTTTGAATAGTAATTTATTGGGCAGCTCCCAGGCTTCCTCGCCGTCTTTGGGGGTCTTTCTGCCAGGCCCCCGCTATCTTCTGCTAGCGGGGGTCCCGGGCTTCCTCGCCATCTTCTTCCGACTTCGGGGGTCTCTTGTTCTGTTCTCCGGTTCTTCTCCCGCTCTCCGTCGTCTTCTCCACGATCTCCGGTTCTTTCTGCCTTCTGCCGGGCGCCCCGCTATCTTCTCGCAGCTCTTTTGCTAGTGGGGGCCGGTCTTCTTCGTCGCCTTCTTCCCTCTTCTGTTCGCCCGATGTTGCCTCGTCGCTGTCCACCGCCGCAATGATCTGTCCGAGCAGCGGTGCCACTTTTATTGGCATGGGGCGTGGTCACCGGATGATGCCACCGCTGACCCCGGCCCCGTATGATGTCACAGTCCCGGGGAATGATGGGACTGTTACGTGAAACGGGGTCGGGGTCAGCGGTGGCATCATCCGTGACCACGCCCCATGCCAATAAAAGTGGCACCGCTGCTCGGACAGATCATTGCGGCGGTGGACAGCGACGAGGCAACATCGGGTGAAGAGAAGAGGGAAGAAGGCGACGAAGAAGACCGGCCCCCGCTAGCAAAAGAGCTGGAAGAAGATAACGGGGGCCCGGCAGAAAGAACCGGAGATCGTGGAGAAGACGTCGGAGAGCGGGAGAAGAACTGGAGAACAGAACAAGAGACCTCCAAAGTCGGAAGAAGACGGCGAGGAAGCCCGGGACCCCCGCTAGCAAAAGAGCTAGCAGAAGATAGCGGGGGTCCGGCAGAAAGACCCCCGGAGCTGCCCAATAAATTACTTTTCAAACCAGTGTTGTCTTTTTTTATTGACTTATTTTGCCACCAGGTGAATAGGTAGGGGTACGATGTACCCCATACTCATTCACATAGGGTGGGGGGCAGGTATCTGTTTTGTTTTGACATGCCAATCAGCTGTCACATTTATTGCAAAGAAAACACAAAACAAACATCAAAACTTTGTATCATATTTTATTGTTCAACAAAACAAAAGGGAAGGTAAAATAAAAAACATGGTCAATTTGAAACAGTTACAGACTCACAACATCTTGAGCAATTTTTGGCCAAAAATAATGCAGCACAGACAATTAAATCAAAGTGAACAAACAACACACATTAACAACATCAGAATTATTTCAGGGGAACATTTCCCCCACACCAAAAAATACACCAAAAGTTAACCAATCACTTGTTTTGCAAAGACATAAAAAATAAAATACATGTGTTACAAACTCGATAAGGACACCAACATGTACATTTTACCCCACACACACACTTGCCTCTTCTCAGGGCAAGCGACCGAATGCTCTGTGAGCTTTATATAACATATGTTTGTGAGCTAATGAAGCAATTGAAAACACATGCACAGTCCATGAAACACCCAAAATGCAAGTTCACTCAATGTAGAGACTGAAATTCAAAGTGGCTACACCTGTTAAATTACTAACCCATCAAAACACTCTCTGAGCATGCCCAGAAATACCCAGGTGCTGTTCACACACAAAAAGCACCCAAAAAAAAAACTAACTGGCTGGGCATGTGCAGAACAACACCAATGCAGCTAGCAAAAAATAACCCCCCGTCCAAAATTAAGCACATCATCCAGCATGCTACAAAATTAGAGATGGGACAATCACCCCTTCCCCCCGCCCACCAACAAATACCATTGCAGTCTATGGGAACTGACTTGTTAATTTTGCTAGTCCCCACTTGGCTGGCTTATCTTCTAGTTATTGGCCTTAAAATGGGGGCCCAGGTCCCACCCTAAGGGACATATATCAATGTCACCAATTTGGAAAACACCAAAAACAAAACAAGGAGAAGTGCCTTTAAATATGCCAAATTGCTTAAGGGCCATTTCACACCACATTGCGTTTTTTATGCATCCAAAATGCATGGAAAGTTGGTTATATGGCTCTAAATGGCAGTGTTTGTTCCAGTGCGTTCCAGTTCCACCAAAAAAGTAGAACATGCTGCATTTTACCTGCACTGGACTGTACTGGAACGCATCAAAACGCATCATAAACGCACTGGAACGCACAGGAACACACCTAAAATGCACCAAAAACGCACTGGAACACACTTGTCCTTATCTATGGTTAATAAAAAAGAGGGGTGAAAAAAAAGCACTGGACTGCATCAAAAACGTACCAAAAATGCACTGGAACGCATCAAAAACCTGCATACAGAAAAGCACCTGGAACGCATCCGGATTGCGTTTCTATGGTGTGAACTGGCCCTAGTTCACACCATAGAAACGCAGTCTGGGTGCATTCCAGGTGCTTTTCTGCATGCGCGTTTTTGACACATTCCAGTGCATTTTTGAGGCGTTTTTGATGCAGTCCATTTTTTTCCCCCTCTTTTCACTTAGGACAAGTGTGTTGCAGTGCGTCTTGGGTGCATTTAGGTACGTTCCGGTGCATTCCAGTGCATTTTTGGTACGTTCGTTGCGTTTTTGATGTGTTTTACTGCGGTCCAGTACAGTTCTGTACCTAAAAAATGCAGCATGACCAATTTTTTTTTTGCTTTCTGAAACGCACTGGAACGGACTGCAGTGGTGTGAACTATGCCATTGGCATTAATGTAATCAACTTTCTTTCCGTTTTTCAGGCATCAAAAAAACGCACTGCACTGCATCCGGTGTGAACTGGCCCTAAATATCATACCCGGGGGGTGTCTATAGTATGCCTGTAAAGTAGCACATGTTTTCCATGTTTATAACAGTTGGAGAGCAAAATTACATTTCTAAAGTAAAATAATAGTCATTTAAAAGTCTTTGCGGCTGTAATGAATTGCTGGTTCCCGTCAATACAGATAAAAGTCATTGAAAGTCTTTGATTACACAAAAAAAAGCGTGGGGGTTCCCCCAAATTCCATAACCAGGCCCTTCAGGTCTGGAATGGATATTAAGGGGAACCCCACTGTAAATTTTTTAAAAAATGACGTGGGGTTCCCCCCAAATATCCATACCAGGCCCTTCAGATCTGGCATGGATTTTAAGGGGAACTCCACCCCAAATTTTTTTTAAAAATGGCGTGGAGTCCCCCCAAAAATCCACACCAGACCCTTATCCGAGCACGTAACCTGGCCGGCCGCAGGGGGAAAGGGGGGGGGCGAGAGCGGCCTCCCCTCCCTCCTGAACCGTACCAGGCCACATGCCCTCAACATGGGGAGGATGTCCCCATGTTGATGGGGACAAGGGCCTCATCCCCACAACCCTTGCCCGGTGGTTGTGGGGGTCTGCGGGCGGGGGGCTTATCGGAATCTGGAAGACCCCTTTAACAAAGGGGACCCCCAGATCCCGCCCCCCCTGTGTGAAATGGTAATGGGGTACAAATGTACCCCTACCATTTCACGAAGAAAGTGTCAAAAATGTAAAAAATGACAAGAGCCGGTTTTAGACAATTCCTTTATTAATGTCTTCTCCTTTCTTCCATCTTCTTCTTCTTCCATCTTCTTCTTTTCTCCATTCGGGTTTCTTCCTCCATCTTCATCTTCCTCTTCATCTTTATCTTCATCCTCATCTTCCTTCTTCCTTTGGTCTTCTCGCCCGCATCTTGCTCCGGCGTCTTCCCTTCTTCTTTCTTCTCCGGCCGCTCCGTTTGAATTGGAGGTTCCCGCTGTGCGACGCTTCAGTTCTTCAGTTCCCCATTGGGTCCGCTTACACCCGGTGACCCCGCACCCCTATGACGCACATGGATTTCACGGGGACTTTCCCCGTGGTGTCAGAGGGGGGCGGAGCCACCGGGGGGCAGCGGACCAAGTGGGGAACTGAGGCGTCGCACAGCGGGAACCTCGAATTCAAACGGAGCGGCCGAAGAAGAAAGAAGAAGCCGGAGCAAGATGCGGACGAGAAGACCGAAAGAAGAAGGAAGATGAAGATGAAGATGAAGATGAAGATGAAGATGAAGGGCCTGGTTATGGAATTTGGGGGACCCCCACGCTTTTTTTTTTTTGGTTAGCAATGACTTTCAATGACTTTTCTCTATATTGCCGGGAGCCGACAATTCATTACAGCCGCGGCTGCTTTTAAATGTTTTTTTTTTCCTTTAGAAATGTCATTTTGCAGGCGCACTGGGAAGTTCAGAGCTGCGCCTGTTCAACTTATGCAAATTAGTTTATGTGACTTGACATTTACTAAGATTTTGCCGGCGCAGTGTCCCAGCGCATTTAAACAATTGAAATTCCCGCGCTGAGCTCCAAAAAACCTCCCGCAGCTCGAATCGTACTTGCCGGCGCAGCGGGCTGGTTTTGAAAAAGTTACTTTCTCACTCTATTTTGGCCATGTTTGTTATTTGGGCAGGTGTCCCTACACTTCCTCACATCACCCCACATCACCCCCATTATATTCTCACTTCCAGCTTCTTTATATTTAGTGTTTAACATGCTGTGCGCCCTAGTGGCGCACTGAGCGCCTTCTCCCGTCCGCCGACAACACTATAGTAAATGGCAAATAGGGCTGCGCTACAGGCGCTAATGTTTTGTAAATAATAAAACAGCCATTGCGCATGCAGATGCGCCAATACTCATGGCGCAAACGCTTCGTAAATCAGCCCCAGTGTGTCAACATCAGTGGCGGCTGGTAAAGTTTTAGGATGGGGGGGGGCGCAATACCCCGCCCCTTCACAGTTGGCCCCTCCCACTTCTCATAAGCTACACCCCTTATAGAATCCACCCACTCCGTCCCCTGTATTCCACTTGCTACCACTCAGTTTCAGCATTATACACCAGGCTCTGCACATCATATACCAGGCTGCACATTATGCACAGGGCTCTGCACATCATATACCAGGCTGTACATTATACACAGGGCTCTGCACATCATATACAGGGCTCTGCACATCATATACCAGGCTGCACATTATACACAGGGCTCTGCACATCATATACTAGCCTGCACATTATACACCGGGCTCTGCACATCATATACCAGGCTGCACATTATACACAGGGCTCTGCACATCATATACCAGGCTGCAGATTATACACCGGGCTCTGTACATCATATACCATGCTGCACATTATACACAGGGCTCTGCACATCATATACCAGGCTGCACATTATACACAGGGGTCTGCACATCATATACCAGGCTGCACATTATACACAGGGCTCTGCACATAATATACCAGGCTGTACATTATACACTGGGCTCTGCACATCATATACCAGGTTGCACATTATACACAGGGCTCTGCACATCATTAAGGATGAGCTCTGGCGTGTTCGCATACTTCAGATGCAGAGCCCGCCAGGAAGTCGGCATGGCGCTGCGCTAATCACAGGCAGGAAGACATTTCCCAATCTCTGCAGCCAAGCATCGGGACACTGTCTGTCTCCCTGCCTGTGATTAGCGCAGCGCAGCGCTGTGCCGACTTCCTAGCGGGCTCTGCACGTGGAGTATACAAACACGCCAGAGCTCATCCCTACACATCATATACCAGGCTGCACATTATACATAGGGCTCTGGACATCATATACCAGGCTGCACATTATACACCGACGAAGCTTCAATTTGTTTTAAAACCCAGACGGTATCTGGAGATCACAGACTAGGAAATGGTTTAAACTTGCATTTTAAGTTCTGACTTTATTAACCCATTGCATAGCCTCTCTACAACATTAAACATTAGACGACAGGGGTTGCATTTAAAAGGTAATTTCGCTTTTGATAAGAAAAAAAATGTAGGTACTACACTACATTTTGTATTTTTACAATTACAATTACCTATGTAGTTTCATCTGCTGCCCGCTATGACATGGTGTACATGTAGGGTGGTGTTTTGTACACGGTCAATGTACAGAACACCAACTGTGTTATGTAAGTTTCAATACAAGCAATAAGAAGTAGGGATCTGCAATGACATTTGCCAACTTACAACCTGGAAATATGCTTTGTTTTAGGTCCAAATGCAGGCAAAATTTCGGGCCCGATTCATCCCTGAAATGGAGAACAGGAACGCACCGGACCCCTGCTGTGAGCCTCTCTGCACAACAGTGTGAATCTAGCCTGAACGTGGCCTTAAACTTACTCTGTAGCCTCGTACACACGACCCAGTTTCTCATCAAAAAACGACAAGAAAACTGCAGAGAGAGCTTTCTTGCCGAGAAAACCGTTCGTGTGTATGGTTTCTTGTCGAGAAAACTGGCAGGAATCTCGACAAGAAAAATAGAGAACCTGCTCTCTATTTTCTCGTCAGGATTCTCGTTTTTCTCTTCGGGTTTCTCATCGGCCTGTTTTGCGACGAGAAAACCGGTCGTGTGTATGCTTTTCCGAGTCTTAAAAAATCGCGCATGCTCAGAATCAAGTATGAGACGGGAGCGCTTCTGCTGGTAAAACAAGCCTTCGTAAATGAGATAGCACATTCGTCACGCTGTAAATTATTGCATCGTTTAAATGTTGCGCATTTAAATCTTCTTTAGAATGGTACAATAATGAAAAATAATGAACTTGTTTTGCTGCTGATATTCACACAGAGTTCTGACTAACATTTTTAAACATTTTTCATGCTGATCTCATGAATATTTTGCTGTATTATATAGAGCAAGATCTCCTTAATATTTATATATTTTGAATTTGGAATACAGATCTTCATTTTAAATTATTATTTAATTTATAGTGATCTCCATGATTTTAATTTTTATTTTTGTTGTGTCAAGTTTACCAAATTTATTTTATTATCTTGTATTTTTGGACCTTCAAGGAGATTGTTTTGTGTTATCTGTCCCTTTTTTTTTTTAATGTATCTGTCAGGGAAGGCATGGCCGTGCAATAGGAATGGCAGACACGCACATTCACGGCGCATCGGCGCGTGCACATGTGCGCGCATCGGCGCGCGCACACGTACGCATGTGCCTGTCACCAACATTGGCGCCAGAGGGACTATTTAAAGTGAGTGCACCAAATACTCCTTGCTGTTTGGGCTGCAGCTTCTGTGTGTCCTGAAACCCATTATCTGTGCTGACTTCTGATCCATGACTCGGCTTGCCCTCACTAACCTTGTCTGCTTGATACCCTGACCTCGGCTTGTTTTGGACTTCTCTTCTGCCTGCTGCTCTGCCTGTTCCACCAGTACGTCTCTGATCCGGCCTGCCTGACCCTGCACCTGTTCCTCCAGTCTGCTGCAGTTCTGCTCTGCAAATCGCACCAGTTCCTGTTTCCATCTGCGATCCAGTCTGCCACCATCCTGGTCTACCCAGCCAACTGATTGCCTGCTGCATCTCCAGCTACGAGCATTCAGCCACTTTATTGGACTGATCCTAGGCACTCCTGCGTCACCGTGCTTCCGTGTCCGCTGTCTCAACCTCAGGGGCCCGCAAGCTGGTGCGACAAGAGAGGCTCTCCTCTACACATCAGGTTCACGATCCAGGTACGTGACAGTACCAAACAGCCATGACTGAGCCTGCAGGAGGATCCTCTCCATTGGAAGAGATCTGCCAGCATCTCGCTTTCCTCTCCCAAACGATGACATCCCTGCAGGAAGACTACGCTCGGCTAGAGGATCGCGTTCAGGGACTGGCGACCTCTGACCTCTGCTGTGACTTCCGCTGCGACTTCTGCTGCCTCTTCCACCATATCCATGCCTGCTAGATCCACTGGGGTCTCTGCCTACCCTCCAGTAATGTTGTTACCCCCCGAGCCTTGAGTTCCAGCCCCCGAGAAGTTCTTCAGTGATCAAAGCCAGTTTAGAGCGTTTCGGAATGCCTATCAGCTCTACTTTGATCTGCAGCCAAGGACATTCTCTCTGGAAACCACCAAGGTGGGATTCACCATTTCCTTGCTTCGAGGAGAACCACAGTCCTGGGCTCATCGCCTATTGGAGGAAAAGGACATTCAGCTAAATACTCTACAACAGGGGTCTCAAACTCAAATTGCCTGAGGGCCACATGACAAGTTTTCATATCCCATGGGGGCCGCATGCAAACTTTTAAAACAATAAACTATACCAGCACTAATATACTATACTATACCCAGCACTGATGTCAGCAAACGCATTATTAACCCCCATCACTGGTGTCAGCAAACGCATTATTAACCCGCATCATTGGTGTCAGCAAACGCATTATTAACCCCCATCACTGGTGTCAGCAAACGCATTATTAACCCCCATCACTGGTGTCAGCAAACGCATTATTAACCCCCATCACAGGTGTCAGCAAACGCATTATTAACCCCCATCACTGGTGTCAGCAAACGCATTATTAACCCCCATCACTGGTGTTAGCAAACCCATTATTAACCCCCATCACAGGTGTCAGCAAACGCATTATTAACCCCCATCACTGGTGTCAGCAAACGCATTATTAACCCCCATCACTGGTGTTAGCAAACCCATTATTAACCCCCATCACAGGTGTCAGCAAACCCATTATTAACCCCCATCACTGGTGTCAGCAAACGCATTATTAACCCCCATCACTGGTGTCAGCAAACGCATTATTAACCCCCATCACTGGTGTCAGCAAACGCATTATTAACCGCCATCATTGGTGTCAGCAAACGCATTATTAACCCCCATCACTGGTGTCAGCAAACACATTATTAACCCCCATCACAGGTGTCAGCAAACGCATTATTAACCCCCATCACAGGTGTCAGCAAACGCATTATTAACCCCCATCACTGGTGTCAGCAAACGCATTATTAACCCCCATCACTGGTGTTAGCAAACCCATTATTAACCCCCATCACAGGTGTCAGCAAACGCATTATTAACCCCCATCACTGGTGTCAGCAAACGCATTATTAACCCCCATCACTGGTGTTAGCAAACCCATTATTAACCCCCATCACAGGTGTCAGCAAACCCATTATTAACCCCCATCACAGGTGTCAGCAAACACATTATTAACCCCCATCACTGGTGTCAGCAAACGCATTATTAACCCCCATCACTGGTGTCAGCAAACGCATTATTAACCCCCATCACTGGTGTCAGCAAACGCATTATTAACCCCCATCACTGGTGTCAGCAAACGCATTATTAACCCCCATCACAGGTGTCAAACGCATTATTAACCCCCATCACAGGTGTCAGCAAACGCATTATTAACCCCCATCACTGGTGTCAGCAAACACATTATTAACCCCCATCACTGGTGTCAGCAAACCCATTATTAACCCCCATCACTGGTGTCAGCAAACGCATTATTAACCCCCATCACTGGTGTCAGCAAACGCATTATTAACCCCCATCACTGGTGTCAGCAAACGCATTATTAACCCCCATCACTGGTGTCAGCAAATGCATTATTAACCCCCATCACTGGTGTCAGCAAACGCATTATTAACCCCCATCACTGGTGTCAGCAAACGCATTATTAACCCCCATCACTGGTGTCAGCAAACGTATTATTAACCCCCATCACTGGTGTCAGCAAACGTATTATTAACCCCCATCACTGGTGTCAGCAAACGCATTATTAACCCCCATCACTGGTGTCAGCAAACGCATTATTAACCCCCAGCATTATCCCCCTACACTGCACAAATACCCCCCACACTCCATAATTACCCCCAACACTGCACAAATCCCCCCACACTCCATAAAATACCCCCCACACTGCACAAATACCCCCACACTGCACAAATCCCCCCACACTGCACAATTACCTCCCACACTCCATAAAATGCCCCCACACTGCACAAATAGCCCCACACTACACAATTACCTCCCACACTCCATAAAATACCCCCCAACACTGCACAAATAGCCCCACACTACACAATTACCCCCCACACTACACAATTACCCCCACACTCCATAAAATATCCCCCACACTGCACAAAATACACCCCACACTGCATAAAATACACCCCACACTGCATAAAATACCCCCCACACTGCATAAAATACCCCCCACACTCCATAAAATACCCCCCACACTCCATAAAATACCCCCCACACTCCATAAAATAGCCCCCCACACTGCACAAAATAGCCCCCCACACTGCACAAATAGCCCCCCACACTGCACAAATAGCCCCCCACATGGCACAAATAGCCCCACACTGCACAAGTACCCCCACACTGCACAAATCCTCCCACACTGCACAAATACCCCCCACTTTCCATAAAATACCCCCACACTGCACAAATCCCCCCACACTCCATAAAATACCCCCCACACCCATAAAATACCCCCACACTCCATAAAATACCCCCACACTCCATAAAATACCCCCCACACTCCATAAAATACCCCCCACACTCCATAAAATACCCCCCACACTCCATAAAATACCCCCCACACTGCACAAATAGCCCCACACTACACAATTACCCCCCCTCCACACTTCATAAAATAACCCATTCACCCCACTAAGGACTTTGCCTCACTCACCTCTCCTGGCAGTCAGGATCGTCTGGCTCCCGAGTCCTCTCCTCCTGGCTTCCACAGAGGCCTAGTGACAGGGCACCCAGAGAACACAATCTCCCGCTCTGAGCAGCAGGACCCTGGATCGGGGCTCTGATCGTCAGTGCTTAGGTGGGCGGGGCGATGGGCGGATCCTTCCTCCGCTCTGTTCTCTCTCTGGGCTGCGGCAGTGTGCAGCGGAGAGGACAGAGGTGATAGAGAGGTAAAGCTCTTCGGCGCCTCCCCCTCTGCGGTGCCTGTGCCAAAAGACGTCCTGGATCGGCGCTGCGGGCCATTTTTAACCAGTCCGCGGGCCGCAAATGGCCCGCGGGCCGGTACTTTGAGACCCCTGCTCTACAACTTTTCTTTACGGCCATGTGTCAGCTATACGACGACCCACAATGAACCGCCACTGCTGAATCTGCCCTGCACACCCTGTAGCAGGATTCCAGACCAGTCGAAGACTACGTTACTGAGTTTAGACGTTGGAGTGCGGACGTCGACTGGAATGACGCAGCCCTGCATCATCGGTTCCGTTTGGGTCTCTCAGAAGGACTTAAGGATGAGCTGGCCTGGGTAGGAATACCCAGCACACTAGAGACTCTGATAGAGCTTTCGATACAAATCGATCGCCGATTGCGTGAACGGAGGTCTGAGAAGTCTTCCCAGCAGTTCGGACCAACATGGACATTTCCCAAGGCCCCTAGGTTTTCCGACTCTGTGTCTGAAGATCCTGCTCACTCTGTTCCAGAGGCATTCAAACCAAGACAGTTGGACTTGATCCGCCCGTCACTTTCCCCCAAGGAACACCAACGTCGACAGACGAGCAACCTCTGTCTCTACTGTGGGGAACCCGGTCACTACATATGCACCTGCCCGGCTAAACGCCGTAAATGTCCTCCTCTTTCTCCAGGTAAACAACCCAATATATCTGCCAGTTCAGCTCATATAGTTTTGCCAATATCATTCCAGCTCCTGAGAAGGACAGTGCCAGTAACTGCGATTGTTGATTCGGGTGCCTGCAGTTGTTTTATTGATCTGTCCTTTGCAGCCCAGCAGCATATTCCACTGCGACCCAAGGACCAAGGACTTTCCGTTTTCCTGGCAGATGGATCTTGCATTAAATCAGGACTTGTGACCCAAGAGACTCCCCCACTTCTAACAACTGCCAACACCAAACATCAGGAACTACTTTGCTTGGATGCGATTTCCTCACCTCTCTTCCCCGTTATCTTGGGCCTCCCTTGGTTGCAGGCTCACAACCCACATATAGACTAGGAATATGGAAGAATAGAGTTCCTTTCATCTTACTGCCAGAAACAGTGCTGTCCGGCACCACCTCAGCCTCCTGCATCTTTGCTTTGCCTGGAGTCGCATGCCGAACTATGCCAGGTAGTCCCCAAATGCTACCATGAATTCCTGGATGTATTCTGTAAACGGGGCGCAGATACCCTTCCTCCACACAGACCATATGACTGCCCCATAGAACTTCTTCCGGGGGCAGAGATCCCTTTAGGACACATCTTCCCTCTGTCTGAACGTGAGTTGGAAGTTCTAAAGGACTATGTTGAGGAGAACCTGCGGAAAGGGTTCATTTGCCCCTCCACCTCACCAGCAGGAGCAGGTATATTTTTAGTGGAAAAAAAAGACAAGACCCTGCGACCATGTGTAGATTACCGTGACATAAACAAGATCACAGTAAAGAACTGCTATCCTCTGCCCTTAGTTCCAGAACTCTTTCTAATGCCGCGTACACACGATCGATTTTCTTGACGGTGAAAACACCGTCGAGAAAATCGACGGGAAAAACGAGGGAACGGCTTGGTTCCCTACACACGTTCGTTTTTCCCGACATTTTTTTTTGCCGAGAAAAACGACCGTGTGTGGGCTCCGCGGCAGTGTTTCCCTATGAGAAAACTGCCACGGAAAAAAACGACGGGAATCACGACGAGAAAAATTAGAGCATGTTCTATTTTTTCTCGTCGTGATTAATGCCGTCTTTCCCGTCGGAAAAAATTACAAAAAGCCCGCACACGGTCGTTTTTCTTGTTAAAATTTTTTATTTTTTTTTCCCGACGGGAAAAATTATCGTGTGTACGCGGCATAAGACTCAAGTCTGCCAAGGTTTTTACCAAGCTTGACCTCCGAGGAGCCTACAACCTGGTCCGGATTCGGGATGGCGATGAGTGGAAGACCGCCTTCCATACCCCCTTTGGCCACTATGAGTATCTGGTCATGCCATTCGGCTTATGTAATGCTCCAGCCACCTTTCAGCATTTCGTCAACGACATCTTCAGAGACTTTCTTGACATCTTTGTCGTTGTATACTTAGACGACATCCTGATATTTTCCATCTCGTTAGACATTCACCGAAGGCATGTCAAGAGCGTACTTCTCCGACTCCGCCATCACGGACTTTACGCCAAAGCGGAGAAGTGCGACTTCGAGCAGCAGAGCATCCAGTTCCTTGGATTAATTATTTCCACTGAGGGAATCAGGATGGATCCCCAGAAAGTATCCGCAATCCTGGATTGGCCAGCCCCTATCGATAAGAAGGGAATCCAGCGTTTCATAGGCTTTGCCAATTTCTACCGTAAATTCATTAGGAACTTCTCAGCCATTATCTCCCCGATCACCCAACTTACCAAGCAAGGCATCCGCTTCCACTGGTCCGCAGAGGCACAAGTTGCATTTGAAACCCTGAAGGAACGTTTTACCACTGCCCCCATTCTCAGCCATCCAGACTCTACCCTGTCCTACATCTTAGAAGTGGATGCTTCAGAGAGCTCAGTCGGAGCAGTCTTGTCGCAGCGTCAGGGCCCCAAGGATGTGATCCATCCGGTCGCATTATTTTATCGAAAACTTACCCAACCAGAAAGGAATTACGATGTGGGAGCTTCTAGCAATCAAGGCTGCATTAGAGGAGTGGAGGTACGTGCTAGAAGGAGCCACTCACCCAATACTAATCTTCACAGACCATAAGAACCTTGAATATTTAAGAACTGCAAAAGGTCTGAGGCCACGTCAGGCCCGTTGGGCTCTCTTTTTCTCAAGGTTTGTTTTTCACATTACCTACAGACCCGGATCGAAAAATACTAAACCAGACGCGCTTTCGCGCATGTTTGAGGATCCGAAGGACTTACCCCCACCAGACACCATCCTACCAACCGGGAACTTTCTCCTGTTGCAGTCAGGCCTGTTACCACAATTGCAGCAAGCCTCAGCAGGCACAACCAGTTTGCCAGGGGTCACCTTGCAGGCGAGGAACGGCCTATTATGGAAAGAGGGACACATTTTTATACCAGAAACTGCGGTCTTAGGACTCTGTCATGACCATCCGTTAGCAGGCCATTTCGGTACCCACAAGACCATAGAATTGGTCCAGCGTACATTTTGGTGGCCTGGGTTGGAGAAGGACTGCAAGGCCTATGTCAAATCATGTATTATCTGCACCCGGAATAAGACTACCCGAAATAAAGCTTGGGGTCTACTCAGACCCTTACCCATACCTGATAGGCCTTGGAAAATGATCGACATGGACTTTGTTGTTGAGCTTCCACCTTCTGAAGGCTGTTCTGCTATTTTTGTGGTGGTGGATCGCTTATCAAAAATGGCGCACTTCCTGCCCCTGAAAGGAACTCCGTCTGCAGCCGAGACCGCTCAGGTCTTTATCAAAGAGGTTGTCAGACTCCATGGCATTCCAATGAACATCGTATCTGACCGTGGAGTCCAGTTCACGTCAAGGTTCTGGAAGGCATTATGTGGATCCCTAAAGATTGAACTATCCTTTTCATCAGCATACCATCCCCAGACCAACGGTCAAACGGAACGGACCAACCAAACCCTAGAACAGTATATCCGATGTTTTACGTCCTTCGCCCAAGATGACTGGGTACCTCTTCTTCCTTTGGCGGAGTTTGCGTATAATAACGCCAGCCACTCTGCCATCAAGCAATCCCCATTTTTTGTGAATTATGGGTTCCACCCAACCTTTTTACCTGACTTGATTCCTGAAACTGCTGTTCCTGCTGTCCAGAGCACTCTGGATTTTTTTTCTTCTAATAACTTGTTGTTACAGGAGGCGGTCAAGAAAGCTCAGGAGGACAACAAGAGAATCTTCGATAAGAGGAGAAGAGGGGAACTGCTGCTACAACCAGGTGACAAGGTATGGCTCGCTACAACAAACTTAAGGATGACTTGCCCATCTAAGAAGTTGGCACCAAAATTCTTGGGACCTTTTCCGGTAAGAAGAAAGATTAATGATGTGTCTTATGAGTTAATTTTACCTGAGTCCCTCAAAGTACATCCCGTATTCCATGTGTCCCTGTTAAAGCCGGCAGTACCAGACCCATTTCCCAATCGCAGTTCAGGACCCCCGGCACCTGTTACTGTTAATGGGGACAAGGAATTTGAAGTTGAGGCCATCATAGACTGCAGGAAAAGAATGGGACAAACTCAATACTTAATTAAATGGAAGGGTTATGGTCCGGAGGAGAACTCTTGGGAGCCCAGTAGTAATGTGCATGCCGCAGACTTAGTTCGCACTTTTTTCCGAAGCCACCCCTGGAAGAGGAACCAGTTGGGCACCCGGAGGTTGCCCGTAGGAGGGGGGCAATGTCAGGGAAGGCATGGCCGTGCAATAGGAATTGCACGGCAGACACGCACATTCACGGCGCATTGGTGCGCGCGCACGTACGCCTGTCACCAACGTTGGTGCCAGAGGGACTATTTAAAGTGAGTGCACCAAAGACTCCTTGTTGTTTGGTCTGCAGCTTCTGTGTGTCCTGAAACCCATTATCTGTGCTGACTTCTGATCCGTGACCCGGCTTGCCCTCACTAACCTTGTCTGCTTGATACCCTAACCTCGGCTTGTTTTGGACTTCTCTTCTGCCTGCTGCTCTGCCTGTTCCACCAGTACGTCTTCGATCCGGCCTGCCTGACTCTGCACCTGTTCCTCCAGTCTGCTGCAGTTCTGCTCTGCAAATCGCACCAGTTCCTGTTTCCATCTGCGATCCAGTCTGCCACCGTCCTGGTCTACCCAGCCAACTGATTGCCTGCTGCATCTCCAGCTACGAGCATTCAGCCACTATATTGGACTGATCCTAGGCACTCCTGCGTCACCGTGCTTCCGTGGCCGCTGTCTCAACCTCAGGGTAATTCTCCCCATCACCCCCTTGTTAATTAAGGTGATCAGCAGGGGCTCGCATACGAGGTGTTGTTCCATACTCATACTATTGAATTTGGCCCCAACTAGGCCGGGAATGGCCTCTTCCGTGGATGTTGGCTCCTGGAGGGTGGCATGTGCCTCTCTAATCAGGGCCATTGCTGCCTCACTTGTGCTCCTGTCCCTCCTGGTTCTTTTTGTAAGGCGGATGGGAGGCACCTGAGATCTGGTCCTGCTATTTGGCCCGGCCACCTCCTGTCTGCCACTGGGCCCGGCCACCTCCTGGCTCACAGTGGGCCCTGCTTCCTCCTGGCTCACAGTGGGCACTGCCACCTCCTGGCTCACAGTGGGCCCTGCCTCCTCCTGGCTCACAGTGGGCCCTGCCTCCTCCTGGCTCACAGTGGGCCCTGCCTCCTCCTGGCTCACAGTGGGCCCTGCCTCCTCCTGGCTCACAGTGGGCCCTGCCTCCTCCTGGCTCACAGTGGGCCCTGCCTCCTCCTGGCTCACAGTGGGCCCTGCCTCCTCCTGGCTCACAGTGGGCCCTGCCTCCTCCTGGCTCACAGTGGGCCCTGCCTCCTCCTGGCTCACAGTGGGCCCTGCCTCCTCCTGCTTGACACTTTCCAGACCCTCATCCTGGCTGATGTCATCCTGTGTATGAAAAAGGGACATAGTTTGAGTTTTTGGTTCATCATTCACACACAATTTTTAGCTCATGACTGTTGCAAATTGAATGTAAATCAATAGAAAAGACTATCAGTATGACCCCAGCAGTTTTCATTATTCTTCCCAAATTTTTGGGCCACTACTGTCTATTGATATTTAGAACACTTTTCAATCAAACTTTTTTTTTTGCTTTCCATATTAAATATTTTGTTGCTACATTAATTTTATCACAATAAATGTTTATAAAATACTATACCTGGCTCCAGATGTCCAAATCAGGGTCTTCCAGGATGGCTGCCTCCTCTTGCTCCAGAGAAGGCTCAGGTTGGCTGCAGGGAAGTCTGGGGGGGGGGAAGACTGGACAGTGATGGCCTTGGCTCAATGTGGTTATCCAGAAAGGACATCCTGCTGTAGTACCACAAAATCGGGACATATACATCTTTTGCTGCTGCTCCTGACCTCTGAGAAGCCAGGACCCTAAAGCGCTCAGTCCTGTATGTTCCTCTCAAGCTCCCAATTTTACTGTCCACCTGTTGGATGGTTGCTGTGGGTATCTTGGTCTGCACAAATGGGAGCAGGCTCTCCAGCGCTGCTTTCCTCACACCTTTTTTTCTGTGAATGGGGTTTTTGGTCTCCCACAGAGCGGGTATCTAAGAAAGCATTCATTTTTTGTCTGCAAGACAAAACACAAGACAAAAAAAGTAATGTCAGTCACACAGTCTAAACTCAAGAAAATCTTAATCCCCATATATATCCTCAAACAATCTCTAGACAGTATAGGCCACCGATTTCACAATGTATAAAAATCACATACCTTCGGTCTCACGTCCGTCACTTTTCCTCCTCTCTCCGCACACAGAACGTAGTAACGTCACATGTGTGTTTGCTTTATATACACTAAACGTGCGTGAAACTCCGCACACGTCACTCCGCACATGTCGCCCGCCCATGACGTTCACATTATAAACTTTTCCCTGCCCCTTCTCTTTCGGCACGCAGACATATATGGCGGAGTCACAGCACGATACTATGAAACCCCTTATAATTGAAGAAGTAGGACCCAGAACGGGGTGGTGGCACAATGCGGATGTGCTTCCCGTCAATGGCTCCACCACAGTTGGGGAAGTCCCACTGCGTGGCAAACGCCGATGCCACAGTCTGCCATTCCTGTGGCGTGGAAGGAAGCTGTGGAGTCAAACAAGATAAACAAATATTAGTAATTTTGCACATAAAATTGCAAGCAGATTATACAAAAATACATTCCTGCCCAACATCAGTAGAAGTTTCAGTTTAATGTGTTTTTAAATACTAAAATAGAAGGCTCAAGTATCATATTCATCACCCCCTCTGATGGCCCATTGTAAAAATATTTGGGGGGGGGGGGGCTAGATGAGTTTGTGAATCCCAAAAAATAAGGAAAATTAACATTTGTAATCATTTTAGGGGGTGATTAGGGGGGGGGGTAAAGCACTACAATGGAGCTGACAAAATACATTGGGAAGTGACTAGGCTAGGTGTGTTTGGGCCCAGGATAGCATGCTGGAGAGCAGTGGCGGTGCATCCATAGTGGGCGCAGGAGCGCTGCCCCCTCTCTCTCCTGCGCCCGTGCCTTGCATGAACCTATGTATTGTCGCTGCCGCCCACTATTAAGATGGCCAGCCCCCTGTTGAGCAACGGACATCTGAATAACAGCGGCTGGTTGGTTTTCGGAAGTGCCTATCAGAGCCAGCGGCTGTGATAGGCTTCCCGATTACAGCCTGAGGGCTGTAATCGGCTTCCAAATACTTAACCAGAGGATGCACGGGGGGTGCGTTCCTTGGTTAACACTGACAGGCGCCTCAGCCAATCAGGTTCACCGGGTCTGGTTACCGATAACCTGATTGGCTGAAGAGACATCGAGGGCAGGAGAAGACATCGAGGACAGAAGGACAGCGCTGACCAGAGGAAGGTAAGTGCAGGGCTGGGGGGAACTGGCTGTATTTGGGGACAAACTGGCTGTATTTGGGGGGAAACTGGCTGCATTTGAGGGGGCAAACTGGTGGCGTTTGATCAGCACAGTGGCTGCGTTTAATGGGCACAGTGGCGGCAATTGATGTTTTTTTTTTTTCAGTTTGTTTGCGCCCCCCCAAACATTTTGAGCAACAGCTGCCACTAATGGAGAGGTTAGTGAAGGGAAATATGCATGGAGGACAAAAAAGGGGCATTTAAAAGCTTACAGCATGCATGAGGACAAAAGGGGACATTCCCAGCATATTACAATCATGGTAATTAGGGAAGGATGAAAGAAATACAATACATTAGCATACATGAAATACATAGAATGTGATGTTAAAGGAGAAAACTTACCCTAATATAGTCCTCCTGCAGGACTTGGATGATGGCAGAACAGGTCTCTGGGATTATGACGCCCAGAGCCTGGGGGAAGATGCCTGTCGTGAACTTCAGGTCCTACAGACTTCTCCCTGTTGCCAGGTAGCGTAACGTGGCGATGAGCCTCTGCTCAGCACTGATGGCTTCCCCCATAACGGTGTCCTGCCTGGTAATATAGGGGGACACCAAAGCCAACAGTTGCTGAAAAACGGGGTCAGACATCCTAAGAAAATTCCTGTAGTCATCAGGATTATTTTCCTGGATCTCCCGCAGCAGAGACATATGACAGAATTGGTCCCGCTGGAGCAACCAATTCTTGGTCCATGAACTCCTCCTCACCCAGTTCATGGACTCGTCTTGGTCCAAGACAAGCAGACCAACACCAAGCGCCCGCACAGCATGAACTCTATGACGAGAACGTACCCGCGACATGGCTAGAAGACGGTCGTCTGATCAGAACGTACTAAACAGAATGCACTTAAGAACAGCAAGGCCTATGAAGAACAACCTGAAAATCAGAAACGAGTGGGCAAGAACGCACTGTAAAACAGATACGACCTGCCTACATGAAAGACAAGATACGAACCCACAAGCACAAACTGAACCGCAGAAAACGAACTGAAAGCACGAAGACTGAAAAGCGCGAATCGTCTCTTCCCAAACTTTTACTTCACACGCGGTAACACGAGATCAGCAAAAGCAGCCCAAGGGGTGGCGCCATTGAAATAGAACTTGCCCTTTATACTGCCGTCGTACGTGCTGTACGTGACCGCGCAGAACAACGACGAGATTTGGAATTGACAGTTTGTATGCAAGGAAAGCTTGACAAGAAGCTCGTCAAGCTTGACAAGAATCTCGTCGAGAAAATCGAAGTTTTTTTTACGACGAGAAACTCGGTCGTGTGTACGAGGCTTGTAGCATGAATCGGACTGATGGTATATCAAGCACAGAAAAAGACTTGTGATGATCGCTTAGGAATATGGCTACATGAGATGACAAAGGGCTCCAATTAAAGCTTAAAAAATACTGGCATTTGACATTGTTTTTCTCAGCCTGTAAAAGCACCTGTATGTTAGCTTATGTGTCCATGTGCACACAGGCATTTACAGACAGAAGCAGAGCAATTACAGTCTGAAAAAACCCCCCATGGAAAGCACGTTTAGGAGAGGAGGTGAAGCGCAGAAAAAAGTTAAACACACTGAAACCCTAGACGCATTTGAGAGGTAATGCATTTAAATGGCCAGAACAAATAAATATTTTGGCCAATAGGATACATTTACGATAAAACACATGACGTGCCTGCAGTGGGCTTTTCTCCTGCCAGGTGTGCATGAGGTCTATTGGGTAGATTATGAAATTTTATGGACATTAGACTATTATTAAGGAAGTAGGGAATCCGCACTCAGGAAAACACCAGAGGTTTCAGCCCCCCTAAAAACTCCCTAGGGAGAATAGGATATAATATAAAAGAATGGGGTGTTGGCGCTACCTCCCACTATAGAGACCCACCGGGTCTAAGTGATCTCAAGTAAATGTATAAGGACAGGCTGTACTGAGTTTCCGGGTCTGTACACCTACGGTGCCCATTATGAGGGGTTCCCACTATCCCTGTACTGAGTTCCTGGGTCTGTACACCTACTGTGCCCATTATGCAGGGTTCCCACCATCCCTGTGCAGAGTTCCTGGGTCTGTACACCTGAGGTGCTGTTAGAAAAGTTTTGTTTGTGTGTCTATGGAAGATGACATTGATTTTTTAAGATGGCTCCCGAGCACATGTTGTTAACTTAATTCTATGTTCTAACCCCATACGTAATATACAACAGATTGTACAGGAAGCTCTACTTGGGAATAAACATGCCGGACAGATAAAAAAAAGATTTGTGGTATACCAAAACGTCAGAGGTTGATTGCCTGATGTCGTCGGAGGTTGAATGTTTGATGGTTTAAGCGCTAGTTAGCAGAGTGATCTAGAAAGACCACAAAGTTAACTTTATTCTGTGTGTGTTTTAGTTTCTTCTTTCTTATGTTTTGTTGATGCTGTAATTTCATTGAACGGCAGAACTGAGCCGAGGTGTTCTATAAGTTAATGTAAGACCCACAAATGCTGATTTATGAGATGGTGAGAATTAGACCAGGCAATGCAAGTATTATCTAAATGTTTAAGAAATATTTGAGAAGCAGAAAATCAATGCTGATGATTGTTAGATACATAGGAGAAGAGCCTGTTCGTACTTTGCAGTTTTCCTCCCTCCCTCCTTTGCATTTGTGTATCTATGCTTAAGAAAGGAGTGAGGCCCACCTCCCTTCAGATTTCTGTGTGGGAAGACTGTCTCTAAAAATGTTAACGCTTGCTATGATTTTAGTAGTATAACATGAGACCGAATTGATATAGCATGCCAAAATATTAAAGGAACTATGAAAGTTAAAGTTAAAAATAGAGGTCAACCGATATATCGGTCGGCCGATATATCGGCCGATTTCTTTTTCGTACATCACGGGACACAGAGCGACTTAGTCATTACTAATGGGTTATATAGATTACCTTCAGGTGTTGGCACTGGCCAATTCCAAACCGGAAGTACCCTCCCCTATATAAGCCCCTCCCATCCGGGAGCACCTCAGTTTTTTGCCAGTGTCTAAGGTGTTAGCCAAAGAGTAACATGTGTTTTCACTGGGCTTGCGTACAGGTTCTTTTGGGCCTTAGTAAGCTGTTCCGGATCCCACCAAAAAAGCTTCATAGCTAAACGGTCGGTACCCGGGCCTTGCAGCAGAAGAGCAAGGTTTTGCCTGTAATGCCTCTCTTAGGAGGGCTGGACCCTGGGATCCAGAGCTCTGGTCATACCCACGACCAAGATGTTGTCTGTGCAGGGTGCTATACAGGTCCAGGGGAGTGGAATCCTTGGGAACCCGGTCCCTGAAGGTTTAATTACAATGCCTGCCGTGATAGGTGAAGTTTGGACTTCTGTGGACCAAACAAAGTCCTGCGGCGGGGATCAGGTAAGTGGGGGCCCCCAGGAACTTGGTTCTATTGGGGGACCCCCAAGCCTAATTTGTCTTTCTGTCTGTTACCTAACGGTATTCCCACTAATATCTGTGTATGCCTGTAACTACTGAAAATGTAAAATTTTAATAGTAGTCAAGAAAAAAAAAAAAAAAAGGGACCGCGGTACCTGTGTTAAACCACTAGAGGCCGCTGTAGTCCATTTTTCTTGTCATGTGGATCTTTGGTTTTCTCAAGTCAAAAGATCCAGGCAGTTGGTAAGTTTCTCTGTGGGAATCCACTTCCTCTGCCCTGTTGCTGCGCTCATCCACCGCACAGGCCCTCCGGCAAAAAGGGCCCTGGCTCCTAGTCCCTGTTTGATTTTGAAAAGGGCGCCAATGGCGCACGGGCGCGCGCGCGGGCGCGTGCACGCGCCTCCTATGAAAAAAAAGGGGCGGGGCGGGTGGATGACGCTTGATGCGCGCCGCGGCACTTCTGCGCATGTGCAGGCGTCCCAGCATGGATAAAAGACACAGTACAAGTGTCAGCTGGATGCAAACAGAGCTAGCAACAAACAGTGGCACACAGAGGCGGTTGATGCAGGCATCCCCATAGAAAGGCACTTTAGTGGACACCAGCTGGTATATAGCAGCAACTGTGTTAGACTATTACCAGCAAAAATTGGTGTATGATGACGGGAATACCTCAGCTTTGTGCTTAAAGGATATGTCGTCCAGACACTCCGGAAATAGGTCTTCCAGGAAGCCAAAGGGGTCTCCATCGGGCTCTGAGGATATTGGGCATGCTTGTACTGCACCAATGTGCCCTGAGAATTCAGAGGTCAGTAGCCGTAGAAACCCCGCAGGAGTGCCTGGTGCTGCGGCTGTCCCCAGTCCACCTGCTCCTGTATATATAACAGAGGAGGTTTTATCCTCAGCTCTGGGAGGATTGGAAGAGAGATTAACAGCATTGATCACTGCTTCCCTGTCACAGGAAAAGCGCGTCCGATCTCCGTCTCCTCCTTCAGAGTGCCTGTTAGTGGAGAAACAGCCCCACACAGAGATCGACCTACCTGAAGGGGATCAGGATGAGGTTAATTCAGTTATGGAGGAATCAACAGTGGAAGAACCTTTCTCAGCATCTCAGGCTGAAAGATTATGGGTTCAGTCTCTGACTAACATGGTCCGATCAGCATTTAAAATGCCTCTGGCGGAACCACCATCCACTACGGTTTTCTCGCTGGGGTCGCTAAAAGCTCCCCAGGCTGTCTGTTCCTTCCCAATCCACCCTTTATTAGAAGGGCTTATTTACCAGGATTGGGAGCATCCTGATAAAATATTTGCTCCCCCCAAGAGATTTCCGGTGATCTATCCCATGGAGGATAAGTTCATAAAAAAAATGGAGGGTCCCTACAGTGGACGCAGCCATCTCTTCTGTTAACAAATCACTGACATGTCCAGTAGATAATGTTCCAATGTTCAAAGACCCAATAGATAAAAAATTGGAGTCTTTACTAAAATCTGCTTTCTCTACAGCAAGCATGGTGACACAACCTGCGGTAGCAGCGATTGGAGTCTGCCAAGCAGTGAAAGATCAGTTGAAACAAGTTTTAAGGGACTTACCAGATCAGCAGGCTCTTGCCCTAGCTGACCTGCCTAGAGCCTTGTGTTTTGCGGTGGACGCCATAAAGGATACAATCCAACAGGCCTCCCGCTTTACGCTGTCTATAGTACATATGCGTAGGCTTCTGTGGCTCAAAAACTGGTCTGCTGAAGCTCCCTGTAAAAAAATGCTGGTTAGCTTCCCATTTCATGGAGAACGCTTATTTGGAGAAGATCTGGACAAATATATCCAGAAAATTTCTGCCGGTAAAAGTTCACTCTTACCGGTTAAGAACAAGGGTAGAAGTCCTTCTTTTAAGAGGCCTACTTCTCCAGTCCCGGGCACATCGGCTGTGAAGCAGTTCCGACGGCCTCCGCGGTCAAATTCAGGGGGCAGAAATCAGGGACAATCACAGGGTAACAAGAAACCCTGGATCAAGAGAGGTACAAAACCTCCCCCCAAGGCATGAAGCGTTGCCCCCACTCAATCGGGTGGGGGGAAGACTTCAGTTGTTCACAGAGACCTGGCGGGACACCATCAGAGACAGATGGGTGCTCTCCGCAGTAAGTCTGGGATACAAGCTGGAGTTAAAAGGCACTCCTCCTGCCCAATTTATGAGGTCAAACGTGCCAAGAGATCCCCAGAAGACAGGATCCTTCTGGCACTAGAACAACTATTGCTCCAAGGTGTAATCATGAAGGTTCCCCTGGAAGAAAGCGGATTCGGGTTTTACTCGAACCTTTTCACAGTCCCCAAACCGAATGGGGACGTGAGGCCCATATTAAATCTAAAAGGGCTAAACAAGTTCCTAAATATCAGGACTTTTCGGATGGAGTCGATCCGATCGGTGGCCACCGCCCTACAAGGGCAGGAATGGTTAGCCTCGATTGACATAAAGGATGCTTATCTGCATATTCCCATCTTTCCGGCCCACCAGAAATTTCTACGCTTTGCAGTAGAAGGGCGCCATTTTCAGTTCAGAGCCTTACCTTTCGGTCTGGCCACAGCACCACGAGTGTTCACAAAAATTCTGGCCCCATTATTGGCCAATCTAAGAACACAGGGTGTAACGATAATGGCATATCTAGACGACCTGCTACTAATAGACCACTCAGTGGAAAAGCTGGAAGTAGCTATTCACAAGACAATCAAGTATCTGGAATATCACGGTTGGATTATCAACCGGGACAAGTCAGCTCTAAGACCAGTCAAAAGTCTGGAATACTTAGGGCTAAGGCTGGATTCAAATCAGAGAAAGATTTTCTTACCTCCAGAGAAGGTGTCGTCTTTAAAAAATTTGACCCACTTAGTGGGTACAAAAAGAAAACCATCCATACGCCTCTGCATGAGGCTGCTGGGAAAAATGGTGGCTTCATTCGAAGCGGTACCCTACGGTCAATTCCATTCAAGGAATTTGCAAAGGGCCATACTGTCAGCCTGGAACAAAAAAGTTCAGGCTTTAGACTTACCAATGTCCCTGTCCCCTTCCGTTCGCAAGAGCCTCCATTGGTGGTTGGTGCCCCAGAATCTGGAAAAAGGGAAACCCTTCAGTCCGGTTTCTTGGAAGGTAGTCACTACAGATGCCAGCCTCATAGGCTGGGGAGCAGTACTGGAGCAATGGTCTCTCCAGGGCAAGTGGTCAGAAGCAGAAAAGGCCCTGCCCATCAATCTCTTAGAGATACGAGCAGCCGGGTATGCCCTAGTAGCATGGACATCCAAACTCCAAGGGTCCCCCTGTCAGAATTCAATCAGACAATGCCACAGCAGTGGCATATATCAATCACCAGGGTGGCACCACAAGTCGTGCAGCCCAGAGGGAAGCAAATTGCATCCTGGAGTGGGCAGAAAAATATGTCCCAGCCATATCCGCGGTTTTCATCCCAGGAGTGGAAAATTGGAGAGCGGACTTTTTAAGTCGCCAACAATTATGCCCGGGGGAATGGTCTCTTCACCCCGAGGTTTTCCAGGCAATATGCCAGCGGTGGGGAACACCGGATGTAGATCTGCTAGCATCCAGATTCAACGCAAAGGTGGACAGATTTGTGTCTCGCACAAGGGATCCTCTAGCTTGCGGCTCGGATGCCCTAGTGTTCCCTTGGGATCAGTTCAAGCTGATATATGCGTTCCCACCGCCACAATTGTTACCGCGATTACTCCGCAGAATCAGGGTAGAAAAGAAACCAGTGATTCTGGTGGCTCCAGCGTGGCCCCGAAGGGCATGGTACGCGGAGATTGTAAAAATGTCAGTGAGGAGTCCTTGGACCCTCCCACATCGTCCGGACCTGCTGTCGCAAGGACCGATATACCACCCTTCCTTACCAGCCCTAGGTTTGACGGCCTGGCTATTGAAGCCCACATTCTGAAAAAGAGAGGGCTCTCTAATTCTGTGGTATCTACCATGATCAATGCCAGGAAGCCGGTATCCAGGCAGATCTATTATAGGATCTGGAAAGCGTACATTACGTGGTGTGAGGCCAAGAGATGGCATCCACGTAAGTACGTGATAGGGAGGATTTTGGACTTCCTACAGTGGGCTGTAGATAGGAAGCTGGCCTTGAGTACTATCAAGGGTCAGATTTCGGCCTTGTCAATATTTTTTCAAAGGCCCTTGGCTTCGCATTCACTAGTCAAAGCTTTCATACAAGGAGTGATGCGTATTAGCCCTCCGGTTAGTATTCCCATATGTCTTTGGGACTTAAACCTGGTTCTGTCAGTTCTACAGAAACAACCGTTTGAACCATTGCAACATATTTCCTTGGTTCTTCTCACCAGGAAATTGATTTTCTTAGTAGCCGTTTGTTCGGCTAAAAGAGTATCGGAATTAGCCGCCTTGTCCTGTAAGGAGCCATATCTGGTTGTCCATAAGGACAGAGTAGTATTACGTCCTCATCCAGCCTTTCTTCCTAAGGTGGTATCGAGGTTTCATTTGAACCAAGATGTGGTTCTTCCTTCTTTTTTCCCCAAACCTAGCTCGGTAGAGGAAAAGTTATTACATTCCTTGGATGTAGTAAGAGCAGTTAAAGCTTATCTAAAAGCCACTGCTCAGATTCGCAGAACGGATACTTTGTTTATTCTGCCGGAAGGCCCTAAAAAGGGTCAGGCAGCATCAAAATCCACTTTAGCCAAGTGGATTCGACAGGTCATAATACAAGCCTATGGCTTGAGAAAGAGACCGCCTCCGTTCAAAGTTAGGGCGCACTCCACAAGAGCAGTTGGAACTTCATGGGCAGTGCATCACCAGGCCTCCCTGGCTCAAGTATGTAAGGCCGCAACATGGTCTTCGGTACACACGTTTACTAGATTCTACCAGGTAGACGTTAGAAGTCAGGAGGATGTCGCCTTTGGGCGCAGTGTGTTGCAGGCCGCAAAAGATCCTCATGCCTGATGGCACCCAGCTTATGTATCCCTCCCCTCATTTGGCATTGCTTTGGGACGTCCCATTAGTAATGACTAAGTCGCTCTGTGTCCCGTGATGTACGAAAAAGAAAAAGGGATTTTTATAACAGCTTACCTGTAAAATCCTTTTCTTGGAGTACATCACGGGACACAGAGCTCCCACCCCTCTTTTTGGGACACTTATTGCTTGGCTACAAAACTGAGGTGCTCCCGGATGGGAGGGGCTTATATAGGGGAGGGTACTTCCGGTTTGGAATTGGCCAGTGCCAACACCTGAAGGTAATCTATATAACCCATTAGTAATGACTAAGTCGCTCTGTGTCCCGTGATGTACTCCAAGAAAAGGATTTTACAGATAAGCTGTTATAAAAATCCCTTTTTTTGGCACTTTTTAATTAATCTGCATCGGCCGATTATTCTGAAAACAAAAGCCGATATAAAAAAAAACTTCAGCGCGGCTTGCAAATAACATCTTTCATAGAAGTCAATGCAAGTTGCCTGAAGTTTCCCGTGGAGGTGGAGTGACTCATCTCTGGGCAGCCTGCCAAGTGAGAGAAAAGAGTTACAAATGTTTCTTCTTATCAATGAACTGAACTCCGTGTGTAGAAGTTCTCAGTTTAACCATTTAAAGGCTAAATCTTTTCTGACACTTGTACCTTACAAGTAAAAATCCTGTATTTTCTGCTAGAAAATCACTTGGAACCCCCAAACATTATATATTTTTTTTAGCAGAGACCCTAGGGAATAAAATGGCGGTTGTTGCAATATTTTATGTCACACGGTATTTGCGCAGCGGTCTTTTAAACGCAATTTTTTGGGAAAAAATACACTTTAATGAATATTAAATAAAACTAAAAACTTTTTTTTTTTCGTCAAAGTTTTGATTACCTGTTTTTGTGCCTGCTTCCTGATTCCCTTACCGCAGATGGCGGCGGCAGCACCTGAGAGCCGAGAGAGAGATCGGCTTCGGGTGCCGACATCGCGGGCGCTCAGGACAAGTAAGTGTCCATATATTAAAAGTCAGCAGCTGCAGTATTTGTAGCTGCTGACTTTTAATATGTATAGTTTTTTTGGGCGGAACTCCACTGCTTTCACACTGGAGCGGGCAGGCGTTGGCAGTAAAACGCAGCTAGTTTTAGCTGCGCTTTACCATCATTTTAGTGGTCGATATTCGACTGCTAGCGGGGAGCTTATAACACAGCTAGCGGCCGATGAAGAGGTTAAATGCACCCGTGTAGCACCGCTGCAGAAGCGCTTTGCAGGCGCTTCGGCAGCAGTGCCCATTCATTTCAATGGGCAGTAGTGGTGAAGGAGCAGTATACACCGCTCCAAAGATGCTGCTTGCAGGACTTTTTTTTAACGTCCTGCCAGCACACCGCCTCAGTGTGAAAGCACTCAGGCTTTCACACTGAGACTGCAGGGGAGCTGTTTTGCAGCCATTTTTACAGGTGCTCTTTTTAGCCCAAAAGTGCCTGAAAAATGCCCCAGTTAGTTTTTTTTTCCCCCTTCATCTCATAAAATCTAAAAAAATCGGCCTAACATATCGGCCCAAAAAAAAAAATCGGCATCATATATCGGCCATCGGCCGCAGCGATTTCTAAATATCGGCATCGGCCAGAGAAAAACCCATATCGGTCGACCTCTAGTTAAAAAGTAGTAGATAGAAAACATGGAAGTGAATTGCAGTATAAAGAAGGTAAACTGTTATAAAATTATTAATGAGGATTGTTGAATAAGAGACAAGGAAAAGCTGAGGATGTTTTTGATTACTTTAAAGGTGTTCAGTCCATGACAAGAACAGGGTAGTCAGCCAGATCTACTCCTACTAATGTTATTGCCATGAGTTGTAAGTTGCTGTTGTGTTCCTAGTAGTGCTGTTAGAAGGAGATAAGAAATGTATGCATAGCAAACAACCTAAAATATGTTCAGTATTGTCCTAAATGGGAAACAAAATTTGGATTTAATGGTAAACGAACTGTAAAAGGGTGTCAGGATTTGGTGGATAAGCTTAAATTGTTATGACCCAGAGATCAAAATAGACATGGGTTAGAAATGGCCTCACTGGCTTGAACACGCTAGGTACCCCTTGATAGAAGTCCCATACCCCAGGGGAGGACAAGCGGAAAGGGGCGAGGAGATCCATTGCCTCCAGATAGCCTAGACTTAAGAAACAGGTTGACTGCCTTACTGAATAGATGCCAGCTTAGATGGGTACAACTAACTAATTGCACCTTTCAAACAAACAGTGGACTCAAGGGAGGGTCACATGACATTGGTACTTACACAGTCACATGGTGAGCTCCAGAGGCCGATTGCTTACTATTCTATAAAACTAGACAGTGTAACTAGAGCACTTCTACCCTGTGTACAGGCAGTGGTAGCTGCAGCCGAAGCAGTTAAGGCCTCAGCATCTATAGTGTTATATCACCTGCTGACACTCAAAGTATCACATGCAGTATCTGTTATTCTTTTGCAACAAAAGATATCACATTTGAGCCCAGCACAACATCTTTCCTGTATGACAATACTCTTGACACAACCTCACTTAACAATACAGAGGTGTACTACATTAAACCCATCCACACTGCTACCACTTCCTACTGATGGTCATAAACATGGCTGTACTGCTGCCATCGCTGAAAAGGTACTGCCGCAAAGTGATTTGAAAGATGTATCGTTATCTAACCCTGATATGACACTTTTTGTAGATGGCTCCAGTAAAAAAATCCAGATGGCACAAATGCAACTGGATAAGCAATAGCGACACAGGGTGAAATCTTAGAGGCTAGGCCATTACCAAAACATTATTCAGCACAAGTAGTAGAGCTTGTAGCACTGACAAGAGCATGCATACTATCAAAAGGAAAATCTGTAACCATATACACTGATAGTCAATATGCATGACATGTTAAAGACCGATCCTTCACTTTGACTTAAACTCTACCACCTTACCCACCCCCTTGTACCATTCTAATAAATAACGACTGACAAGGTTGTGGAGTAAAATTGGCCTTCCGGCCTATTTATTTTAACAACTTTTATATGAAATAAATAACCACTTAAATAACCGTTTAAATAACATTTATAACACTTCCAATACCATTGGTGGGCTTATAGACCACCAACTCCCAACTTGGGCACTGGGACTAACATATCCCTTAGGCCTCCAGTCGCAAGACACCGACTCGGAGACGGTACACCTGTCCACAGTGCCCTACCATTTACCCCCCTTCCTGGTTAACCCTTGTTGACCAGAAGGTACTCAAAAAACCCCATACCACGTATGGGTACCACCTTTTTCTCCAGACCTTCCCCTTTTACCTCCTTTTCCAGGAACCAAACTCCGCCACATCCAAATAAACACCGCCCATGACCGTCGCCCTTGTCTTACCCCTCACACAGGGAGGGTGGGTGGGAAGCTTTCTACCTCGTGAGTGAAAAGGAGGAAGTGAGAAAACGTCACTTCCTCCCTGACTAACTGCACTCCCCCTCCCCTTCTTCCCCACAGCCACCCCCCTTTTCTTAAAGGAACCACAACCTCTGCTGGCTACAGCCTGTCTCACCTGTCATGCCGTCCCTCCGCTTATTTCCCCTTTTGTCATTGCTCCAGGACTCTCTTGACATGTTAAAGACCGATCCTTCACTTTGACTTAAACTCTACCACCTTACCCACCCCCTTGTACCATTCTAATAAATAACGACTGACAAGGTTGTGGAGTAAAATTGGCCTTCCGGCCTATTTATTTTAACAACTTTTATATGAAATAAATAACCACTTAAATAACCGTTTAAATAACATTTATAACACTTCCAATACCACTGGTGGGCTTATAGACCACCAACTCCCAACTTGGGCACTGGGACTAACATATCCCTTAGGCCTCCAGTCGCAAGACACCGACTCGGAGACGGTACACCTGTCCACAGTGCCCTACCATTTACCCCCCTTCCTGGTTAACCCTTGTTGACCAGAAGGTACTCAAAAAACCCCATACCACGTATGGGTACCACCTTTTCCTCCAGACCTTCCCCTTTTACCTCCTTTTCCAGGAACCAAACTCCGCCACAGCTCGCAAGGGGTAAAACCTTACCCTTGCGAGCAACCCCACACCCTAAGGGCCTGCTGAATTCCTTCCTGCAAACCCATGTTCCACAGGTCGATGCCCACTGCATTCAGGTGGACCCCATCTCCCCTTAGGTACCTCCACGTATACACCTCCAATTCGCGGTGGCGCACCACCAGGCCCCCATTCCTCACAAAAAATCTCCCCACTTCCTTATTGACTTTTATCCGGGCCTTATTGACTTTGTCCACCGACCATGCCCACCGCCAGGATGTCCTGCCTACCATGTCCGACCAAATAACCACCATACCCGGGAATGTAGTGCGCAACCTTAAAAAATCAGACTTAACGTCCCGTATCAGTTGGTGCATTGATCTGGCCCCCATGTCGTTACCTCCCGCATGTAGCACCAATACATCCGGTGCCCTCTCCCGACCAGCGAACCTCTATTTCCGGCATAACCCCACTCCACGCCATCCCCGGCACCCCGATCCAACGGACCCGAGCTTCTCGTAAGGGAATTCCCAACTGCCGTCCATTGGGCCGAACATCGGCCCGTTTTGCCCCCCAGAACACGTAAGAGTGACCCAAAATCCAAACTAGTCTGGGTTCACCACCTGAAAAACATGAAAACAACATTAGGACAACGAATTATTGGCACATTCTAACCTGCCATCACACAGACCCCATACAACACCAACCCAAATGCCCTCTACTCCTGTAACAGCTGAGGGCGAACATAAAGGCGAAACCTATCAGACTCCCACCTCCCAATCTTCCTCACCGCGTCCGCCTGCAGTCCTGCCCTAGCCGCCTCTGTAGCTGCCCCAATGCGGAAGGAGTGAGAGGCATAACCCTTCGGGTCATACCCCGCTGCCACCAAACATTTTTTGAACACCGCTATGAATTGAAACCTTGACAACGCTGCCCCATCCCGATGCATAAGAAAAGAACCCTCTAGTCCCGGACGCATGGAACAAAAGGATTCCACCGCCCGTACAGGACAGATCGACGCCTCTGGGATGCGAAACAACTGGAGCCGCATACCTTTTCCTACTTGGTCCGTTTTGGACCTGCTTACCCATATGCCCACCGAATCACCCGAACATTGCACATCCTGCGCCAACAACCCCCCCGGAGCCATTTTGGAAGAACTGACCAGCTCTCCTACCCTCAGGGCCCCAAAAAAGGCAAGCGCGAATGCTGCCCGGAACAACTGACACTCATATTCCGAACTGCACACGGAGCGTAGCTGCAGAAACAATTTTTCCAACATTCTGAACGAGACCGGCCTGCGGCTATCAGCCGCCTTCCGACCTTTTCTGTACCCCTTCACTGCCTGCTTCACCCAAAATTCTTTAGTATGGTCCTTGCAGCCCTGCCATTTGAACAGAAACGCCAAACCCGCTAGTGTACGGTCCACCGCGGACACAGAAACGCCTTGCTCCATTTTCAATGTGAGAAAATAAATCAGAGCCGCTCCCTCTTCTCTACCCCCCGGGGAAACTCCCAGCCCCCGAACAAATGACCCCCACTCCTGCCACACCTTAGCATAGGCATTCCACGTGGCCCCACTCACCGACCGTTTAATCCACTGTGCTGCGCTGTCAAGGCAATGTCCCACATCCAGTCGGGACAGGTAACCCCTCGTTGCTCCGCTGCTGGTGCCAACTCCCGGAACCTGTCCCACTGAAAACGAGACAAAGCGTCAGCCAGGGCGTTATCCACCCCAGGAAGATGTACCGCGTACACAAACACATTGAACTGCAAGCAGCGCAAAACCAGATGCCTCAGCAAACGCACCACTGGCTGTGATGTGGCTGACACTTTATTCACTACCTGAACCACTCCCATGTTATCACAGTTCAGGCGCACCTTGCTATTCCGGAATGAATCCCCCCATAACTCAAACGCCACTACAATTGGGAAAAGTTCCAATAGTACCAGGTTCTTCAAGAACCCCGCTTCTTCCCACTCCTTTGGCCATGGAGCCGCACTCCATTTTCCCTGACAGAACGCCCCATACCCCGTGGAGCCAGCCGCATCTGTAAACAAGTCCAGATCGAAATTGCTAACGGGCCCCTTCATCCACAACGCCCGCCCGTTGAAGGATTCAAGGAATCCATGCCACACTTCCAAATCCTCACGAAGCTCTCTTGTTAGGCTCACAAAATGAGTAGGAACCCGCACCCCGGCTGTCGCAGCCGACAACCTGCGGCTAAATACCCTGCCCATGGGCATGATCCTGCAAGCGAAACACAACTTACCCAATAGTGACTGCATCTGTCGCAACTGGATCTTACGACGGCCGATAACACCTCGCACCTCCCCCTTCAATGCTTCCAGCTTATCCTCCGGCAGTCGGCATTCCATCTTCTCAGAATCTAGCTCTATGCCCAGAAAAACTAAGGACGACGTAGGGCCCTCTGTCTTCTCAGGGGCCAAAGGGACCCCAAAACGGTCGGCCACGTATTGCAGCGTACCCAGCAGGACCCTGCAAACGGTAGACCCCGGCGGGCCCACACACAGAAAATCATCCAGATAGTGGATGATCGAACTGATCCCCGACACGTCCCGGACCACCCATTCTAGGAACGAACTAAAAGTCTCAAAGAGCGCGCAAGAGATGGAGCAACCCATGGGCAAACAGCGGTCCACGTAGTAAGCCCCGTCCCACATGCAGCCCAAGAAACGAAAGCTGTCCGGGTGTACTGGTAGCAACCGAAAAGCAGATTGAACATCGGCTTTTGCCAACAGCGCTCCCCGTCCACACCTACGCACCCATGTCACAGCCGCATCGAAAGAGGTGTATGATACCGTGCAGTCCTCCGGCGCAAGAGCATCATTCACCGACCCACCCCTGGGAAAGGACAGGTGATGAATCAAGCAAAATTTTTGAGGTTCCCTCTTGGGGACAACCCCCAAGGGAGACACCACTAAATCAGGTATGGGCGCATCTGTGAACGGTCCGGCCATACGCCCTAACTGCACCTCCTTCTCCAGCTTCTCCGAAACCACCAAAGGATGTAGCAACGCAGACCGGAGGTTCTTGGCTGCCGGGGGGACTGCAAACGGCGCGCACGGAATTCTGAAACCACCGGCGAAACCCTCCTCCAACAACTTAGCTGCACACCTGTCGGGATACCTATTGAGAAAGGGAAGCATCCTTTCCACCCGGATTGGCGTCGTTCCCTTTTCCCCCAGAATCCCCGGGGCGACTCCTGCCTCGCTTAAAGCATTTGGACAAGGCATGACTGCCCCCACATCCTGAACACACATGCTTGAAGCGACAGCTTGCTCCGTACTTGCAGGTGCCCTCGTTGAACTGCCAGCAGTAGCCCCACCTTTTCTCGGTCGGTTGTCCTGAGGCCGCAGCACCTCCGACCCCCCCCTGAAAAAACTGATTGGATGCCCGCGACGCTGTCATCAGTCGCATCCACAAGTTGATGTCCTTGTGATCCCATCGCAGTCCCGGTCTCATGGCCATCCTCTGCCGGAACTGTTCGTCATACCTCAACCAGGCTACGCCACCATACGTCCTGTACGCTTCGCTAACCGCCTCCAAATAAATGAACAGCCCAGAACAATGTTCTGGGGCCTTCTGCCCTATCACACAAGCCATGATCGCAAATGCTTGCAACCAATTGGTGAAAGTACGGGGTATAAGACGATAACGCCTCTTTTCTTCGTCCTCCTTCCTGCTCTCTTCCGGCTTCACCCTATCCAGGTTGAATTTGTCCAAGGGGAGCAACGTGAAGATCTCCACATACTCACCTTTCCACAGCTTTTCTCTAACCTCCGGCTTGAGGTGCCTCAAAACAAATGTACATCTCATTTCTAGCGGCGTCCGCCAGCCTGACCACCTCCTTGTTTTTCTCACCGGTAGCCACTTGCCCCCCTGCTGTGGCTGCCCCCCCTTCCAATGGGGCCTGCACCTCCTCTGACACCTCTACCGTTTGCACGCCTAGGGCCCCGGCTGTGTCCGAAAGCCCCGCCCCCTGCGATGAACCCCCAGTTGTCCCCCAAGCCGCCGCGGGCGACCCCATGTCGCCCCCGCCCGGCTTAAAACGCCTGACCAAATCCTCCAACCCCGACCACAAGTCCTGCGTCTCCCCTGCCGCTTTTTTCCCCAGTGGGGAAGAACGCGACCCAGGTGTTGCACCTAAGCCCCCCCCCAACACCCCCTTGACCCAATAAATCTTGTAATAAGGAACAAATAACCACCGAAGAGTGGGACTCACCGGGCTGCCTGAGACTGGGTCCACCAGCCGCCGAACTGTTCTCCCTCGAAGCCAGTTGTCCCGAGTCCTCGCCACCGTCTGACCCGGACAGCTCCCCTTCAGACCTGTTGTCATCCGATCCCGCCGACACAAGCGCTGGCTGCACACCCTGCGGACGCGACCCACGTGGCAAGGGTTTTTGCGGCTGGGCCTCACGTCCTCTCGATCCCGGCACACCCGACCCACTCGCAACCTCCACCGACGAACTGCGGGTCCGCCCCCTGGCCCGGGTGCCATCCGCTCGACTCCCATCCGTCACTCCAGGCGCCAAACCCCACACCGCTCGTCCTGCTGGCACCGCCGGACCCCTGACCGCCACCGCCTCCCGGCCACTGGCCCGCGAAATAGATCCTCCACGCTGGGCCGCACGGCTGTTCTGGGCAACCCCCGCAGCCTCGACCGCGATGTCCCCGCATCTCCGACGCGCGGGAGGGGGAGGGGCAAGAGGGCCACTCGTCTCCCCCACCGCAAAACTCCGTCCACGGCGCGGATTCCTCCCGGCCCCCCCCGCCGACACAGGCTGCGTGCGGCCAGGGGATGCGGCCGGAGGGCCCCCAACGGGTCTCCGGACGGAAGTTGAACCACTCGGGGATGCCTCCGGACTGTACCGCTCAGGCGACCTGGACCGCCTAGCGCGCCCCGGAGCGACCCCCCCACCGGCGGGCGCCGCCGCCTGCTCGTCCACCACTGCAGCAACCTGTTCCTGCAGCCAATCTGCCCCCTGCGCGGCCACCGCGGCCCGCAATTGCGCTAATAGTCCAGCCACATCAGCCATGGCACCGGCTGTGAAGCTTTCTACCTCGTGAGTGAAAAGGAGGAAGTGAGAAAACGTCACTTCCTCCCTGACTAACTGCACTCCCCCTCCCCTTCTTCCCCACAGCCACCCCCCTTTTCTTAAAGGAACCACAACCTCTGCTGGCTACAGCCTGTCTCACCTGTCATGCCGTCCCTCCGCTTATTTCCCCTTTTGTCATTGCTCCAGGACTCTCTTTTTCAGTGGCGGCTGGTGAAGTTTTAGGATCGGGGGGCGCCAGACCCCACCCTTCTTTTTTGACCCCTCCCATTTCTCATAAGCCCCACCCCTTATAGAATCAACCCACTCCGTCCCCTGTATTTCACTTGCTTCCACCCATATAGTGTCAGGAGTATACAGCTCAGCATCACAGATCAGGGTATATAGGTCAGCATTACAGATATAGTATATAGATCAGCAGCATCACATATACTGATCTCGCAGCATACTGTCAGCATCCACACACTGGTGGAGGACACGATAACAGCACCCCCTCCCCCCGGATCGCAGCACACTGGCTCGGGGCTCACAGGACAAACTGACAGCAATTCCCCCCCCCCCCCCAGCGGGGATCGGGGCACACTGATAACATTCCTGCAAAATACCTGCAGAACAAGGCTGTCTCCTGGCACATTCTCCCCTTTCTGAATCCTGAAAGGAAGAAAGCCAGCAGCGCTGCAGGGGTTAAACACCAGAAAGAAGGCAGAACATTCGGCTCTCCTCTCCTGCAGGTGCCCGGCCCCCCTTCCGGACTAACGAGCAGGGCAGCCATGAAAAATATATAATAAAAAAAACTGCGCTAATATCAAATTAAATAAATAAATGAATAAACAAAAAGGCAGCAGCAATGGTGGAATAAACACAATAAAAATAAAAACAGAAAAAACTGTGCCAATAACCAAATATTTCAATAGTATCCAGGGGCTGATAAGCAAAAAGCAGTGCACACTGGACAGAGGCACCAGCTACTTGATACTAAAAATATCAATAATTTGTAGAAAAATAATGATAAAAAAAGTCCAGATAAGTGCCCAAATGAGTCTAGATAAGTCTGGCTCTGGTTTCTAATGGCATCATTTGGGCACTTATCTGGACTTTTTTATCATTATTTTTCTACAAATTATTGATATTTTTAGTATCTAGTAGCTGGTGCCTCTGTCCAGTGTGCACTGCTTTTTGCTTATCAGCCCCTGGATACTATTGAAATATTTGATTATTGGCGCAGATTTTCCGTTTTTTTTTTTTTTACAGCCATGAAAAATGTTGGGGTCCCTTACACAGCTTTAGGCCTGGCCTCCCCCAGCTTGACCACCAACATTCCCCAGGGCCAGCTTACTGGCCAGACAGCCCGCGGAATGAAATGAACACACTGCCCTACACGTGACATGTGAAAAATACAACCTGTAAGTGTGAACTGAGCCTGTGATGAGTAAACACAAAATAACAAACCTTCATAAACAGAAATTATTCATGAAATAATCAGTGTTCATACAATAGTGTTACCATGCAAATAGCTGTGAACACTGTGCTATGCTCTGTTTATTGAGGATTGTTATTCCATAGATATATAAGGGTGAAGTGGAATGGTCATAAATTACAGTCACATTATCTGGACACACAGAGTGATTGGGGGTGCTTATGCAGTGATGTGTGCCTGATTGGGGGATGTGTACCAGCTATGGGGAGACTGCAGACTTCCCCCCCTTCCCCCCACCCCAGGCACACACTCCTCTCCTCTTTGACACTACTTATCTCATGTCTTGCAAACAAATCCATCCTATATCCCGACATGAAAGGCCACCTGCTTATCTGCACAAACTTTCCTCAGACCACAGCTCAGCTCACCTCCCTCTCTGCAGTGTCAGACTCAGCATAGGCTATGCTCCAGCTCTGGCTTCTGACAGTGGGGCACTGGAGATCGGGGTGGGGGGAAGGGGGGAGGATCGGAGTGCTAGAGGGCACAGAGTGAGTGCAGGAGATTGTAAGGCTCAGATCTTCTAAATACATACATATGAGGGCCATATCAGGTTCTTCTCACCACTCCCACGACAATAAGGTTTGCATAGAGGTCTACCTGGACTCACCAGTCCTGTTGCAAAAAGGTTTTATAGGCAGAGCAGGGTCAGTTGGCGGCAGAGCTCTGGTAAGTCCGGCTTCAAAGGGAAGTTCTACACAAGGTGGGGCTTATCTCAAACCGGTGAAGACTCCCTTACCTTACCCCCCCCCCCCCCAGGGCTCTGTAGCTGGTTAGGATGAAAGGGATAGTAATTGTCTTGGGTCTACTGGTGACTCTAGGGGAGACGTCCATATGGGGAGGCAGAAACTGGAAAAAGAAGGAATCTTTAGAATGGGCCAGTACGGGGAAGGCCTGGAACTTAATCTTCATAGAAGGGGTAACTAGCAACATTTTAGTTTCTGACTCTACTGAGATAAATCACATTATTAGGTTTAGTGGAGAGGATGAGGAGCAAACATTTATGTTTACCTGATGCCAGGAAGAAGAAGAAAGAAGAAAGAAGAAAGAAGAAAGAAGAATCTTTGCTAAAAATAACTCAGGAAAACAGACCAGAGTAACACAAAAAGACATTTGGCCAAGTCACTATTCCTTTTCCAAAGACTTCAGATTTATTAAATTCAATTGCTCAAATCAGGCCAATATCAATATGTTTTGTTGTGCATAGAAATGTTTCAAGCTGGATAGAAGCCTGACTGGTGGCTAAAGCAAATGCCAAGATGACAGAAAAGAAGATCCTTTCCGAAGTAAAATGCCGATTGGAGTCCCTGAAATCATAGAGAATGACAGAGGAACACGTTCCACTGGACAGATCATGCAAATTGCATGCAAGGATTTGGCAATTGAGCAGGCCTTCCATGCTCCTATCATCCTCAGAGTTCAGGGAAGGTAGAAAGGTATAGTGGAGTCGTTAAAGGCAGGCCAGCTAAATCTATGCAGGAAAAGGGTAGATAGGTTAGTAAGGAAACAATGGCCATAACTGTTTCCTCAGGTTCTTTACAGCATCAGGATTACCCCTACTTTATAGGTCAGAGAACTTGAGCCCTTATGAGATTTTGTTTTGGGGGACCCACCTAAGACAGGGTTGTATTTTCCACATCAGACTGTTATAATGTATAATAATTTTGTTATGTAATTGTCTAATACAAGAAACTAACTGCGATGCACAAGTTTGTTTTTGATCCAATTCCAGATCCAGATCAAGTAACTGGAACACATGATTTACAGCCAGGAGATTGGGTCCTAGTAAAAGAACATGTGAAAGTACCTTTAGGACCAAAGTTGAAGGACCCTACCAAGTGTCCCTGATAACTGTTACAGCTGTAAAGTGACGTGGATACATGCTAGCCATTGCAAGAAAGTACAGCTAATTTCAAAAGATGAGTAAACTACTGTTATGCCTTTGCTTGATCTTAGCAGTCAAGGCTATAGAGGAAAATGACCTGTACAAATTACACATGCTAACAGGCAAAAATAGTAATTTGAGTCATTGCTAGATATGTTCACATAGGCCAGACAGTTACAAAGAAAAGGCACACACCTAGTACTCATTTACTTTCATTTTGAGTTAAATTTATACAAGGCTGCCCAAAAACTAGTATGTCAGGAATATCAGAAATGGTAAATTTTCATGGATTCAACAGATATTTTTTTTGTTCTTATAGGAATCATAGTTGTGGATTACTTGCTAATTTGTTTTTCAGGTGTGCTAAATGTTAAAAAAAATACTACAATGGCAGTTAGAACTGAGGGAGATGACCACAGGGAAGAGATAGAGTGTTATCAGATAGTCAGATTAGCAGATTCATATGATGCCAAGATGGGTGATACGAATGAGTAAAGATATGTATCCACACACACCCCAAGAAGAACTTTGCTCCACTTAGACGTGAAGTAGTACTGTGGACCCTCTGGTATCATACTAGGTAGGGAAGATATGATCCTGGCTGAAAGAGGAGGGGTATGCAAAATGTTTGGTAGCATGTGTTGTACCTTTATCCCTAATAATACAGCTCCTGGAGGGACCGTGACCAGAGCCCTGGAAGGATCGACTGCTCTATCTAATGAATTAGTGGAAAATTCAGGTATTAACGATCCATTCACAAACTGGCTTGAAGGATGGTTCGGTAAGTGGACTGGACTTATCACATCATGTTTGATCTCAAGTGCTGTGGTTTTGATCGTTTTGGTCACCTGCGGATGCTGCTGTATTCCCTGTATTCGAGGACTTTCACAAAGACTGATTGAAACTGCAATCTCAAGAACGATGTATCAAGCCGTTCCTACCTCTGAGGGGACCTATGTGGACATTGAAACTCAACTGAATGACATACAGTCCGAAAATGTATAACATAGGGACTATCATCGAAATGTGTTGAGATAAAATAGACACAAGAGGAGGGAATGTTAGAAAAGTCTTGTTTGTGTCTATGGAAGATGACATTGATTTTTTAAGATGGCTCCCGAGCACATGTTGTTAACTTAATTCTATGTTCTAACCCCATACGTAATATACAACAGATTGTACAGGAAGCTCTGCTTGGGAATAAACGTGTCAAGCTGTGCCAGGTACAGGCAGATCTTCCTTAGCAAATTAGCCAATAAGAAGTGTTATCTTTGTCTCACTGTAAGGATGAGAAGGGGGGGGGGGGGCTCCCTCCTTCTCTCTCACTCTTGCTAAAATTTTCACCTTGTAAGCTTCACACAAAGTGTACCGGTGCATTTTGAATAAATTGTCTTCACTTTCAAACACCTGGAATTTGATAAATTAAGTTAACAGGTGCCCATTATGAGAAGTTCCCACCATCCCTGTACTGAGCTACCAGGTCTGTACACCCGCTGTTCCCATTATGAGGGTTCCTACCACCATCCTTGTACACCTACTGTGCCTATTATGAGGGGTTCCCACCATCCCTGTACTGAGTTCCTGGGTCTAAACACCTACTGTGCCCATTATGAGGGGTTCCTACCATCCCTGTAACAAGTTCCTGGGTCTGTACACCTGCTGTGCCCATTATGAAGGGTTCCCACCATCCCTGTGCTGAGTTCCTGAGTCTGTACACCTGCTGTGCCCATTATGAGGGGTTCCCACCATCCCTGTGCTGAGTTCCTGGGTCTGTACACCTACTGTGCCCATTATGAGGGATTCCCACCATCCCTGTGGCAAGTTCCCGAGTTTGTAACCTGATGTGCCCACTATGGGGGTTCCCACCATCCCTGTAACGAGTTCCCGGGTCTGTAAGCTGATGTGCCTATTATGAGGGGTTCCCACCATCCCTGTGCCAAGTTCCCGGGTCTGTACACCCGCTGTGCCCATTATGAGGGGTTCCCACCATCCCTATGCTGAGTTCTTCTTTACAAGTGTGGTCTCAGATCTGGGCATTCCTCTTTAGGGTTACAATCACTGACGGACACCCTCTCCATTCCACATTACTTTTTATCTCTTCCAAACTGTTGAGCAGATCAGTACATTCTGCACTCATAGAATAGAGGATTCCTTTTTAATGTCATTCCTACAGCCACCTTAAATGATTGCACTGCAGAGAATGTTCTGATCTGCTAAACAGTTTGGAAGAGATAAAAAGTAATCTGGAATGGAAAGGGTGTGAGGCAGTGATTGGAAGGGTCAGATCTGAGACCGGGAGGCTGCAGGATGTGAGCAGTGAATATCTACCGTATTTTTCGCTCCATAAGACGCACCTGACCATAAGACGCACCTAGGTTTTATAGGAGGAAAATATGAAAAAAAAAAAAATCTGAACCAAATGGTGGACTAAAATATTTAATAAAATATAACCAACTAATATTTCTACACTGACAACCAATGTAAGGGGGCACCCTAAACTGATCCCCAATGTAACTGGAACATTTACACTGACCCCATCACAACAGGAGTATTTTCATCAACCACCAATGTAATTGAGACATTTACAGTGACTAGCCATATAACAGGTGTATTTACAGTAACCCCCCCCCCCACCTGTCTACTAATCTCTGCATTCTTATCTCCCATCAGTACAACTCTGCCCCTAACTCATCATCTGCTAACCTCTGTCCCCCAAACTTCTACTTTGCTAACCTCTGCAATCCAACCATTCCTTCCCATCCACTCTGCACCTCTGTACACTACCTCTGACTGCACACCTCCTCTGCTCCCCTCTGCACCTCAAGCCCCCCTTTTTGATTACCTCTACATGCCCCCTATGCTCACCTGTATGCTGTCTAGGTGGGCGGCATGCAGAGGCTGGGGCGTGATTTGCATATGAATTGCGACGGCCAATCTAATTTGCATAACAATGCCATCGCGATTTACATGTGAATAATGTTAAAGCGGAGCTCCACCCTAAAGTGGAACTTCCGCTGATCGGAACCCTCCCCCCCTCCGGTGTCACAATTGACACCTTTCAGGGGGGAGGGGGTGCAGATACCTGTCTAAGACAGGTATTTGCACCCACTTCCGGGAGTCCTCTCTGCGGGAAATCTGCGGGAAGCACGTCACTTCCCGCAGATTCCCATTGTGTTCTGGGAGACACTTGGCTCCCAGAACACAGGGGACCATTCAGAACGGTGCAGCGCGGCTCGCGAATGCGCCGTAGGGAACCAGTTATGAAGCCGCAAGGCTTCACTTCCTGGTTCCCACACCGAGGATGGCGGTGGGGCAGCAGAGTGATGAGCGATTGCTCGTCCTCTGCTGCGGACGTCGCTGGACTCCAGGACAGGTAAGTGTCCATAAATTAAAAGTCAGCAGCTGCTGTATTTTAATATTTTTTTTTCAGCGGCACCTCCGCTTTAATTTAAGAACAATGCCTTTTGTTTCTCTCCCTATAGCAGCTGAAGGCAGGGGAGAAACAGTATTTAGCTGGGGCAGAGAGATGAATAGGGCATCGTTCTGCCACCAAAACAATCCCCCTATTAGCGGCTCTGCTGGTCAGTATTCGCTCCATTAAGACGCACGGACATTTACCCCCGTTTTTTGGGGGGGAAAAGTGCGTCTTATGGAGCAAAAAATACGGTAATCTATGCAAACAGAGATAGTGAAGGGGGAGGGGGATCAGTGTGATAAGGAAGGTGTACTGTACAGAAGTGCATTACATGGAGAGAGGTGAAGTAAAGTTGGAGATTAAAATGCTGCTGTACAGTCACTCAGGTGTCAGGGAACCAACAGCAGGCGAAGGACTTTAGGACCCAGCATCTCTGGCAGGAGAAGGGCTCTAGGACCCAGTATCTCTACAAGCAGGTCACATGGGCCTATATAAGGAAGTCTGCTAGTGTCTGCATTTGCTGGATTATCGTCAGCTTCTCCTGTGTTCCTGTGTCTTGCATCTCCTGCCTGTCTGATCTCCTGTGTACCAAACCCGGCTTGCCTGACCTGCTCCTGTTGACTTCCTAGCGTATACCTGACCCCGGCCTGGCTAACGGACTCCGCTTACCTTGTCTTCTGTGCTAAGACTCAGCTCTGCTGTGTTCTCGGACTGTCTTGCTGTGTTTGACCCTCTGGCCTGGCTTTGACCCTGTTATCGGAACATTCCACTGGTCCTTACCCTTTGGACCTCCTAAGCACGCCTGCTGTCCTGCAGTCTGCCTGTCCTACCAAGTTCCTGGCAACCAGCACTACCTACCAGGCAACCCGTGCTTCTGTGGGCACCACACCCCCTGTGTCATCTTCAGGGCTGTGCTGCACTCGGCCGCAAGGGGCGCCCTCTCTGCTACTCGACCTCACATCAGAGACTTGACAGTATAATCCAGCCATGTCTGAGGCCGGCAGAGGTGCGTCCCCGTTAGAGGCATTATGTCAACAGGCCGCTACTCTGACCCAAGCAATCCAGACACTGCAAGAAGGATACCTCCAGCTAGAGGAGAGATTGCAACACCTGTCAGAGTCATCTGCTTCTGCGGACCCGGTCCCAGCTTCTCCCAGTTCCACCCACGTACGTTCCTCTGTGGCTCCTACGATGGTGTTCCCTCCTCCAGAACCCCGTGTTCCTGTCCCTGAACGGTTTTCCGGGGATCGAAGAAAGTTTAGATCCTTCAGGAATGCCTGCCTATTGTACCTATCCTTGCAGCCCCGGACTTTTGCTTTAGAAACTGTTAAGGTCGGGTTCCTCATCTCCCTGCTATCTAATGAACCCCAGACCTGGGCCCACAGTTTATGGGAACAAAGAAGCCCAGTCATTAACACAGTGGACACATTCCTGGCAGCCATGTCACAACTCTACGAGGACCCCCAGCGTACAGCCACCGCCGAAGCCACTCTGCATTCACTACAGCAGGGTAGTCGACCAGTGGAGGACTATACCGTGGACTTCCGTCGGTGGTCTCCAGACACAGGCTGGAACGAGGCTGCCCTCAAGCACCAGTTCCGCTTAGGACTTTCTGAGTCTCTTAAAGATGAGCTGGCCAGGATTGGGGTCCCCACTACACTTGAGGATCTCATCCAGTCATCCATCCAGCTGGATCGACGTTTACGTGAGAGACAGTCCGAACGAGCTCAGTCCTCCAGGCCCGCCATGATGCCGCCTAAGGTTTCCACTTCATCAGTGCCTGCTCCCACTGGTACTTCTATCCCAGTTCCTAGACAAATCGGCCTGCTACGTTCCGCATTAACCCCTGATGAAAGGCGTCATCGTATGCAATCAAGGCTCTGCCTCTATTGTGGAGGAAGCGGACATTTCTTGTATAACTGCCCCAGTAGGCCCAAGAAGCCACCTTCCTACCCTCCGGTGTATTTCCAGGTTTCCGGAGCTTCTCCTTCACACCTAGTGCTACCCATTACGCTGCAATTTGGAAAAGAAGAGATCCGGCTGCAGGCCATTATTGATTCTGGAGCATGCAGCTGCTTTGTGGACTTGAACCTGGTGAGAAACCTGAAGTTGCCCCTCCTCCAAAAGAAACAGGGACTTGAAGTCCGCCTGGCCGATGGCACATTGCCTAGTTCTGGCCCTGTTACCCAGGAGACTGTCCCTCTGCTTATCACCACTCCTGATGGCCATCAGGAATTCATACGCTTTGACGCTCTAAGCTCGCCTATGTCTCCAGTTATCCTAGGAATTCCATGGCTCCCAGCCCACAACCCTCAGATCAATTGGATCAAGAAGGAGGTCCTGTTCACCTCTCCCTATTGCCAGCAGCATTGCTTTATTCCTGAACCCAGAGACATTACCAGTTGCTTGACAGTCCACCCTGTATCTACCACTAACCAGAATATACCCCAGGCATACCAAGAATTCCTGGATGTCTTTGATAAGAAAAAAGCTGACGTTCTACCACCACATCGGCCATATGACTGTCCAATAGAATTACTTCCAGGGGCCGAGATTCAATTTGGACGAATATTCCTTCTCTCTGAAATGGAATTGGGAACTCTGCGACAATATATCGATGAAAATTTGGCTAAGGGCTTCATCCGAGCTTCCTCCTCTCCTGCCGGTGCCGGAATCTTTTTTGTCGAGAAGAAAGACAAGTCTTTAAGACCATGCGTGGATTATAGGGAGCTCAATAAAATCACAATAAAGAACCGCTACCCACTGCCATTAGTTCCTGAACTTTTCCAGAGATTCCGTACGGCCCAAGTATTTACCAAGCTCAACCTCCGGGGTGCCTATAAACTTGTTCGGATCCGTGAGGGCGATGAATGGAAGACAGCATTCAGAACGAGGTTCGGACACTTCGAGTATCTTGTAATGCCCTTTGGGCTCTGTAATGCCCCGGCGACGTTTCAGCACTTCGTCAACGATATTTTCCGGGAATATCTTGACTACTTCGTCATCATCTATCTGGATGACATTCTCATATTTTCGGCTACTCTGGAGCTCCACCGGACCCATGTAAAGACAGTGCTGCTCACACTAAGAAAACATGGACTTTATGTGAAAGCGGAAAAGTGTGACTTCGAGAAGAAATCAATACAATTCCTAGGACTGATCATCTCCACGGGCGGTGTAGCTATGGATCCACAGAAAGTGCAGGCAATCCTGGATTGGCCAACTCCATCAGATAAGAAAGGGGTGCAAAGGTTTGTGGGCTTTGCGAACTTCTATAGGAGGTTTATAAGACACTGCTCCTCCATCATCTCACCCATTACCCAGTTGACCCGCTTACATACCCGTTTCCAGTGGTCCTCCGAAGCCCAAACTGCTTTCGAGAGACTAGAGTTATTGTTTACCTCTGCACCAATCCTTCAACACCCTGAGCCTGCCCTGCCATACATCTTGGAGGTCGATGCCTCAGAAGTAGCTACAGGGGCAGTCCTTTCATAACGCCAGGGACCCAAGTCCTTGCTTCACCCTGTGGCCTTCTCCTCGCGGAAAATGAGCCAGCCCGAGAGGAACTATGATGTAGGAGACCGCGAGCTCTTGGCCATTAAAACAGCCTTAGAGGAGTGGAGATACCTTCTTGATGGATCTGCTCACCCCATAATGATATTTACAGATCATCGGAACCTCGAATACCTCCGTACTGCCAAACGTCTGAGACCCCGTCAAGCCCGCTGGGCTCTGTTCTTTTCAAGGTTCAACTTCCACATCACCTACCGTCCCGGCTCCAAGAACGGAAAGGCCGATGCTTTATCCCGAATGTTTCCCGATACTCCGGAGGAGACAATATCTAGTACAATCCTGTCACCTCAGAACTTTCTTCTGATCCAACCCGATCTAAGATCTTCTCTTGAACAGGCTTACCTCCAATGCCAGGAACCAGAAGCATCCTCTCTAAGAAACCAGGAAGGGTACCTCTGGCATCAGGACAAGATCTTCGTTCCGCAACAAACCCGAATACAGGTACTGAAGACCTTGCATGACCACCAACTCGCTGGCCACTTCGGAGTGCGGAAAACTACGGATCTTATCCAACGATCCTTCTGGTGGCCTACCTTGAAATCTGATTGCAGGGAGTTTGTTAGCTCCTGCACTACCTGCCAGCGAAATAAAGGGTCCAATGTCAAGTCGTGGGGTCTGTTACGTCCTCTGCCAGTGCCAGAACTACCATGGAGAAATATATCTATATAGAGTTGCCCCCATCCGAAGAATCTACAACAATCCTGGTAGTTGTGGACCGTCTATCCAAAATGGCGCACTTCTTGCCCATGGCAGGAACTCCTTCTGCTGCAGAAACAGCAAAAATTTTCATAAGGGAGATAGTCAGGCTCCATGGCCTTCCTGACAGCATTGTGTCTGATAGAGGGGTACAATTCACCTCCCGGTTCTGGAGAGAGCTCTGCAAAGCACTATCAATCAAGGTGTGCCTGTCCTCAGCCTATCACCCCCAAAGCAACGGTCAAACTGAAAGGACCAACCAGACCTTAGAACAATATTTGCGTTGCTTCTGCTCCTTCTCCCAGGACGACTGGATCTCTCTACTCCCTTGTGTAGAGTTTGCTTACAACAATGCAGTACACTCAACCACCAATCAATCTCCGTTTTGGGCCAACTACGGTTTCCATCCTTCATTTCTACCTAATGTCATTCCGGAAGCCTCAGTTCCAGCAGTTCAAGACAGGATAAGCTCCATTCAGGCTAATTATCAAACCCTCCGGCTAACCATGCAGAAAGCGCAAGAGGACAACAATATGACAAGAGGAGAGGAGAGAGTCCTAGCTTTGAGGTTGGAGATAAGGTCTGGCTCTCTTCAGCAAATCTCAGGCTCCCTTGCTCCTCCCGGAAATTGGGTCCAAGATTTATCGGTCCATTCGAAATTAAACGAAAAATTAACCCAGTAGCTTTTGAACTGTTACTACCAAGTTCGTATAAAGTGCATCCTGTGTTTCACGTTTCTCTTCTTAAATCTGTTGTCTCTAGTCCTTTTCCAGGAAGAGAAGAAGACCCTCCGCCTCCAGTCTCAGTGGGAGATGAAGCCGAATTCGAGGTAGAATCCATCCTGGACTGTCGCAAAAGAGGTAGGACTATTCAATTTCTTATTAAATGGAAGGGTTATCCAGCAGAAGAGAATTCTTGGGAACCTGCAGGCAACATACATGCTCCTAGACTTCTCCAGAGATTCCGTGCCAGATACCCTGAAAGATGGGCCCGGGTGGGCATCCGGAGGCTGCCCCTTGGGGGGGGGGGGCACTGTCAGGGAACCAACAGCAGGCGAAGGACTTTAGGACCCAGCATCTCTGGCAGGAGAAGGGCTCTAGGACCCAGTATCTCTACAAGCAGGTCACATGGGCCTATATAAGGAAGTCTGCTAGTGTCTGCATTTGCTGGATTATCGTCAGCTTCTCCTGTGTTCCTGTGTCTTGCATCTCCTGCCTGTCTGATCTCCTGTGTACCAAACCCGGCTTGCCTGACCTGCTCCTGTTGACTTCCTAGTGTATACCTGACCCCGGCCTGGCTAACGGACTCCGCTTACCTTGTCTTCTGTGCTAAGACTCAGCTCTGCTGTGTTCTCGGACTGTCTTGCTGTGTTTGACCCTCTGGCCTGGCTTTGACCCTGTTATCGGAACATTCCACTGGTCCTTACCCTTTGGACCTCCTAAGCACGCCTGCTGTCCTGCAGTCTGCCTGTCCTACCAAGTTCCTGGCAACCAGCACTACCTACCAGGCAACCCGTGCTTCTGTGGGCACCACACCCCCTGTGTCATCTTCAGGGGTGTGCTGCACTCGGCCGCAAGGGGCGCCCTCTCTGCTACTCGACCTCACATCAGAGACTTGACATCAGGACACAGTGATAATAGCCCCTTCTGCCCCCTCCCCCCTCCAGTCCTGGCATGTAGTGTACCTGTTAGCGAAATTAGGCTGTACGCAGAGCATACAGCCAGATATCGTGTCTCTAATAGTAACACATTTAGTCTCAGTGATATAATGCATGTTAACCTAAGATTCACTCACCATTCATTCGTCCCCATTCATTCAAAGAAGGAAGCATCACCAGACTGGTCTCATCATCTTGGCCTCCCAGCATCAACTGCCATGCCAATGCCCTCAAAAGCCTTTTTTATTAAACTCCAAAGCATGTGACCTCCATTGGAGTGGTCATCACAGAATGTGACCTCCTTCATAGGAAGTGAGGACACAGCATCTGACCTCCATGGGAGTGGTCATCACATGATGTCCTCTTTACACAGCAACTGTCCATATAAAGATATCCCTTCCAACAGGGTTATTTAAATACATACAATATAATACCAATACAACAACATATTCAACAACATGATGGCTAAAGTCTTATGGGTGTGACTGGGCAGGAAAAGCGTGTATGCTCCCAGCAAACAAAGCCGTATTGCTTTAAAACATGGACGCTTTCCCTGACTCTGAAAACGCTCGCAAGCTCTCATATTACTGCTGATAGGAATCCTTATTCTACGCTATTCCATAGAATAACGCATATTCAGATTATACTATTATTGCTTGTGGGAGGCTATATGCAGGCGCGCGCTACGAATCCGGACCAATGCTGATCAACACACCGCCAAAACAAGAGCGCGCATCTGCCTATAACCAATGATGTCGTTGCAGAGCGAGAATATCCCCTCATCAACGATCGTCCGTGCTAATGCACAGAGGGCCCCTCGTCGGCGAGCATATCCGCACACTGCAAACATCACACTCCAACCTCATCAAGGAAACTCTGGTCACGCGTCCAATCAGGCAACAGGAGCACCTCATCACGACATAGAAAGAATAGAAATAAAAACGACATGAGTATATATATTCCCACTTCCTTTAACCACGATCCGCTGTAAAATAAAAATTAGATCCCCAAAGATTCCCAGACCCGTAAAAAGGACTCCCAACCTTCACTTAGCTACAGCTCTGGCTTCAACAGTTACATGAAGAATCCTATCCTTAATGGATGAGAATTGCTCAATCGTATCCTAAGCTCAAGCCCTCCCCCCTTGTACATCTAGGAAACCATGCCCAGACCTGGTCAGGGTTGGTGAACTCCCTTCTAGCTGTCCCTGCCATTCTTAATTTCTCACACCATCAGATCCTCGCGATCGGCCGCGACATAAGATGCTGGGACAGCTTCACCATCACGCATGAACCTCTTGCTTTGGGGGAATTACCTTATAAGCTGCAGATCCGCATAAGCACCAAACTAAAGTTCAAACACACTTGTGAGCTGCCTAGATACCTAAACCGACAAGAGGCAGAGCTATTAAAACTAACCAATTTTACCCTCTAAAAATGCATCGTTAGATTCCATTGACAAGTGTCTGTTTGGAGTCTTCACCAGTTTGTCAAAACTCCTCATACCCATAATAACATCATAAATGGCATGTACCGCTGTCATCGCTGGGGACTAAAACTTGGTGGAGACTCAGAACAGACCTAGCAATCGGTCCTGTTCGCTTTCTGAGCTAGTCAGGAAATACACTTTAAATAATAACTTGGGATGCTTTTCATCGTTACCCTTGCTAAAATTAACTAAACAAAAAAATATATAAACAAACAAAGATACTACTCAGTCCTTTGGTGTGGTTGAGTCGCTTCTTGCAGTGGCTGGCGTGGTCTCATCCCTCAAGCTTCTTTACAACGACCCAGTCACCTGGTTGGAAAGAATGTATACTGGTTATTGTGTCAGGGTCCAGGAGTGACTCGTGAACCCTGTGGTGGACATTTTGAAGTTCATGTCACAGCGATCGCACCCACCCCATCAGCCGAGAATATAAGTGACAGCTAATAAGGAAAGTATGACTCTGGCTTTGATTGACCTCCAAACAACCCTCATATGACAATAACCCAGACATCAGGACTGTGGTCACTGCATAACCTGTGCGTGGCTTACAATACCTGGAACCATTGACAAAAGGTTCTTAGCATCTGGGATGGGAACCTACTTCACCAGACTGCTGCTTGCCGATTCAAATTCTATCAAAGAAAGACAGTCTTGGCACAAACTTGGTTAGAATTACAAAGATTAACATTATTTGTTTGAAAAAAAAACTGTCATTCTTACATTTATCACTTCTCCCCCCATTTTCTTCCTCAATACAGACTGAAGGAAGAAATGCGTGGTGCAGGAAAAAAGAAACAATGAAATAGCCTATGATACTTTTACCTCCTTAAGCCTCGTACACACGGTCTGACTTCCATCGGACTTTTCCGTGTTTTTTTGTCCGAACAGAGTTGGTCGGGAACACCCATAGCATACACACCACAGGACTTTTCTGCAAACTTTCCCAAAACTTTTTCCAACATCACGTGGCTTTTCTGCTCTTTACCGCCACCCTTTGGTCAACTTCTGCTATTGTTGGTTGATTTTAACATTTGTTTTGTCCATCGGACAAAAGTCTGATGGTTTTCTGTACACACGGTCGGACTTTGCTCCATCGGACTTTTGTTGGCCAAAAGTTTGTCCGTTTGCAGACCGAACTTTTGTCTGATGAAAACAAAAAAAACAAAAAAAAGTTTGTCCAATGGAGCGTACACACGGTCGGATTGTTGGTCCAACTTGCTCAAAATGAAGTTTGTTGGCCAAAAGTCCGACCGTGTGTATGGGGCTTTAGACTCGTATTTATCCATATGTACAGCTGTCTACATACACCTGCTCTCTGTGCACAAACTCCTTGGACCTGAAAAATACTTATAAGCAAAATCATTACTCTATCCTTCATATTTAACCTGCAAAGAATGGTAAACAAGAATGACATTCCTGTACATTGGTAAATTGTCAATGACATTCTTTAAAACCGATTCAAACAAAACCCTCTGTAACCCTTACTTTTCCCGTTCCTACAAAAATACAACAGCCGCGACGCATCAGAGGATTGCCGCGGTAAGTTCGAACATATTCACGTTACTACATACAAACATTCCGATACAAATGTGGGGGAGATACTTCATAGTTTCCAAAACCAAAAATGAAAAAAACAAAACAGCTAGAATTCTACCTTCACTCTTTCAGCAATAGAATAAAATACAATGGGACAAACATGAGAGCAGCTTGAGAACCTTGCATGGACCAGCCATACAAAGTTCAAACAAACGGGCATGAGAATTTTAACCGCGTTCCTTCTCTGAGAATCATAAAAGCGTTTACTACACCTCCATCAACACACTCATCATTACAGATTTCTGAAGCCGCAGCTGAACTACATCCATTCCAGAGGGATACCCAAAATAGTATCCTTGTTAATCTTTTTGGGGTTCAAAGGCCTTTGCCCCAAAACTAGGCTTTGTGCACCGTGTGACTGTCTGACTGTGGGAAGCCTCCATTCCTTCCCTTTGCACAGACCTCCTTGTGTCCATGGCGATTCGAATCGGCTTATCGTCTTAACCCTGCGTCCAGGGTAAACCGTTGCACCCATTTCGGGGAGCACCGCCCAATGTCTTCTTCTACGGTGGATTAAAGGACTACAACCACTATTTGGTCAAGTCCCCCAACTAGAAACCCTAACCGAGGTGTTATCACCCCCCGAATTAGGCCTCTTCCCCTCACAGTATATGCATACACAAGCGTTTTCCGCTATACACCCAAACACTGCGTCGCCAGACTAAACCACACAGAACACTTACGCCAGTTTACCACCTGCGGAACAATGTGGCTTCTCTCTGTATCCAGATGTTACAACAATAATGGTGATGCCCGCCTGTTTGCTCTCTACCCAAAACTGTATTATAGTACAAAACTTCACAAAATATAAAACACTTTTAAACGCCAAAATGCTTTCCATTTTCCTTCCAAACACAAATCTCATTGCTTAACCTTTCAGAAAACCCCAAACTCCTCCCACCAACTTTCTTCTGATACATAAATGCTGAAAAGAACTTCCTATGGCATGCTCAGTTCTAAAAAAAAACTAAACTGGTTTATTTACATATCAATGTACAGGAAGAGGGAGGGGGAGAGGGAGGGGGGGGAAGCCTAGCCCCATCACCTTGTCTATTAAGACACTAAAACAAATCCATGGCTAAACATCATATATGTGTAGCGGGGTCTCCTTTAAGGCCCCGGGACTACATTACCCAGAACCCCGTTGGCCACCGCAGAGACTCATGGGAGGGGCTATTTAAGAAAGAGGAGAGGCGGAGCTCGGCCTCTTTGAGACACCGCGCTGCAAGCTACAGTTTCTTCCTGTGTGGATCTGCTGCGGTGCAAGGCCTGAAGCCTGGAGCCTTGCATAACTTCCGAAGAGCCTCCCACCCCTACTGCGGAGCCTGGGTGGCACCTGACTTGTCGAGTGGGGACATCAGTTGGATCGGGGACCCGATCGTTGCAGACACTGTGTGCGGATACACAGCAGGGTGGAAGTCCTGGACTGGGATCGCGTCCGGAGTGGTGAGCGGGCACCTGCCCAAACCAATAGACTGTGCCGTGTTCAGGCCTATAGACTGTATAGGCCCACAGTTTCGTTTATCTGCTGTTCCCCGGGGGGGACCGGTAGCAGGACAGAGTACTATTCATCAAGTGCACCACCGAAAGCTGGCATGCGAAGAAATCCCTATAGGAGGTGACTGAGATTTACTCCATGTCAGGTCTGACCGGGGTGGGGAGTTAAGATATTGTTTAGTGCGCCATAGGGCGCGCATACCATAATAGCTATGTGTGGTGGAGTACCGCGCAGCGCCATTATTGTGTGCTGTATTGATTTCTGCAGGGCTCTGCAAGCCAGTTGCATGTGTTGTGTTCTGCCTATGCTACCTTTGAGATAAGAGTAAACTGTTATATTTAATCTCTCGCCTCAGTGTGTTGTCTTACTGCTAAGAGATTACCCCTTGCAATACTATTGAATGTGATACAAATATAACCCTAGACTAACTGTGCCAGAGTGGGTCGAGTAAGATTGCCGGGGGTTGGCAGTACTGTATACAGGGCCCAAAATCAAACCAAGCAGCTCTCTTAACTGGGGTAGCGCTACATGTGGGGGCTCGTCCGGGATCCTTTTGCAGCAAGTAACGCGCCAAAAGTACCAGCATGGACCCACTAGAAGTAGGACAGTGGTGTAAAATGGTCGGCACAGATCCAGCCGGGATAGTAGTCATAGAACTCCCAGGGATCTGGCAAGAAGAAGCAGTGAAGCAGCTAGTGATGTCACTGTCACCGTATCAGAAAGCATGGGTGGTGGATGTCAGGACGATTTTCCTCACTGACCCATGCATTAGTAGAGTGGAAGGACCGAGTCCCAGAACATTTCAAGAATCCAAGTGTAGAAGCTATAGATGATCAGACTTATAACCTAATACACGCGCTGCCGTTCAAGCCAGGAGGACGGTTTCAGACACCGAAACTATCTCCATCACCCACGCCAAAAGTAGAAAAGCAGGTGAAAAGGGAAAGTCCCGGGTCGCCGTCAGCCACCCTCGGCGCAGAGTTGTGCGCGGTCCTGGGGGAACTTGTGGCACAGTGTAAGAAAGATCCTACAGATTACCAGATGTCAGGATACAGAAAACTTAGAATATTCTCAGGAAGGAAACCTGTACCTTCGGGTGAAGAGGGGTTTGAGGAGTGGTTAGACGGTGCCACTCAGGCCTTAGAAGAATGGGAAGTCCCAGACCACAGAAAGAAGCAGAGAATTGCTGAGAGCTTGAAGGGGCCTGCTCTAGAGGCCATACGCAACCTCAAGTTGAGTAAGACAGACTGTAATGCACAGGACTATCTGGACATTCTGCAGAATGTGTTTGGTGGAACAGAGGAAATCACTGAACTCACTTATCAGCTGGAGCACTGCTACCAGAAGACAGGAGAGAAGCTGTCAGAGTTCATGAGGCCCCTGGATAAGATCCTGCATAAGATGATTCTTAAGAAGGGGATTGACCCACGGAAGGTGGAAGAGGCCCGTGTTCAACAGGTGATGAGAGGATCTCAGCCCCTGGACCCCATCGCATTGGCGCTACGCACAAGACAGGACGGGAAGAGCCTGGAGTACCCTGACTTGATTCGAGTGGTCAGAGAGGAAGAAGCTATGCTGGAGGAGAAGAAGAGGAGCCTACCAGTGGAGTCTGTAAATCCTCCTCCAGTGATGGTCTGGACGGCCATGACCCTGGAAAGAGACTCAGAGGTGGATACCTTGAAATCACAGATGTCCCAAGTATTGGGGATGCTGACCTCTCTGATGGAAAAGAAGTCAAGGGAACCAACACCTCAGTGCCCACATCCCTGGAAGATTGGGGGGGATGTGATTTGTTTCAATTATGGAGGAGCTGGCCATTTCGCCAAAGTGTGTGCCAGTCCAAAGAAAAAAAAGATGAATAACCGCAAGCCGCCGGAAAACTTCAGCGGGCCCCGGTGAAGGAGTCAACCGGGTGCCCATCATCTCCAGTGAGCTCCAAACTGAATGAGAAGCACATGAAAAGAGTGGAGAAGACCCCTCAGAAGAAACGCAAGGTTCCTCAGAAGGAACGCACCCCAAAGAAAGAGAGTAGTGACCCTCAGCGGGTAGTTACACCCACCAAAAAAGGAGGGAGATCAACGCATACCAGGCCCAAGAGAGACTTAAGTCCAAAGAGAAATGGAAGAAAGAAAGTCAAAAGGGAAAATGCAAAGATCAAAAGAAAGAGACCCCCTTGAAGCGATATCCAGAGAAGCTGGTAGGTCCCTCCCCGATAGTACCAGTTCAAGTGGAGGGAGTCTACACAAGAGCCATATTGGATACTGGGGCGCAAGTGACCCTGTTGTACCGGGACTTTTATGACAAGCATTTAAGTCACCTACCTATCCAGAAGATTGAAGAGTTGGAGATATGGGGAATTGGGACAGAGAGTTTCCCTTATGATGGCTATCTGCCTATAAAACTGACTTTTGACCCGTCCATAGCCGGAAAGGCTGAAGTGTTCGACACCTTAGCTGTGGTGTGCCCCCGACCGCCTGGAGCTAACAAGAGTTCCCTGATAATAGGGACGAACACGGATCTGGTCCGAAGACTCTTGGGCCCTCTGACAAGAAGGAAAGACCCCACAGTCACTGAGATCCACCCAATGTTGAAGACAGCCTACCAACGACTGATCCTGGAACAGAAGGCCCCGGAAGAGGGGGTAGGGAAGGTCTGGAGACAGGGAAGAAGGGGAATAGTGCTGCAGCCCGGTGAAGTAACCTGCTTGAAAGCCACAGTGAAACTCACTTAGGAGCAGCCGGTCCCTTTTGTCATGTTGGAACCCGACCCAAGGGAAGAACATTCGGGCTTAGAAGTAGTCCCAGAAGTGGTCCCGGTGCGGGCCCTGAAGAAGGCTAACTGTAAAGTGCCTGTGAGTGTCAGAAATACCACGGATGGTGCCATGGAAATCCCAGCCAGGCTGTTGCTGGGCAGGGTGAGCCCAGCTACCCCAGTTGCTTCATCAGATGTGGAGAAGACAGATGGAGAAAGTACTGTGTGGGAGAAGCTTTCCATGGAGAATCCAAATCTGCCCAGGGCTTGGAAAGAAAGAGCCAAGACCCAGTTGACCAGGTGGGAAAGGATCTTTTCCCAGGATGAATTCGATTTGGGGTGTGCTAGGAGTGCCACCCATCGAATCCGCCTCCAGGAAGACAAGCCCTTCAGGGAAAGTGTTAGGCGGGTTCCGTTAGCAGACCTCGAAGACTTGAGGGAGCAGCTCACCGAGCTCAAGCGAACAGGGGTGATTCGAGAATCTAGAAGTCCCTACGCCTCCCCTATAGTGGTGGTCCGGAAGAAGAATGGGTCAGTGAGGCTGTGCATAGACTATAGGACCCTCAACAGGAGAACCATACCGGATCAATATACCACTCCATGGATAGAGGATGCCCTACAGAGCTTGTCTGGAGCCAAGTGGTTCAGTGTTATGGACCTCAAGAGCGGGTACTATCAGATCCCGATGCATCCAGAAGACAAAGAGAAGACGGCTTTCATAACCCCTGTAGGGTTCTTTGAATTCAACCGAATGCCTCAAGGTCTGTCTGGAGCTCCAGCCACCTTCCAACGTCTCATGGAGAAGACTGTGGGAGATATGAACCTCATCAAAGTCCTTGTATACTTGGATGACATCATTGTCTTCGGAAGAACCTTGGAAGAGCATGAAGAGAGGCTGGAGAAAGTTTTGGAGAGACTGAGTGAGGAAGGACTCAAGCTCTCACCTGAAAAATGCCAATTCTATCAGTCATCTGTTAACTATCTGGGGCACATAGTGTCTGAAGATGGGGTAGCCACAGACCCCGAAAAATTGGAGGCAGTCACCTCCTGGCTCAGGCCCACCACTGTGACAGAGCTCAGATCCTTTCTGGGGTTCTGTTCCTATTACAGGAGGTTTGTGGAGGGGTTTGCTCGGATAGACAGGCCTCTGAATGAGCTGCTAAAGACAGAGGGGGAAGAGGATGACACAGGCCCCAGAAAACCAGGGGAGTCAGTCAAGGACCAGTGGAACGAGAAGTGTGAGAATGCCTTCCAGATGTTGAAGAAGACATTAACCACTGCCCCTGTCCTGGCCTATGCAGACCCAAAGAAGCCTTATGAACTCCATGTAGATGCCAGCCATGATGGTCTGGGAGGAGTGCTCTACCAGGAGCATGAAGGGCAACTGAGACCCGTTGCGTATGTGAGCAGAAGCCTGACCCCCTCCGAAAAGAATTATCCTACTCATAAGTTGGAGTTCCTGGCCCTCAAGTGGGCCGTAGTTGACAAACTCCGAGATGATCTGTATGGAGCAGACTTCACTGTGAAAACGGACAACAACCCCCTCACCTATCTTTTCACCACAGCAAAGCTGGATGCCACAGGACATAGATGGCTGGCGGCGCTGTCTGCCTTCAATTTCAGCCTGAAATACAGGCCTGGAGTGGGAAATCGAGATGCGGACGCCTTGTCCAGAAGATCTCATGCCCCCACCTGCAGTACAGAAGACTGGACCCAAGTGGCACCCGACGGGGTGCGGGCCCTCTGTCAAGGGGCTGAACTCCAAGCCAGTGGAGGCTCAAGAGCAGAAGAGATAGGGGTTACCATAGTAGGAGTTCCCAAGCAGTATTGTGGGGTAACCCAGCTGGGGGAAGATAATTTACCAAAAAAATGTCCAAAAAGGAGTTGAGATCCGACCAATTGAAAGACCCTATGGGGAGATTGGTTCTAGAGGCCCTGGAGAATCAGGATCCGAACAGACTCCTACGTCACCCCTCAAAGGCAGCTTGCCTGTTGAAGAAGGAGTGGGACAGGTTGCAGGTGCGTCAGGGAGTGGTCTACCGAAGGGGCCCCTCTGATGACCTGGAAGACAAATGGCAGCTGTTCCTGCCCGAGAAACACAGAGAGACTGTCATGATTGCTCTGCACGACAACCATGGCCACCTAGGGGCGGAAAGGACTTTCCAACTCGTTAGGGACCGTTTCTACTGGCCCTGCATGAGGGCTGAAGTGGAGGAATACTGCCATTCATGTGCACGATGCATCCAGAGAAAGACTTTACCCCATCAAGCTGCCCCAATGGGTCATCTACAGAGTCAAAGTCCGCTTGATCTGGTATGCATTGATTTTCTCTGCCTCGAACCCGACCTGAGTGGACTAGGAAATGTTCTGGTAGTAACCGACCATTTCACCCGGTATGACCAGGCTTTCCCAACCAAAGACCAGAAGGCCTCCACTGTGGCCAAAGTACATATGGAGAAATACTTTGTAAACTATGGGCTACCACAACGGCTTCATTCAGACCAGGGAAGGGATTTTGAAAGTCGGCTGATCCAGAAGCTCCTGGATTCCTTGGGGATTAAGAAGACAAGGACTACCCCCTACCATCCACAAGGTGATGCTCAGCCGGAGAGGTTCAACCGAACCCTGCTCAACATGCTGGGGACTTTAAGCAGTGAGAAGAAGCAACATTGGAGCAACCACATAGCGGCCGTTGTGCATGCATACAACAGCACCACCAGTGACGCTACAGGGTACTCACCCTATAGACTCATGTTCGGGAGAGAAGCAAGACTGCCAGTAGATCTGGCCTTTGGCACTTCCATAGACCATTGTTCTGCTGCTTCCCACAAGGGATATGTCGATAGACTCAGACGTAATCTGAAAGTGGCCTATGAACAGGCCCAGGCGGCCTCGGAACAAAGGGGGGCCCGCAACAAGAGAAATTTTGATTTAAAAGTTAGGATCCAAGATCTATAACCTGGAGACAGAGTGTTGTTGCGGAATTTGGGGATCCCTGGAAAACACAAGCTTGCAGACAGATGGAGACCTGAACCTTATGTTGTTTGCAAAAGACTGCCGGGCCTACCCGTTTACAGACTTAAACCAGAAGGGAAGGTGGGGCCCTTGAAGACCTGGCACTGGAACCACCTACTCCCACTGGCTGAGGCAGTTCGGATCCCCCCTGTGATGGATTCCCCTGAGCCAACTTCCATCCTGGGTACTCCATGACCAAACACTTGGTCCCAGACCCCCCGGATCGGGGATACAGAGACCTCGGAAATAAGTGAAGATGAGGGAGAAGAACTTGGTTGGCTTTGGCCTTCCCAGGCTCCAGAAACTTCTGCTATTGATCTTCCACCTGAAGAAGATGCCGAGGTCCAGACACTGAATGCAGAAGCCACTGAGTTCATCCCGTCCAGTCCTTGGTCAGATGCTTGGGAGAGTGTCTGTGACTTACCCCCAGAGGAAGATCCAAGGGATTCCATGTATCTCCCTGCTCCGGAGTCCAGTGTTCCTGAAACAGAGGAGATTCCTAAGTCAATTCCGGAGGAGGAGCCTGTTTCAAACAGAAAGTCCAAGAGGACAGAGGAAGCGAAGAGCCATAAAACCTCCCAGGAGATTAACTTACCCACAGATGGGGAGGAGCGCGGAAGACACTGTAGTTACTGCCAGGAGGAGTATGGAAGACCCAGATCCTCCCATTGTTCATTTGGTGGGAGGCAACCCCAACTCACTCTCTGGCACAGTTAGGCAGGACACTAATGATAGTGTGACCTGTGGGCAGGGGAGTTCACTACCTCGTTTTTGGTGGGAATTTCCCCTGCCGACATCATATGAAACTTTGATTGAGGTTGTACGTTCTGTGATTTGATATTCTGTTATCTTTGGAGGACCAAAGAGTTTAAGTGGGGGGAGTGTGTAGCAGGATCTCCTTTAAGGCCCCGGGACTACATTACCCATAACCCCGTTGGCCACCGCAGAGACTCATGGGAGGGGCTATTTAAGGAAGAGGAGAGGCGGAGCTCGGCCTCTTTGGGACACCGCGCTGCAAGCAACAGTTTCTTCCTGTGCGGATCTGCTGCGGTGCAAGGCCTGAAGCCTGGGGCCTTGCATAACTTCCGAAGAGCCTCCCACCCCTACTGCGGAGCCTGGGTGGCACCTGACTTGTCGAGTGGGGAAATCAGTTGGATCGGGGACCCGATCGTTGCAGACGCTGTGTGCGGATACACAGCAGGGTGGAAGTCCCGGACTGGGATCGCGTCCGGAGTGGTGAGCGGGCACCTGCCCAAACCAATAGACTGTGCCGTGTTCAGGCCTATAGACTGTATAGGCCCACAGTTTCGTTTATCTGCTGTTCCCCGGGGGGACCGGTAGCAGGACAGAGTTGAAGTGTCCCCCCAGTACAGTGTTCCAAGTTATTGCCTGTTTGTGGATTACAAAGTACTATTCATCAAGTGCACCACCGAAAGCTGGCATGCGAAGAAATCCCTATAGGAGGTGACTGAGATTTACTCCATGTCAGGCCTGACCGGGGTGGGGAGTTAAGATATTGTTTAGTGCGCCATAGGGCGCGCATACCATAATAGCTACGCGTGGTGGAGTACCGCGCAGCGCCATTATTGTGTGCTGTATTGATTTCTGCAGGGCTCTGCAAGCCAGTTGCATGTGTTGTGTTCTGCCTATGCTACCTTTGAGATAAGAGTAAACTGTTATATTTAATCCCTCGCCTCAGTGTGTTGTCTTACTGATAAGAGATTACCCCTTGCCAGGGGCGTACCTAGAGCATTTGGCACCCGGGGCGGATCCTATATCTGGCACCCCCCCCCCCACATTAAAATGTAAAAACACCCCACTGTGCCCCCGGCATACCTCTGCATCAACAAATATCTCTTTGTCACTACTGTGTACCCCCTCTCCACAACTGCACCTCTGGACCCCTTTACATTACACAGCACCCTGCATCACTGGACCCCTTTACATTACACAGCACCCTGCACCACTGGACCCCTTTACATTACACAGCACCCTGCACCACTGGACCCCTTTACATTACACAGCACCCTGCACCACTGGACCCCTTTACATTACACAGCACCCCGCATCTCTGGGCCCCTTTACAATACACAACACCCTGCACCTCTGGACCCCTTTACATTACACAGCACCCTGCACCCCTTTACATTACACAGCACCCTGCACCCCTTTACATTACACATCACCTTGCATCACTGGACCCCTTTACATTACACAGCACCCTGCACCTCTGGGCCCCTTTACATTACACAACACCCTGCACCCCTTTACAATACACATCACCCCGAATCTCTGGACCCCTTTACATTACACAGCACCCTGCATCACTGGACCCCTTTACATTACACAGCACCCTGCACCACTGGACCCCTTTACATTACACAGTCCCCCTGCACCCCTTTACATTACACAGCCCCTTCACCACCTCTGGACCCCTTTACATTACACAGCACCCTGCATCACTGGACCCCTTTACATTACACAGCCCCCTGCACCTCTGGACCCCTTTACATTATACAGCCTCCAGAGCTCTGGACCCCCTGCATGTTACACAGACCCCCTTCAGTTCACATCCCCCTTCAGTGCAGACACCCCCTTCAGTGCAAGACCCCCCAGTGCAAACCCCCCAGTGCAAAACCCCCCCAGTGCAACCCCCCCCCCAGTGCAAGACCCCCAGTGCAAACCCTTCCCAGTGCAAGGCCCCCAGTGCAAGACCCCAAAGTGCAAACACCCCTCAGTGCAAACACCCCCCAGTGCAAGACCCCCCAGTGCAAACACCCCCCAGTGCAAGACCCCAAAGTGCAGACACCCCCAGTGCAAGACCCCAAAGTGCAAACACCCCTCAGTGCAAACACCCCCCAGTGAAAACACCCCCCAGTGCAAGACCCCAAAGTGCAAACACCCCCCAGTGCAAGACCACCCCCCAGTGCAAGACCCCCCAGTGCAAGACCCCAAAGTGCAAACACCCCTCAGTGCAAGACCCCCCAGTGCAAACACCCCACAGTGCAAACACCCCCCAGTGCAAACACCCCCCAGTGCAAGACCCCAAAGTGCAAACACCCCAAAGTGCAAACACCCCTCAGTGCAAGACCCCAAAGTGAAAACACCCCTCAGTGCAAGACCCCCCTCAGTGCAAGACCCCCCTCAGTGCAAACACCCCTTAGTGCAAACACCCCCCAGTGCAAGACCCCAAAGTGCAAACACCCCTCAGTGCAAACACCCCCCCAGTGCAAGACCCCCCTCAGTGCAAACACCCCCCAGTGCAAGACCCCTCAGTGCAAACATCCCCCAGTGCAAACACCCCCCAGTGCAAGACCCCCCAGTGCAAACACCCACCAGTGCAAACACCCCCCAGTGCAAACACCCCCCAGTGCAAGACCCCAAAGTGCAAACACCCCCCAGTGCAAGACCCCCCTCATTGCAACTCCCCCTCCCCATTTAGTACCTCAGATCAGCACAGCGGCGGCACATGGACAGAAGGTCGGGTCCCCTCCCCCTCCGTACACATAAACAGAGAGGAGGGGGAGGCGGCTTCATTCGGCTGTGCTTCTGTGAAGTTAGTCACAGGTGAAGCAAGTGCCACTGTGCCGAACACCGCTCACAGCCCGCGGCCGTGAAAGGAGGGGATGAATGGTGCAGCGGTGTCACCCCGCACCCCTCCCCCCCTGTATCGCCGTATCGCCGCTGCCTAAGTCCCGCCGCGCTGATGCTGTCTGTGCACTTCAGTCACGGGGGGGGGGGCGCCGGCCTGACACGCCTCACGCCTCTGCCCCTTGCAATACTATTGAATGTGATACAAATATAACCCTAGACTAACTGTGCCAGAGTGGGTCGAGTAAGATTGCCGGGGGTTGGCGGTACTGTATACAGGGCCCGAAATCAAACCAAGCGGCTCTCTTAACTGGGGGTAGCGCTACATATATTTCAACAATTAAAAAAAAACCTGTCAAGGAAATGATGGAATAAACCCCCCTTTTTCAAATGGGAGGGAATCCCCCCTGACCCAAACATCCCCTGGAAGTCAAACCACAAGTTGAGACTCAAATACAAACTTCTGCCAAAAGATGGCTATACAGTACAAGCTTCAAAAACAATAAATTGCCTTCTGGGAAACTCCCAAATATTTAAACATAAAAACAACACACACCACTGTGTACAAAATCTCAGTTAAAGTTAGTCTTACAATCTATCAAAATTCAGTGTAAAGTAGAGTTTTCACTTAACCAAAATCCAATACAAAAACCTCCGCTCATATACTGCAAAGTCAGCTAACCCTCCAATAGTTTACATTCACTTAAATGAAAACAGAGAAATCCCCATCCTAACACCATCTGCATGGAGTTTGCATGTTCTCCCTGTGTCTGCGTCGGCTATCTCCCACACTCCAAAGACATGCTGGTAGGTCAACCAGATCCCATCCATGAATGGGCCCCAGCATGTGCATGTGTCCGGAAGCGCGTCGGGACCCCTTCGGGGTAAGACCGCGCTATATCAAGATACCACTCTACTCAACTCAAAAGGCGATGCTTAGAAAAACGATTTAAACTAGCAAATTTAACATTAAACAAAAAGAGCCTCTCAGTATGTCACCCTGGTGTCTCACTACTCTCCCCAGCAGTGCACAGTTCAAACTGTAAACGCATAGAACAGAAGAAAACTGCGCCAATCAACAAATGTTAATATAGCATCCAGGGGCTGATGTGCAAAAAAGCAGTGCAAACTCAGCAAAGGCACCAGCCACTAGGTACCAAAAAATAATGTTCAATGATTAGAAAACATATAATGCTAAAAGTCCAGATGAATGCCCAGATGATGCAATAAAAACCCCCAAAAATTTGACCACAATACTGAATTATAGAACTAAATGATGGATTAATAGTCTCATGCAAAGGTATAAATCCGGCAAATCACAAGATGAGATCAGTCAACATCTTTGTTATTTCCTCCCGACTCACCTCTAACCTGGAACTTCCTATCTCAAACTGTAAACGCCTCTCAAGATGGCCGACAAGCCAGGCCACAACAACAAAATGGCGCCATTAACGCATGCAATGCAGTTTTTGATTTCGCCCAAATCAGCACAAACTTCCCTAACAGCCAAAAACTGACAAACATGGGACATCAAATGAACACTTAAATATAAAAACGCAAGACCACATGGGTTCCCACACACAAAGGAAAACAAAAATGGTCTCCACCAGATTCCAACACAGAAAAGACCGCACTACTCAATTCGCACCAAACATCAAAATCTGCCCCAAAGGCTGCGAAACTCCACCAGCAAGACAGCCGACGAATGCCACAGCACCCAAAGGAAAGGTGGCTGCACCTTCCCTTATAAGATACCCACAGGCCAAGGAGAAACTGTGCCTCAAGATGGCAGACAAACCACATGGCCAACAACAAAAGCCAGGAATGGCGTCATTAACGCATGTACTTTTTCCTGCCAAAACCAGCACCTCTTCACTACTAGCCAAAACATCTCCACAAACACTGACAAACATTAAAACTTTTCTAAATGACTATAAAAATCCACTGAAAAATGTGTCTTGAGTCAGCTACACTCCACAAGGCTCATGCCATCTCCACAAAGCCACACACCTGAGATACCACATGAGCACTTACAAACATTTTAAGACCCTTTGGCCAACTAAACAGCACATTCAAAAACGTTAGTTACATGCGCAACATTAAAAAAAAAAACATTCCTTTCACCACAATGTTGCTTCTATGCTTTCTCAGTACATCAGATCATCATCTCTCAGGGCGTAGCCCCTCCAGAACAAAACATTCCTCATTGTAAGCAGTGGGCTGCCCTTCCCCCAATCCACATGGCACCCAAACAATCATCTACTTACAAACTGCTCAGTGTAGGCTGCACTAAGTACCACAGCTATACCTTCATTTCATATACAATATACAGTCTCCATATGCATCAAACTTGTAGTCAAAAGATACACAGAGACCCACCAAATTGTAACTGATGGCCATGCTGCCCGCCCCGCCCCCACCAAAGCACATGGCAGCAGCCATTTTAAGCTTCTCTACACAACTTCAATCTAGTCAGTTAAACACCATACAAAATTCATACATTCACACACACACTTACACGTACACACAACAGGCATCTCTCATACAGCAGACACTCACACAGACACACACACAAACGATCCATGACAAAAATCACACACATACGATCGGATTCACAGACATCCACACACAGGCCCACATGATCGGATTCACAGGCATACAATCTCTCTCCCAACAAAATAACACACACACACACACGATCGGATTCACAGACATACACACAGACTGCAAACTTACAGCATTATTTCAAAAAGACGAAAAATTCGTTCTTTTACAGAGCAGAGCCCCCAAGCATCGGATTGTGCATCCATACTCCCCCATCTCGACCCGATGCCTAAAGGGGGCCCCATCTAGTCCCTCCAGAGCCGCCATTCTGTTAGCGAAATTAGGCTGTACGCAGAGCATACAGCCAGATATCATGTCTCTAATAGTAACACATTTAGTCTCAGTGATATAATGCATGTTAACCTAAGATTCACTCACCGTCATTCGTCCCCATTCATTCAAAGAAGGAAGCAATACCAGACTGGTCTCATCATCTTGGCCTCCCAGCATCAACTGCCATGCCAATGCCCTCAAAAGCCTTTTTATTAAACTCCAAAGTATGTGACCTCCATGGGAGTGGTCATCACAGAATGTGACCTCCTCCATAGGAAGTGAGGACACAGCATCTGACCTCCATGGGAGTGGTCATCACATGATGTCCTCTTTACACAGCAACTGTCCATATAAAAAGATATCCCTTCCAACAGGGTTATTTAAATACATACAATATAATACCAATACTACAACATATTCAACAACATGATGGCTAAAGTCTTATGGGCGTGTCCGGGCAGGGAAAGCGTGCATGCTCCCAGCAAACAAAGCCGTATTGCTTTAAAACATGGACGCTTTCCCTGACTCTGAAAACGCTCGCAAGCTCTCATATTACCGCTGATAGGAATCCTTATTCTATGCTATTCCATAGAATAATGCATATTCAGATTATACTATTATTGCTTGTGGGAGGCTATCTGCAGGCGCACGCTACGAATCCGGACCAATGCTGATCAACACACCGACAAAACAAGAGCGCGCATCTGCCTATAACCAATGATGTCGTTGCAGAGCGAGCATATCCCCTCCTCAACGATCGTCCGTGCTAATGCACAGAGGGCCCCTCGTCGGCGAGCATATCCGCACGCTGCTAACATCACACTCCAACCTCAAGACGTTTTCCACTACCAGACGGGATTCAACCAGCCTCAGACTGCCCCAGTCAGCTCTTTGGAGCGTGTTGCGGAAGTACTAATGTCAAGGTCACCTGTGGCCAGGTGACAGATGCACACCGTAGGGGGACAGGAGTGCACCGCAAGGCAGTGAACCCTATGGCTGACTTCTGCGGATAGGAAACTGGGTGGTTGTGGAAAGCGGGACCAGAGGAGCACAACCGGGATCCTAACGGAAACTAGAGCCAAGATTCCCCAGGGCGCGGAGTCTAAGACCCAGCAGGTCTTCTCCAGAGCCTCTAGTGGTGAGGATGTTATGCTGCAGGCTGGGTCCAGGTCGCGGCCCCTGGAGTCTCCTAGCTCACGCCCCGTAGGATAAGGGGAAAAGAGGGGAAGCAGCAGCACAAGATATGAGAGAAACGAATAACAAGCTGAAGGTCAGGGGCCACAAGCAGACAAGGATAACGAAAGAACAAGCCAAAGGTCAAGGGTCACGAGCAGACAGGGATAGTCGGGGACAAGCCAAATATGTAACAGAGAGACAGACGTAGCACACGGCAGGCAGGAACCCAAACACACAATGCCTAACAAACACGTTGATCAGCAAAGCAGGCTTGCAGTGCACAGGTTAATATAGTGTTCTGTGATAGGGCCTGGGGTGGAGTCAGGCTGGGAGGAGATTTTAAAAGGAAGCCAGGTGAAAGGGTTCTGGCCTCTAAGATGATGAACACATGAGGAGGAAAGGTAAGATGGCAGACAGACATTAATGCATATCCATGACAGTACCCTCCCTCTTACGAGGCCGCCCCCTTCCCCGCCTGGGCCCAGGTTTAGAGGGAAACTTCAGATGAAACTCCTTTAACAGGCGAGGTGCAAAGACCTCAAATGCAGTGATCCAAGACCTCTCCTCACTACCAAACCCTTTCCAATGAACGAGGTACTGAAGAATGCCTTTACAGAGTCGGGAGTCCAGAATTTGACTGATCTCGTACTCCTGATTATCCTCAGAGACAGGCGCCACGGTAGGGAGAGGACGAGAGAATTTATTGAGGACTAAAGGCTTTAGAAGAGCAACATGGAAGGAGTTAGTGATTTTAAGGCTCTTAGGAATCTGGAGTTTGAAACAAACCGGATTCAGTTTAGCAGTTACCGTGTATGGACCGATGAATCGTGGAGCAAACTTCAGAGAAGGAACTCGGAGCTTGATGTTCCTGGTAGAGAGCCAGTCTTTGTCCCCTGGCTGAAGAGAAGGCGGTTTACGCCTGCGGCGGTCGGCAAAGCCTTTGAATTTTTCAGCAGCTGCCCGGAGGGAATCATGAACGTGACCCCAAACGGAATTGAGAGACTCCTGAACCGAAGCCAAAGCTGGAATGTCTGGAGAACAGATCATGGGAAGAGGAAGTTGAGGGTGTTTTCCATAAACTGTGAAAAAGGGTGTCTTCTGCGAACTGGTATTCACATGATTGTTATGGGAGAATTCTGCCCACGGGAGTAGAGAGGACCAATCGTCATGGTGAGAAGACACAAAGGTGCGAAGAAAGACCTCTAACTCCTGATTAACCCTCTCAGTCTGTCCATTGGATTGGGGATGGTAAGAAGAAGAAAAATCCAAGACAATATTGAGGGATTTGCAAAAGGCTCTCCAAAAACGAGACGTGAATTGGACTCCCCTGTCGGAAACAATATGAGAAGGGACCCCATGTAGGCGGAGAATTTCTCGAATGAAAATGGGAACCAAGGCAGGGGCAGAAGGAAGACCAGGAAGAGGAACAAAATGAGCCATCTTGGAGAACCGATCGATTACCACCCAAATGACTGTATTATTCTCAGACAGTGGGAGGTCGGTGATAAAATCCATGGCAATATGGGCCCAGGGTTCCTTAGGAATGGGCAAGGGCATGAGGAGACCAGCAGGAGCTTGTGTGGAGGATTTGGACTGAGCACAGACATGACAAGCTTTAACGTAGTCTTTGATGTCTGAGCGGAGATTAGGCCACCAGTAGTGACGACTGATGAGTAGGAAGGATCGGAGGAATCCAGAATGACCTGCCACCTTGGAATCATGTCCCCAACAAAGGATCTTAGCTCTTAGCTCAGTGGGGACAAAGGTCTTACCAGGCGGAATTTTTGACTTCAGGGTGGTAGAGTGGGCAACAATGCATGAGGTTGGAATGATCGGCTCAGGTTCAGGGGCGGACTCCTCGTCCAAAGTGTCAAATGACCTAGAGAGCGCATCAGCCCGACCGTTGCAGGAACCAGGTTTGTAGGTAATCGTGAAATTAAAACGGGCAAAGAAGAGACTCCACCTGGCCTGTCTAGGATTCAGACGTTTAGCATTCTGTAGATACTGTAAATTTTTGTGATCGGTAAAGATCGTTATGGAGTGAGGGGAACCCTCCAAGAGATGACGCCACTCCTCTAACGCCAATTTAATTGCGAGAAGTTCCCGATCACCGATGGCATAATTCCTCTCTGCCTGAGAATTTTTTTGGAGAAGAACGCACATGGTTGGCGTCTCTTCTCAAAGATTTGAAGAAGCACAGCTCCCACCCCCATTGAGGAAGCGTCCACTTCAATAAAAAATGCATTCCCAGGATTTGGTCTCCTCAAGAGGGGGCCAGAAACAAAGGCCTGTTTCAGGTTGTGAAATGCAGAGACAGCTTCGGGAGGCCAGTCTCTGGCATTCACACCCTTCTTGGTCAAAGCGATAATAGGCGCGGCAATGGAAGAGTAATTCCTTATGAACTGCCTATAATAATTAGTGAAGCCAAGAAAGCGCTGTGTGGCCTTGAGGCTAGCAGGAAGAGGCCAGTTGGTGATAGCCAAGACCTTCCCAGGATCCATACGAAGACCCGAACATGAGACAAAGCACCCCAAAAACAGGACCTCAGAACATTCAAAAGGAACATTTCTCCAGCTTGGCATAGAGATTGTTCTCTCTAAGATGCTGAAGTACAGTGCGGACATGGTTTCTGTGGACGAGCAGATTTTCAGGAAAGATCAGAATGTCATCCAGATAGATGACAACAAACTGGTACAGCAGATCTCTGAAGATTTCATTGACAAAGTTTTGAAACACGGCTGGAGCATTACACAGACCAAAAGGCATCACCAGATATTCGTAATGCCCGTCTCTAGTGTTGAATGCAGTCTTCCATTCGTCACCCTCCCGTATTCGAATGAGATTGTACGCGCCTCTGAGATCCAACTTGGTGAAAATGGAGGCACCCTTCAACCTATCGAATAGCTCAGATATTAAGGGTAATCGATTTTTAATAGTAACCGCATTTAAACCCCGATAATCGATGCAGGGTCTTAAGGTACCATCCTTTTTGGCAACAAAAAAGAACCCTGCCCCTGCAGGCGATGAGGATTTCCGGATGAAACCTCTCTCCAGATTCTCTGCGACATACTCAGACATGGCCTGGATCTGGGATGGACAGAGGGTAGGTACGACCCCTGGGTAGAGTTGCTCCGGGGACAAGATCAATAGCACAGTCAAAAGACCTGTGGGGAGGAAGCACCTCAGCTGATTTCTTACAGAACACATCCCGGTAATCGCTGTATGCAGCAGGAAGATCAGAAGAAACAGAAGTGGCAGCAACCGGAAGACTCTCCTTGGGGGTCACCTTGAGAAGACACGACGAGAAACATGAGGAACCCCAGGCCAGGATCTGCCCAGAGACCCAGTCCACATGTGGAGAGTGGAGCTGTAGCCAAGGGAGGCCCAATACAACTGGGGTAGAGGCCTTGGGTAGAATAAGAAAGGATATCCACTCCTGGTGGAGAATCCCTACCGACATCCTAATGGGTAGCGTCTGGAAGCGAATAGGGCCCCCTGGGAGAACAGTGCCATCAATTGCCGAGACTACCAATGGGGTAGTGAGAGGTGAAAGGGTAAGCTTCATAGAAGCAGTTCTCCAATCCATAAAATTGCCGGCAGCCCCGGAATCCAGGTATGCAAGGGTTGACTGAGGAGAAGTGTCTACATGAAGGAACACCGGCAAGAGCAGGCGAGAAGGTGATGTTTCTGGGTCCAATACTCCACCTTCCAAATGTATTAGACCCGAGCGTTTCCCGGACGAAGCGAGCAGGAGTCACGAAAATGACCCTTGCCCCCACAATAGAGGAACAAGCCCAGAGTTCTGCGCCTAGCACGTTCTTCGGAGGTTAGTCTGGTCTGGCCCAGCTGCATAGGTTCTTCAGCAGGTAGAGGATGCTCCACGGGATGAAGGGAGGGGAGCTCAGACTGGCTAGGACCCAGAGAGTGCTGGCGTCTTTTTTCTAAGGACCTCTCTTGAAAACGAATGTCGATCTGGTTGCATAACGAAATGACATCGTCCAGACCGACGGGAATGGCTCTTCCCGCTAATTCGTCTTTCACTCGGTCAGAGAGGCCATGTAAAAAGGTAGCGACCAGGGCCTCATTATTCCAGCTCAATTCAGCTGTGTGGATACGGAACTGAAGAGCATATTGTCCCACTGAAATAGATTCTTGGCGAAGACGTAAGACAGCACTAGCCGCTGAAGAAGCCCGAGCTGGCTCTTCGAAGATATTACGAAAGAGCTTCAAGAAATCGGACAGGCTGGAAACCACCAGGTCATTCCTCTCCCACAGGGGGGCAGCCCAGGCCAAAGCTTCACCGGAGAGGAGGGAAATGATATAGGCTACCTTAGCCCGGTCAGACAGGAAGCTTTGAGGCTGAAGCTCAAAATGAATTGTGCATTGGCTGAGAAACCCCCTGCAGGCCATGGAGTCCCCAGAGAAACGAAACGGAGCTGGCAATTTTAGTGAGTGTGTGGCTGCGACTGGTGCGATAGGTACAGCCGCTGGTTGTACTTGAGGTTGCGGATTCGGGGTTCCCAAGGAGGCCTGAATCTGCTCGAATCGAGAAGCCAGATCCTGGAGGAATCGCATCACCTGAGTCTGATTTGATTCCTGGGTTTCAAGTCTGCGAACTATGCCCTGCAATGGATCATCCGCGGGGAGCGGGATGTCAGCTGGGTTCATGGCTGATCAAACTGTCAAGGTCACCTGTGGCCAGGTGACAGATGCACACCGTAGGGGGACAGGAGTGCACCGCAAGGTAGTGAACCCTATGGCTGACTTCTGCGGATAGGAAACTGGGTGGTTGTGGAAAGCGGGACCAGAGGAGCACAACCGGGATCCTAACGGAAGCTATAGCTAAGATTCCCCAGGGCGCGGAGTCTAAGACCCAGCAGGTCTTCTCCAGAGCCTCTAGTGGTGAGGATGTTATGCTGCAGGCTGGGTCCAGGTCGCGGCCCCTGGAGTCTCCTAGCTCACGCCCCGTAGGATAAGGGGAAAAGAGGGGAAGCAGCAGCACAAGATATGAGAGAAACGAATAACAAGCTGAAGGTCAGGGGCCACAAGCAGACAAGGATAACGAAAGAACGAGCCGAAGGTCAAGGGTCATGAGCAGACAGGGATAGTCGGGGACAAGCCAAATATGTAACAGAGAGACAGACGTAGCACACGGCAGGCAGGAACCCAAACACACAATGCCTAACAAACACGTTGATCAGCAAAGCAGGCTTGCAGTGCACAGGTTAATATAGTGTTCTGTGATAGGGCCTGGGGTGGAGTCAGGCTGGGAGGAGATTATAAAGGAAGCCAGGTGAAAGGGTTCTGGCCTCTAAGATGAACACATGAGGAGGAAAGGTAAGATGGCAGACAGACATTAATGCATATCCATGACAACTAACACTGGGTGACACTATGACAATACATATTAAATATATCTTTATAATATTTTCCACAACAACCTGAAGATTTCTGTGTGCACTGCTGGATGCCGAGCCTCTGTCACAGGGAGATGAATAGAGCTGCCTCTGCACATCTCTCCCTGTCTGCCCTGACCAGTTCTCTTCTGCTGGTGATTCCCCCCTCACTTACTGAAGGAGACAGGCAGCCTGTGAGCCAATGACACTGCAGGTCTGATTAAAGCCCCACCCTATGGACCCAATCAATTACAAGCACTGGAAACCTAATGCTAGAGGTGGAGTTTTCGTGGCTACAAGCTTTGCGCCCCGAACACACTCTAAACTACGCCAATAGAGCTTCTTAGCCCCTATCACGTGTTTACCCACGGGTCATGCCTCCAATAGCACCCCGTGTCCGGCGCCCTTAACACACCCACTTAAAGGGACACTTTAAAAACAAAAAAAGTTTTTCATTGTTGTTTTCCATTTTTTTTTTTATAATTAGCTTTGGGGGGCGGCAACATATGCTATCTCCCATCATGGGATATCCATGTACACGTTTTGGGGGTGCAAACCCTTTCTCAAAACTAAAGTAGGTGAGAGGAAGGGGTTGCAGCCCCGAAACACGTCCATTAATACCCCATGATGTGAGCTAGCACATTTTGACACAGTGGGTGATATTTTCGATTTTTTCGTCCCAATTTGTGTGCATCTTCAATTTTTACCTTTGCGATTATAAAAAACACATCAAGATGGCAAAAAACATTACTTATTGCAGTGTTTCCCTACTCTCCCTCACCAGATGCATTCCCAGGTCCTGTTTTCTCTATTTTTTGCTTTTGGCACAGGTGATGAGGTAATTTTCTATGTTATTAATTCACACAGTCTTTTTTATACTGCGGAAAATAAAGAAAATAGGACGTGGTGGTGCACCTAGAGAAGTGGAGTGGAAAAACACTGACCTCAGACACAAAAAAAAGCCTAGGTTCACATTGGAGAGATTTGAGAGATAAAATAGCATGACAAGTCGCAACCTATTGGAGGCAATGGCACTGTTCCAATTGGTGCGACACAGAATTAGTGGCGCTGCACCAATTAGCAAAAGTAGTTCCTGCACTACTTTTTATAATTTCAGGTGCGACTTCAATAGACATGTGGGCATGAAGCCACACAAATGTCTATCAAGTAGCATCTGAAATTGCGCTGACCTTGCTGCTTTTAAATCGCGGTAGTTCAAATGAAGTAGCGCAATTTCAAAGTAACATCAATGTGAACCAGGGCTTCAAAGTAATAAAAACCTGTGAAATAGGAAAAGTACAAACAGGAGCCAACAAGTGGAAGAAAACTTCAGGCCAGATGAACTTAAAATGTGGCTAGCATGTCGACATAATCCCGTATTCTTCTCTGTAAACCAGTGGCAGCCTCCTTTATTTGCTCAAGCTTATATAAAGCCTGCATCATATCTGCACCGATACGGCCAATTGTGCATCTGGGAAGTTCTTGTCCTTGTAAGAAGAGAAAAAAGTATTTAAGGGAAGGATGGTCAAGTGGTTGAGGCCCTTCATAGTGAATTATGGTCAAGTTACTAGTCAAATTGGGCAAATACTTACCTAGCCAGTCTATTGTTGCTTGCAACCTGCTTGCCCTTCAGACACCTACACTACTAGGAATGTACACACTGCAACTACTCTGTAATCTTGGCCCTGGTGCCTGGGTCTACAAAACTCGGGTACCTAGCAACACTGTCAGCTCCTTCCACCTCTTCCTTCTCCATGCTAATGTTAAGGCACTACATACTTTGCTAACACGTGGAGTGGGTGTTTGGTTTGGACATCTAAACACTTGACATATACATTTGAAGCCATATTCAAAGAATACTTACTTGCGCAAAAAATAGGCTCCAGAGTAGTTTCTTCCACTTGTTGGTCTCTTCCGCCCTTTGACTTGCGTCAGGGGATGTTACATCAAGTGGAGGCTCTGTGCTAGGTCCAGCTGTAATATCCCAGTCCTCCAAGTTTGGGAACTGACCACACTTACGTTCCTCTAAAAAAAAGCCACCCCAAGTCACATCTGTTGCTGCATTAGTTGACCAACCTTGCACTTGGGACAATGTTTGCTCCTGACTAGTGGACTCCACCATGCTGCACTGTGATTTTTTTATCATTGAAAAATGTATAAGTGCCAACACTGATAAACTCATGCAGTTGCCCCCCACCCCTCTTGTCTCCTATGGGATAGGAGATATATGAGGATCCTTCTAGCAGGCGTGACTCTGTGTGACTGTGATCCCCGGGGGCCTCTACTCTATCCATGTCTACCCCAGCAAGGCTGCATTAATGGGCACTGATGAGCCAGGCAGCAACCAGCAAGTGTTCTTTACCCCTTAAGTTTCGCCCTAAGCCCATAGCCTTTGGCCCACCTAGAATCACCCCTGTCGGTGGCCAAATTAGTGTGTTTGAAGTTGCCACTTAAGAATTTGGGGGAAGATGGCCCTGTTGTCTCCCCTGTTGGGGCCCGGGCGAGGGTAGCCTCCCTTTTCCTCTCTGGTGACTTGTCTGATGTCTAATTTTTTTGTGCTTTCCTGTTGAAAGAAGAGTAAAAAATAACATAAATCTTCATATCTGCTTTATATTTAACTTCATCTTAAAAAAAAAATATTCAGATAAAGATTAGAGAAAACATCTCTATTTTTCAAGACCTACTTGGAGAAAGCACATATACAGACAGCTAATTTACACATATACATATTGGTTAGATACAAATATTACTTTCTTTTTTTTAGTATGTGATGGATGGACTCTATCTGCTCTTGCTCGCTCGCGGTGCTTTAAATCAGACTATCGCTTGCAGATTTGATCCTTTGTTCGGTGCACCAAATATTCTCCCTCCAAAACTGCAATGACCTTCTCCAGAATTAGGTCTTTTTGGCTGTTGGGCCTTTCGTAGTTATGCAGCTTACAATCGTAGTCGTCTTTCTCAAGGATGCGCACCATCTCCACCATCTCACCCTTGCTCTTGGGTGTGGCTTCATGCCTCCTATGATTAGCTCCACCACCGTGGGCCTGCCTGGAATTCCCCGAATCCGCCATGTCCTCCCTCCCGAATGTTCCGCCGTGTGTGCCGCATGCAGAATAGAGATTCTGGTCATGCCCCAGCGTCATGTCGCACTGAGAGCGGAGTTTAACGCATGCACAGGGTATATAAAGCCATAATGAGCGGTCGATGTAATGGCCGTAGGAACGATCTGTGAGTGGAGGACGAACGATCGCCATAGCCAAAAGGAGACAGCAAACAAAGGTCCAGTAGTAAATTGGGGCATCGGTGGTTAGTGGCCTATACTGCTTAGATTGAGGCCTATATTGTGACCAGATTATGAGTTAAGCCTGACATTATGGTTTGTCTTGTGTTCTGTCTTGCAGGCATCCGAGAATTCACAATGGTGGACAAATTCAGTGCTCCAGAATTTTTGACAGAATTTATTGATCAGTACCGGGAACTCACGTGTCTTTAGAAAGTCAAGAGTAGGGATTACTCAAATAAAAACAAGAGGAAGGCAGCTTTGCAGAAGCTTGTGGAATTGGTGAAGCCTCTGTACCCCACGACAGACATCAATTATGTGAAGACCAAAATTGGTAGCCTTCGGAGTACATACAATAGGGAGCGCAAGAAGGTCCAGGAATCCCAGAGATCGGGAGTAGCAGCTGATGAGATCGATGTCTAAAAGCTGTGGCACTACAACAGCCTGCGTTTTTTGTCAGACCAAAGCGAACCACATCGATCCCTCTCAACACTTCCTTCCACATCAGCTGAGGCCACAGATCCTGACGTCCACCCTGGTCTTTCTACACAGGAAGAAGATGTGAAGGAGCTCAGCTTGACCCAGGTATAGCATTGTTTAACAGATTTGTATCCAAAAATAGAATGATGTTAACTAGACGTTATTGATCCTAAATTTCTGCCTTAACCACCTGAGACCTGGGCCATTGATGAATGACGGCCTCAAGGTGGCTCTATAAATCCGGGAGGACGTCAATAGACGTCCTCGGCTATTCCGGCCACTAGGGGGCGCGTGAGCGCCGCCGGCGCCCGGCGCATCACTGAGATGCCGATGCGCGTGCCTGGCGGCCGCGATGTCCGCCAGGCACCTGCGATCGGCATGTACACAGACAAGGACGTGGATCTGTGTGTGTAAACACAGAGATCCACGTCCTGTCAGGGAGAGGGGACCGATGCTGTGTCCCTTGTACATAGGGACACAGCTCGGTCACCTCCCCCAGTCAGTCCCCTCCCCCACACAGTAGTAATCACTCCTAGGGAATACATTTAACCCCTTCCTCGCCCCCTAGTGTTAACCCCTTCCCTGCCAGTGTCATTTTTACAGTAACTAGTGCATTTTTATAGCACTGGTCGCTGTAAAAATGACAATGGTCCCAAAATGGTGTCAAAAGTGTCCGATGTGTCCGCCATAATGTCGCAGTCACAATAGAAATCGCTGATCGCCGCCATTACTAGTAAAAAAAAAATTATTAATAAAAATGCTATAAAATTATGCCCTATTTTGTAGACGCTATAACTTTTGCGCAAACCAATCAATAAACGCTTATTGCGATTTTTTTTAACCAAAAATATGTAGAAGAATACGTATCGGACTAAACTGAGGAAAAAAATATAATAAAAAAAAAAAATTGGGATATTTATTATAGCAAAAAGTAAAAAATATTGTGTTTTTTTTCAAAATCGTCGCTCTATTTTTGTTTATAGCGCAAAAAATAAAAACCGCAGAAATGATCAAATACCACCAAAAGAAAGCTCTATTTGTGGGAAAAAAAGGACGTCAATTTTGTTTTGGAGCCACATCGCACAATTGTCATTCCAAGCGTGACAGCGCTGAAAGCTGAAAATTTTGGTTTGTTTCTATTGGCTAATAGAACGCCAGACTACCATGACTATTACAATTATGATAGGAACCACTATCCTCCCTGGCCACCTAGAGGTGGCTATAGAGGTAACTTCAGAGGAAGACCAGCACTGTATCAAAATCAATACCAACAAGGGGGGGGGGAATGGAGGGGCTGGAAAGAGCCCTACAGAATCCCACCACCACAGTACTACCAAAAAGTCCATCTGGAAAGAGGGGAATCAGAGGAGGAGAGAGAAAGAAAAAGAAAGAGACAACTATATATAGGGTTATTCAATTTAGCAGAGGTAGAGTTTTCTGAAGAAGAATTGGAAGTTCTAGCTCAAGAATTCAAGTTTACTCCAGACAAATATCAGGACAAATTTGAAACCTATATAGATATTGAAAAATGTATAAGAAAACTAAACATAAAAAAAACATTTTTGTGGACAGCTGCCGAATTCCCAACCTGTTTTGGGTCTAGAAGAATATATGCACACTGGATTTTAAAAATAATTCAGTATTTAACCCAAAAAAGTGGAGTCACCATTAATAGAAGTGTTTAAAAACATGATTCAAGATGAGGTGAAAAAATTTAAGGTAAAAAGGTATATAAATAACAAACGAATATGGGAAGTGTAACGGCTGCCCAAGTATGAAGGGGTTAACGCCGTTTAAGATATTCCCTCTCTGGACACACATCCACTATCGATCCTCCACAGTCAGACAACCGCTTCCCATAGGATTAATCCTTTCAAACATACGAGACGAACACTCTGTATCTTTCCAACTAGACTGACTCTTTATTGCAAAAACACTCCAACTTTTATACAAACAGAGAGAAGCTCCTGACCCTCCTCTCATAATACACCTTTGACCAGACCCAATTTACATGAGCTAATTAAATACAGCTGATGATTCTGACACATGACCTTTAGGCTAGCCTAATGATAAACTGACTCCTACAATACACATTATTTTGACATCTCTTAAGCTAATCCCTTTATATCTTAAATGACTATGCATGACTTTTATATTCAATACACACAAGTACAGAGTTAATGATCACTATTCACAATGAAAGGATCTGTAGCATAGTTGAGACTCATTAACATTACACAAGCAGATAGGTGACACATCAGCATCTCTCAACTAACTTGTTGAGCTCAGAATCAAACAACCAGTACATTTTGTGGATTAATATTACTATCCCAATCTAAAGCAATCCAAGACATTCTTAATGTCCATTATTTCCTGTCTCACCTGTGCCCAAAGTGACCCCTGTCACAGGAAGGTATAAAAAAACTGGAAAAAAATAAAAATGTGGTAATAAGGCCAGCTGATAAGGGGGGAGGGTTGGTCATATTGACTAAAGATAGTTACAACAAAGAGGTGTTTAGACTCCTTAGTGACAAAACCACCTATAAATTACTGAAAGGTGACCCTACATCCACACTCAAGGTTGAATTAACAAACTGTGTGAGCAATGGATTGAAAATGAAAATTGTAACGGGTGGGCCCGTGGAACCCAGAAGTTCTTAGAAAGTATGAGACAGAAAATAATGGACATTGAGAATATGTCTTGGATTGCTTTGAAATGGGTCTGTAATAATAATGCACCTGGATGCCTGTTGTAATGTTAATGAATCCAGACTAGCTTCCAAAGACCTTTTCATTGTTGTTTGTGGTGATGTGGATTGGAGCTGGTAGACAGTCTGGCTGCCTATTATGGGATGTTTAAGTGTCTTGCTGTGAGGAAAGGGGGGGGGGGAATCACTCCAGCAACCCCTCCTGCTAAGACTGTTTACTGAAGGAGAAGTTTGAACACACCTGACCTGTACACCATTGTCATTGGACAGTTTAACCCGCCCTGTTCCCCAAGGATGGGAGGGAAGTGTTTTGAAGAGAAGTGTGTTACCATGTGCTTGGAATAAAGATTCATTCCCTGTTTTGGAACCTCAACACAGAGTGGTTGTCTCGTCTGTGGAGGGAGAAGTATTTGTATGGGGTTTTATTCGGCTGGTTGGAGTGTCTGGTGGCTGTCGTGTGTTCGGAAAGGGAATATCCTAACGGCGTTAACCCCTTTCATACTTGGTGTGCCGTTACAATTGGTGGCAAAGCAGCGGGATGATTCCCACAGCCTATAAGGACAGCTACAAGAGGACACAGGACAATGGAAGCACAGTATGAACGGCTAAAGTACGCTACCCTCAAGGACTTACTGGAGAACCGGGGCAGACCGGCCAACAACCGTAAGAAGAGGGACATTATTGCAGAATAAGTCGAAATGGATGGAGCTGAAAGACCCAACATAACCGAAAGGCCCAGCGTAACAGACAGGACACCCGAAGAGGCAAGTTTTGATCGGGCTGTTAACATAAGACTGGCACATTATGGTCCTAGCCCTACAGCAGAGAATATAGACCGAGTTATAGCGGCTGTGGATGCAAATTGGCTACAGCAAAGAGGTGCTGCAGCAGCAGAAGTCAGAGCAGCACCAACTGAAAGGAGAAAGATACATTTTGCTGCTTTTAAAAATTTCATTGAAACTGAAGAGGAGATTGATGGGTATCTTGATGATTTTGAACGGAAATGTGCCCTACACCGGGTGCCCACAGAGGAATGGGTTACCATTTTGTCTGGGAAATTGTCGGGCTGGGCCAGAGAAGCATTCAGGGCCATCCCAGACGAGGATATTATGAACTATGGACTGGTAAAAGAAGCACTGTTGGCCAGGTATACCGTCACACCGGAGGCATACCGGAGGCGGTTCCGAGAGACGAGCAAGCAGACTGGAGACTCGTATACCGAGTGGGCATGCCGCCTACACCGCACGGCATCCCACAGGGTCGCTGGATGCCAAGCAGAATCCGGGGAAGAGGTGCTGCAGGTGTTCCTGCTGGAGCACTTATTTGACAAACTGTCCCTGGAAGTCAGAGAGTGGGTTCGGGACCGAAAACCTTTTACCTTGCCTGAAGCAGCTCGCCTGGCAGACGAATACACAGACGCCCGCAAACTGGATAACCCTGTGGTCAAGACAACAGGTCGGGTGGATTATCGATCAGAGGCACCCCCTCCGGCTATTGCCTACCAACCACAGTCATACCGCCCTACAGCACCACCTCCAGCGGCCACTTGTCCTCAGCAGCCCAGGTTCAACTCCCAGGACTACGGGACCAGATTTTAAGGTGAACCCCCTAAGCCGAAAAACGGCGTGGGGGTCCCCCCCAAACCAGACCCTTAGGTCTGGTCTTTAAGGTGAACCCCCTTAAGCCGAAAAACGGCATGGGGGTCCCCCCAAAATCCAAACCAGACCCTTATCCGAGCACGCAACCTGGCAGGCCGCATGGGGAAAAGGGGGGGGAAGAGAGATCGGCCCCCCCTCCCTCCTGAACCGTACCAGGCCGCATGCCCTCAACATGGGAGGTTTGGTGCTTCGGGGCAGGGGGGCGACCTGAGGCCCCCCCACCCCAAAGCACCCTGCCCCCATGTTGATGGGGACAAGGGCCTCTTCCCGACAACCCTGGCCGTTGGTTGTCGGGGTATGCGGGCCCCCAGATGCCGACCCACCACCCTATGTGAATGAGTATGGGGTACATCGTACCCCTACCCATTCACCTGGTGGCAAAATAAGTCAATAAAAAAAGACAACACAGGTTTGAAAAGTAATTTATTGGGCAGCTCCGGGGGTCTTCTTCCGACTTCGGGGGTCTTTCTGCCGGGCCCCCGCTATCTTCTGCTTGGGGGTCTTTCCGACTTCAGGGGTCTTCCCTCTTCTCTTCGCCCGATGTTGCCTCGTCGCTGTCCACCGCCGCAATAATCTGTCCGAGCAGCGGTGCCACTTTTATTGGCATGGGGCGTGGTCACCGGGTGATGCCACCGCTGACCCCGCCCCCGTATGATGTCACAATCCCGGGGAATGATGGGACTGTGACGTGAAACGGGGGCGGGGGCAGCGGTGGCATCACCCGGTGACCACGCCCCATGCCAATAAAAGTGGCACCGCTGCTCGGACAGATCAGTGCGGCGGTGGACAGCGACGAGGCAACATCGGGCGAAGAGAAGAGGGAAGAAGGTGACGAAGAAGTCCGGCCCCCGCTAGCAAAAGAGCTGCGAGAAGATAGCGGGGCGCCTGGCAGAAGGCAGAAAGAACCGGAGATCGTGGAGAAGACACCGGAGAAGAACCGGAGAACAGAACAAGAGACCACCGAAGTCGGAAGAAGACGGCGAGGAAGCCCGGGACCCCCGCTAGCAAAAGAGCTAGCAGAAGATAGGAGGGGCCGGCAGAAAGACCCCCGAAGACGGCGAGGAAGCCCGGGACCCCCGCTAGCAGAAGAAAGCGGGGGCCCGGCAGAAAGACCCCTGAAGACGGCGAGGAAGCCCGGGACCCCCGCTAGCAAAAGAGCTAGCAGAAGATAGCAGGGGCCCCGCAGAAAAGACCCCTGGAGCTGCCCAATAAATTACTTTTCAAACCTGTGTTGTCTTTTTTTATTGACTTATTTTGTCACCAGGTGAATGGGTAGGGGTACGATGTACCCCATACTCATTCACATAGGGTGGGGGCAGGTATCTGGGGTCCCCCTTATTAAAGGGGGCTCCCAGATTCCAATAAGCCCCCCGCCTGCAGACCCTGACAACCAACGGCCAGGGTTGTTGGGAAGAGGCTCTTGTCCCCATCAACATGGGGACAGGGTGCTTTGGGGTGGGGGGTGCAGGTCGCCCCCCCCTGCCCCGAAGCAACAAACCCCCCATGTTGAGGGCACGCGGCCTGGTACGATTCAGGAGGGAGGGGGGGCTGTTCTCTCGTCCCCCCTTTTCCCCTGCGGCCTGCCAGGTTGAGTGCTCGGATAAAGGGTCTGGTGTGTATTTTTAGGGGACCCCACGCAAATTTTTGGGGTTTTTGGCGCGGGGTTCCCCTTAAAATACATGCCAGACCTGAAGGGCCTGGTATGGATTCTGGGGGGACCCCCACGCCAGTTTTTTTTTCTTTTTTTTGGGGGGGGGGTCTCCTTTGAATCCATACTAGACCCAAGGGCCTGGTATGGACCTGGGGGGGGGGGGGACCCCACGCTGTTTTTTTTTATTTTTTAACCGTTTTTTGGGGTTTTTTTTACATTTAATTTAACAACCAGCTATAAACAGGTAAAACAAAAAATCGCCACAAAATTGCGATACTTGCGTTTTGGATGCGGGTCCATTGAATTGTATTACATCCAAAACACTGTTTTTGGCCTAGCCAAAAAAATCTGCAGTTGCATTTAAAATCGTTTTTCACAAACCCTCAAAATGCCTTCAGACGCCAAAGATTTCCACGTTTCAGACGCGGGTACCAGCGTTTAGCCGCATTTTAGTTTAGAAGCGTTTTTAAAGGTGACCTATTTTTTAGGTATTTTGGACTTTGGAGTTTATTTACTAAAGGCAAATCTACTTTGCACTACAAGTGCACTTGCTGTATATCTGAGGGGGACATGCAAGCCAAAAAAATACACCATCTTTGCTTTTACATGATTGGAACAGCCAATCACCAATACTTTCCCTCAGATTTTCAGCAGCTACACTTTTACTGCAGAGTGGATTTGTCTTTACTAAACCCCAAACTATACATTGATTTGGGGTGTACACAACAAAGTGCTACAGTGCAATTTGCTCAATGGGGACACTAGTTTGATCTGTGTGTCCCCAAGAAAAGACATTGGTAGGGTTTTAACTTCACTTCCTGTTTAGCTGTGTGACAGGAAGTGAAGCCAATTTTAAGAAAAGGAGACACAAAGGCCAAACTACAAAAAAATAAAAAAAAATAATTAAAAAAAAAAACACACACACAGGGGTTCTAACACTTTGTTTCCCTCAAAATGCCCTATTTTTAAGTGCAGTGCTCTAAATCAGTGCTTCTCAAGTACCTCCAACAGGCCATGTTTGCAGGTTTTCCTTCATCTTGCACATGTGCTTTAAATCACTGTCAATAATTTTGATTTTTGGACAGCAATTCTCGATCAGATAAATTCACAAAACATGTCCTGTTGGGGGGTACTGAGGACTGAGGCTGAGAACCACTGCAGTAAAAAAGGAAAATTGAATACTTACCGCTCTGTATTTTTCATTTCCTGGTGACTTTCCATGGCAGCACACAATACAATCCATGCATATGCTAGAATGAAGGCACCAGATTAGACAAATCACACCAGTTTTGTTTTGACATGCCAATCAGCTGTCACATTTGTTGCAAAGAAAACACAAAACAAACATCAAAACTTGGCATCAAATTTTATTGGTCAACAAAATAAAAGGGAAGGCAAAATAAAAAACATGAAGGTCAATTTGAAACAGTTACACAGACTCAACATCTTGAGAAATGTTTGGCCAAAAAAAAAAAAAAAGGCAGCAGACAATTAAATCAAAGTGAACAAACGACACACATTAACAACATCAGAATTATTTCAGGGGAACATTTTCCCCCCCCACAAAAAATATACAATCCACAAAATAAACCAAACACCTGTTTTGCAAAGACATAACAAATAAAATACATGTGTTACAAACTCGATAAGGACACCAACATGTACATTTTGCCCCCACACACACTTGCCTCTTCTCAGGGCAAGCGACCGAATGCTCTGTGAGCTTTATATAAACATAGGTTTGTGAGCTAATGAGGCAATTGAAAACACATGCACAGTCCATGAAACACCCAAAATGCAAGTTCACTCAATGTAGAGACTGAAATTCAAAGTGGGTACACCTGTTAAGGATGTCCTTCAATTACTAACCCAAAAAACACACTCTCTGAGCATGCCCAGAAATACCCAGGTGCTGTTCACACACAAAAAGCACCCAAAAAAAAACCTAACTGGCTGGGCATGTGCAGAACAACACCAATGCAGCTAGCAAAAAATAACCCCCCCTCCCCCCGTCCAAAATTAAGCACATCATCCAGCATGCTACAAAATTAGAGATGGGACAATCACCCCGCCCCCCCACCAACAAATGCCATTGCAGTCTATGGGAACTGACTTGTTAATTTTGCTAGTCCCCACTTGGCTGGCCTATCTTCTAGTTATTGGCCTTAAAATGGGGGCCCAGGTCCCACCCTAAGGGACATATATCAATGTCACCAATTTGGAAAACACCAAAAACAAAACAAGGAGAAGTGCCTTTAAATATGCCAAATTGCGTAAGGGCCATTTCACACCACATGCAGTGCATTGCGTTTTTTATGCATCCAAAATGCATGGAAAGTTGGTTATATGGTTCTAAATGGCAGTGTTTGTTCCAGTTCCACCAAAAAAACGGAAAATTGTATCATACTTACCAGTAATTTTCCTTTCCTGGTGCCTATCCATGGCAGCATACCTGTGATAGAGCTCCGCCTCGACTCCTCCTTCAGGACTAGTGAATAGCATAAATTAAAGGCATAGCCCCTCCCCCAACATTCTCTGTAATATAGAATACCGAGGGTGGGAGCGTATGCTGCCATGGATAGGCACCAGGAAAGGAAAATTACTGGTAAGTATGATACAATTTTCCGTTTTCCTGGTGCCTCCATGGCAGCATACCTGTGATAACTAACTAGCTGACATGGGTGGGATAATTGCTTAACAATAAATGTTTAATTATAAGAGGACATAATAGCCTGAACTGCCCTCCTTCCAAACTCAACAGTCGTGAGCGCTCCTGGATCAATATGGTAGTGTCTGAGGAACGTATGGTGAGAAGACCAGGTGGCGGCCCCGCACACTGTCTCCAACGAAACATTAGCCCTTGCTGCCCAGGAAGCTGAGACTGCCCTTGTAGAATGAGCATTCACTCGGGATGGAGGCTCCATATTCTTCACCCTGTAGGCCTTCTGGATTAACTTTACAACCCAAGATGCCAGAGTTCTGATGGAAGCTTCTTTGCCCCTGTATTTACCGAACGGTACGATGAAAAGTCTCTCAGAATTTATGAAGGGGCCGGTGGCTTCTAGGTAGGCCCTGAGCACTCTGGATACATCCAGTTCGTGACAAGACTCTGAATCCATGTCTGTAAACACTGGTAGTGCCCAGGGTTCCAACAGGTGGCTTGGAGTAGCAACCTTTGGTGTGAACCCCCGAAGGGGACGAAGTTCCACTCTGTGAAGAAGGAGATGTGGTCGTCACCTATCCCTAAAGAGTGAAGTTCCGAGATTCTTCTGCCAGATGTAATGGCTAGCAGGAAAGACGCCTTTAGTGTCAGGTTCCATATTGTTACTTATTCCACTGGAGCAAAGGGATGGTCAGATAGAACTTCCAGGACTAGGGACAGATCCCACTTAGGAAATGATCGTCTGACAGGAGGGCGAATCTTCAATATACCTCTGAGGAAAGTGACTACTGAAGGATCCTCCGCCCATCTCTTATTTGTTGCAGCAGAGATTACTGCTACCTGCACTTTGAGAGAGCTCAGACCAAGTCCCAGATCAAGTCCTGTCTGAAGGAATCCTAGAACATGAGATGTAGAAGGAAGGATTGGATGAAATCCATTTTCGGAAAAAAAAGACAAGAACTTGTCCCATATTCTTGAATATATGGCATTAGTTGCTGGCTTCCTAGCTTTTAGAAGGGTTGATATGACTCCTGGAGAACACCCTAGGGACTCGAACCTTCGCCTCTCAACCTCCAGATTCGAAGATTCAACTTCTGAGGGTTTGGATGAACTAGACTGCTCTGCGACAGAAGTTGAGGGAAAGGAGGGATCTTGATTGGAGAGCCCACACTGAGGCACAATACGGAAGTACTGCCACCACCTGGACTGGCTCCCTGAGGAGCCTCAGGAGGAATTTGAATATTAATGGCCTGGGAGGAAAGGCATATGCCGTGGTGAACCTCCAGGGACATGACAGGGCATCCACTGCCTCGACTTGTGGATGCGGCAGCCGAGAGAAGAACCTGTCCAGCTTGGCGTTCTTCGGGGAGGTGAACAGATCTACCTGAGGGGGATCCCATATGTTGGCAATCTGAAGGAAGACATGGGGGTGGAGAGCCCACTCATTGTCCAGGAAGTTTCTGGATAAAGTGTCTGCTTCCGTGTTCAACCTGCCTGGCAGATACATCGCTCTGAGGTCCAGGAGGTTCTGCTCCGCCCAGAGCATGATCAGCTCTACCTCCTTGAGGAGTGACCTGCTGCGAGTGCCTCCCTGCTTCTGCAGATAAGCGACAGCTGCTCTGTTGTCTAGGCGTAGGAGTATTCTTTGGCCTCTGATGTGGGGTGCCAAAGAGGTCAGTGCCAAGAAGGCTGCCCTCATCTCCAAGATGTTGGATACCACTCCCTGGGTGGTGCATGCCCATCTCCCCTGTATTCTGGTTTGCCCGCAATGGGCTCCCCAGCCCTGTCTGCTTGCATCGGACGTAATTGTGATCCAAGGAAGGGAGCCCAGGTGATGAGGCTTGGAGAGGTTTTCCGGAACTGTCCACCAGTGAAGGCTCCTGCGTATTTTTCCCATCAGCAGGATCGTCTGAGATAGTCGTTGTTTCTTCCACTGTGCCAAGAAACCAGTCTGGAAATACCTCAAGTGCCAATGTGCCCAAGGAACCATGGGTATACAGGAAGACATTGTGCCAATGAAGCTCAGGCATTGTGAAGCCGTCAGATACGGGCTCTGGATGACTTTGATCATTCTCTGGATGACAATCCTTGCCTTCGGCAGTGGTAATGACACTGTCCCCTCCTGAGTATCGAACATTGTGCATAGATTATCTGCTGTGTTGGCATTAGTTGACTCTTGTCGGAATTCACCAGCCACCCTAGCTCTTTTAGGGACTGTAGAAGAATGTCCCGGTGACATGCCAACTGATCCGGATTGCTTGCTAGGAGTAGGATGTCGTCCAAGTAGTGGTATATCCTCAAGCCCCTCTCCCGCAGGGGAACTAAAGCAGATATTAGTATCTTGGTGAACACCCTGGGGAGAGGTGCACAGACCGAAAGGCAGGGCTTGAAACTGTAGGTGGGTCCGTCCCACTGCAAATCTCAGGTATTTTTGAAATGCAGGTAGAATTGGAACATGTAGGTACGCATCCTGCAGATCGACCAAAATCATCCAATCTGATGGCTGGACTGCCTGAATAATCGTCTGCAGGGACTCCATTTTGAAGCTTTCGGGGCGGATATACCGGTTGAGCCTCTTTAGGTCTATCACAGGCCTCCACCCCCCTGTCCTCTTTGGGACCAGAAATAGGGTGGAGTATAAGCCTGCAAAGCGCTCTGCCAAGGGAGCCGGAACAGCCGCCCCCTGAAGCTGGAGTGACGTTAGGAAGTTTTTCAGAGCTTGAGCCTTCAGTGGAGAGGATGGAATCTCTGTTCCTTTGAAAGAGTTCCGAGGTGGAGGGTGAGAAAAATTCCAAAAGTGCCCCCATTGAATTGTTGACAGAACCCAGGGGTTGTGGCAGCAGGTGGCCCAGACTGGGGTAAAAAAAAAAAATAAATAAATAAAAAACTTAAGCCTGGCTCCCACCGGGAGTGCCTGGGTTCCTCTGGCGTCAAAAAAGACTGCTTCTGCTCCTGTGGAGCCGGAAGGGCTTTCATCTTCCTGTTCAAAAAGGATCCCCGAGTACCTTTCCAAGGTCTTTTGTTGTCTCTGGGCTGTCTTGACTGCCTAAAATCCCTTGGGTTTGACTGGCGGAACCTAGAGGAACCACCTCTGAATCTTCGCCTACTTCTGTCCTGTGGAAGCATACCAGACTTCCCTCCTGACAGCCTGGAGATAGCTTTATCCATTTTGTCTCCGAATAGTGCTTTCCCATCAAACGGGATTTTGCACCCATTTTGTTTGGAGGATAAGTCAGCCATCCAGGGTTTCAGCCACAAGGCCCTCTTCGCCATCACTGAATGCAACATGGATCTTGCCGAGCACCTGATCGTGTCAATGGCCGCTACGCAGACAAAGTCTCCCGACAATCTAAGCTCTTCTAAGGCCTTAATTATATCCTCCATGGGGACATCCTGATGCAAAGCCATCTCAATATTATCTGTCCAAGATCTTATGGCATTTGATACTGACGTGAGGGAAATAGCTGGCTTACATGCTGCTTCCGCGGCTAAGTAGCTCCTCTTCAGCTCCAGGTCGATTCGCCTGTCTAGAGGGTCTTTGAAGGAAGTGGAATCCTCCATTGGTAGAGTAAGTTTTTTTGCGAGTCGCACCACGGACGCGTCTACCACTGGCATGGAGTTCGGTGACTGCGTTCCCGACTCTGGTAAGGGGTATATAGTTTATTGAACCGACCCCAAAATTATTATTTTTTTTTATCAGTCTTTGACCATTCCTTCTGAATGACTTGACTAATCTTGCCCATCAACGGGAAAAGAACCTGCTTCCTTTTGAGGAATGGGAAGTAGCTTGTAGACTCTTGGGGAGGCTATTCTGCGTCTTTCCAGGCGATTGCAGTTTTGACTGCCTGGATGAATGGCTTTACCAAGGAGAGACTGAAGCCAGAAGGTTCTGACTCTTCTCAAGAGTCCCCTGAAGAGTCTTCAGGTGGTGAATCTCTAGCTGGTCGGCCTGACGGCGGCAGAGGTGTACTGACTGCTGACGGACCAGGGAGATTAGGTTCTATATCCTGAACCTGGGATATCTGCTGAAGTGGTTGAGCGGGGACCGAAGCCAAAAGCTCAGAGAAGGAGTCCTTCATTGTTCGCTTGAGCAGATCTACAGCGTGCTGATTTTCTAGCTCGCGGTTGGACGCATAGTCCGTAAAACAGTCCTTACAGACCACTCTGTCTGGTAGCGGTGTAGCCCCACATATCCAGCATCTCTTCTTCCTATAGGTCCTAGGAGAGGGGGGTCGATCACGTCCTCTGGATCTTGACCTCTCTGATCTACGACGTGAAGAATGGGACCTACGCCCTGATGAGCGGGACCCCTTGGAGTGGGTGGGGCTACGGTGTAAGGAACTCACGCTAGACCAGTGAGCGCACTTTTTTTTTTTTTAATACTCACGTATAGTTGGTCACATACCTAATAGAAGTGTGAGGATCTTTGCTGCGAGATGAATGACTCATTGCGGAGTTGGGCACAAGGATCAGCTCCAGAAATATAGTAAGAAAGGGAAAAGAATCAGGAGTTTTTGGCGTCACTTTTTTTTTTTTTTTTTTTTTTTAAATAAACATTTTTATATCGTCATCTGTTTTTATTTTTTATTTTATTTTTTAAACATAAACATTTTTATATTGTTATCTTTCTTTTTTTTTTTAACATAAACATTTCTGATCGGCAACATTTTTTTTTTTGAGAAAATAAAAAGTACCTACCACAAAGCAGCATCAGAGAGACCTAGCAGGGCACAGCTGAGGAGACTGACAGCCATCCCTGAATCTGAACCTAATTAGGCTCAAGGTGCGTGGGCTAATCCCATAAACCACCATTTGGAATTGATTGAAAAAAAGGGCAAATCTAGCCTTCTTTCCAGAATCCAAGATGGCCGCCACTGAACCAAGCGTCTGTGCATGCGCAATCGCAGAAGATCCAGCGTCGCCCAGTACAGAGAGCTGAGAAACTACGGCTCTGTATCACTCCCGAATCGCGCATGCGCAGACAGCGGCGAGGACGCTGCGCCGTGACACTCTCCTACCTGGCGGGACGTACAGAGCACCTGTAGCCCCCCCAAACCCGGAAAAAAAGCACCACAATGTTGTTGCACAGAGAGACACCTGCCCTATCCAGTTGCACAGTTTTAAAGGAACAAAAAAGTAAGATAACAATCATTTGAAGGAGCCTAACAAGCAAAGGAAAGGGGAAGAGAGGAAAAGAAAGGGGAAAAACACAAATGCCTGGAATAAAAAATGGAAACCACCAGCCTGGGAAGATGGAGCTGATCCTTTTGCGACTTCCACTGCATTCATCATGGATGTGATAGCAGACTGCGTTCCTGTGAGGAAACTCTGCGAAATGACCCCAACAGATCCACAGAGGGGTTCCCAGTCTTATCAGCGCTGTGAGCGGCCCAAGAACAGGGACTGCGCACGGGAAAGGCTAAACCCGGCGGACGCTGCCGACTGCAGAGGTATGGACATACTGCTACTCTTCACCAGCACAAGAAGGTATGAGGAAAAAAAGGAGAATGTTGGGGGAGGGGCTATGCCTTTAATTTATGCTATTCACTAGTCCTGAAGGAGGAGTCGAGGCGGAGCTCTATCACAGGTATGCTGCCATGGAGGCACCAGGAAAGTAGAACATGCTGCATTTTACCTGCACTGGACTGTACTGGAACGCATCAAAATGCATCATAAACGCACTGGAACGCACAGGAACACACCTAAATGCACCAAAAACGCACTGGAACACACTTGTCCTTATCTATGGTTAATAAAAAAGAGGGGTAAAAAAAAAGCACTGGACTGCATCAAAAACGTACCAAAAATGCACTGGAACGCATGAAAAACGTGCATGCAGAAAAGCACCTGGAACGCATCCGGATTGTGTTTCTATGGTGTGAACTTGCCCTAATTCTCACCATAGAAACGCAGTCTGGGTGCGTTCCAGGTGCTTTTCTGCATGCGCGTTTTTGACACATTCCAGTGCATTTTTGATGCAGTCCAGTGTTTTTTTCCCCCTCTTTTCACTTAGGACAAGTGTGTTGCAGTGCGTCTTGGGTGCATTTAGGTGCGTTCTGGTGCATTCCAGTGCATTTTTGGTACGTTCCGTTGCGTTTTTGATGTGTTTTACTGCGGTCCAGTACAGTTCTGTTCCTAAAAAATGCAGCATGACCATTTTTTTTTTTGCTTTCTGAAACGCACTGGAACGGACTGCAGTGGTGTGAACTATGCCATTGGCATTAATGTGATCAACTTTCTTTGCGTTTTTCAGGCATCAAAAAAACGCACTGCACTGCATCCGGTGTGAACTGGCCCTAAATATCATACCGGGGGGTGTCTATAGTATGCCTGTAAAGTAGCGCATGTTTTCCATGTTTATAACAGTTGGAGAGCAAAATGACATTTCTAAAGTAAAATAATAGTAATTTAAAAGTCCTTGCGGCTGTAATGAATTGCTGGTTCCCGTCAATACAGATAAAAGTCATTGAAAGTCTTTGATTACACAAAAAAAAAGCGTGGGGGTTCCCCCAAATTCCATAACCAGGCCCTTGAGGTCTGGAATGGATATTAAGGGGAACCCCCCTGCAAATTTAAAAAAAAAATGATGTGGGGTTCCCCCCAAATATCCATACCAGGCCCTTCAGATCTGGCATGGATTTTAAGGGGAACTCCACCCCAATTTAAAAAAAAAATGGCGTGGAGTCCCCCCAAAATCCACACCAGACCCTTATCCGAGCACGTAACCTGGCCGGTCGCAGGGGAAAAGGGGGGGACGAGAGCGCCCCCCTCCCTCCTGAACCGTACCAGGCCACATGCCCTCAACATGGGGAGGATGTCCCCATGTTGATGGGGACAAGGGCCTCATCCCCACAACCCTTGCCCGGTAGTTGTGGGGGTCTGCAGGCGGGGGGCTTATCAGAATCTGGAAGACCCCTTTAACAAAGGGGACACCCAGATCCCGGCCCCCCCCTGTGTGAAATGGTAATGGGGTACAAATGTACCCCTACCATTTCACAAGGAAGGTGTAAAAAATGTAAAATATGACAAGAGCCGGTTTTTGACAATTCCTTTATTAATGTCTTCTCCTTTCTTCCATCTTCTTCTTCCATCTTCTTCTTCCTTCTTCCATCTTCTTCCATCTTCTTCTTCTTCCATCTTCTTCCATCTTCTTCTTTTCTCCATTCAGGTTTCTTCCTCCATCTTCATCTTCCTCTTCATCTTTATCTTCATCCTCATCTTCATCTTCATCTTCATCTTCATCTTCCTTCTTCCTTCGGTCTTCTCGTCCGCATCTTGCTCCAGCGTCTTCCCTTCTTCTTTCTTCTCCGGCCGCTCCGTTTGAATTGGAGGTTCCCGCTGTGCGAAGCTTCAGTTCCCCCTCGGGTCCGTTTACACCCGGTGACCACGCCCCCCTCTGACGCACATGGATTTCACGGGGACTTTCCCCGTGGTTTCAAAGGGGGGCGGAGCCACCGGGGGGCAGCGGACCAAGTGGGGAACTGAGGCGTCGCACAGCGGGAACCTCCAATTCAAACGGAGCAGCCGAAGAAGAAAGAAGGGAAGACGCAGGAGCAAGATGCGGACGAGAAGACCGAAAGAAGAAGGAAGATGAAGATGAAGATGAAGATAAAGATGAAGAGGAAGAAACCCGAATGGAGAAAAGAAGAAGATGGAAGAAGAAGAAGAAGGAAGAAAAGAGAAGACATTAATAAAGGAATTGTCTAAAACAGGCTCTTGTCATTTTTTACATTTTGACACTTTCTTCGTGAAATGGTAGGGATACAATGTACCCCTTACCAATTCACATAGGGAGGGGGCCGGGATCTGGGGGTCCCCTTTGTTAAAGGGGTCTTCCAGATTCCGATAAGCCCCCCGCCCGCAGACCCCCACAACCACCGGGCAAGGGTTGTGGGGATGAGGCCCTTGTCCCCATCAACATAGGGACATCCTCCCCATGTTGAGGGCATGTGGCCTGGTATGGTTCAGGAGGGAGGGGGGGCGCTCTCACCCCCCCCTCTTCCCCTGCGGCCGACCAGGTTGCGTGCTCGGATAAGGGTCTGTTGTGGATTTTTGGGGGGACTCCACGCCATTTTTTTTTAAATTTGGGGTGGAGTTCCCCTTAAAATTCATGCCAGATCTCAAGGGCCTGGTATGGATATTTGCGGGAACCCCACGTCATTTTTTAAAAAAATTTGCAGCGGGGTTTCCCTTAATATCCATTCCAGACCTCAAGGGTAGGTTATGGAATTTGGGGGGACCCCCACGCTTTTTTTTTTGTTTTTATCAATGACTTTTCTCTATATTGCCGGGAGCCGACAATTCATTATAGCCGCGGCTGCTTTTAAATGCCTTTTTTTTCCTTTAGAAATGTCATTTTGCTGGCGCACTGGAAAGTTCAGAGCTGCGCCTGTTCAACTTATGCAAATTGATTTACGTGACTTGACATTTACTAAGATTTTGCCGGCGCAGTGTCCCGGCGCATTTGAACCATTGAAATTCCCGCGCTGAGCTAAAAAAAAACTCCCGCAGCTCGAATCGGAATTGCCGGCGCAGCGGGCTGGTTTTGAAAAAGTTACTTTATCACTCAATTTTGGCCATGTTTGTTATTTGGGCAGGTGTCCCTACACTTCCTCACATCATCCCACATCACCCCCATTATATTCTCACTTCCAACTTCTTTATATTTAGTGTTTAACATGCTGTGCGCCAGGTCCCTAGTGGCGCACTGAGCGCCTCCTCCCGTCCGCCGACAACACTATAGTAAATGGGAAATAGGGCTGCGCTACAGGCGCTAATGTTTTGTAAATACCAAAATAGCCATTGCGCACGCAGATGCGCCAATACTCATGGCGCAAACGTTTTGTAAATCAGCCCCATTGTGTCAAATCACTTCAGACTGTTTCATGACAATGACCCATCCCTACACACCTTTTAGGAATAGACAGTGTTAAAAAACATTGGAGGGGGACTAACCTTAAAAAAGCAGTTTCACAAAACGAAACAGAATGGCTATATAAATTGGACACCTTACCACCTGCTGGTATGAACATAGATGTTGACCTGAATTGTTTTATGACCAATGATTAATCATACCATTCTGACCAATTGACGTAGATAAAGGTTTTTCTGTATATAGATAGGTCCACCCTATAAATTGTATTTGGAGCCTTTTTAACCATATATTAATTTAGTTATATAATTTTTTCTACAATTTTTTTTTTTTTTTTTTATCAATTGAGCATATTATATGTATTAATTAGAGTAAGTATCTAATAATACATTTTTAAATAAATTGGCACGATTGTTTTTCTACAGTAGATATAATGTATAGCTTTTGGTGGAGTGGGGTGGTTCCAGTTCCGCTTTAAAATGGGTTGGTGGTCATTCATTGGCAATAGTTGGGGCCGGAGCTGTGCGTATAATTAAAACCAAATTTTTCCCATTTATTTAGTGGGCAGGTGTAAAGCACAAGCTTCTCTATTTCAATTCCCCATATTTGCATAGTGGGTGGGTTCCAAGTATCAGCTCCTCCAATCATCTTGCAGCTGGGGGATATAAAAACTCACTCTGCCCAGTGACCGGGACACTTCCTGATGACGTTCTAGGAATGAAACGTACGTTGAGGTGCATCCTGGTCACTTCTGGCCACATATAACAAGGCGGTGGAACGCACGCCTGGCCCATTAGCGGAAGCTGAACGGCTGCAAACACTCAAGGCCTGGTGATACATGTTTTATTTCTTAGTGCCAGGACAAGGCACCAACAAATGTAAGTGGCCATTTGGCATTTTGTATTTTTATCCTTATATTAAACAGTTTTGCGCTATGGTCCCTTGTTTATCTATTTCTTAATGGGCTACTCTGGTGGAGACATATAAGATTCCCAGCCATATCGATACAGCAGCAAGATTCCTGATTCTTTTACTACTGCACTTACTGACCTACTTTGTAATTAAAGGGGTCATGGTGGTCTGGTGAGTAGGCTTTACACTCACTTCCCACTGGGTGATATATATGAAGCATTATTCATCGGTGAAGGTGCACAGAATTAAAGTTGGATTACTATTTGTACATGGACTTTTTCTGATGAAATATTCACTTATTGTTCATCATTGTGTAGCGCCCCCCCCCAATATTTGGGGGTGCTATGTGTAAATTTAGGGGCAGTCTGAGCCAGTAGTTGGGCTTAGACCAATTTATGATTAAATTCTGCTCTGTTCTGGGTGTGATACTGCCTGGCAGTAGTGTTCTCCTTTGCCTGTAGGTGGCACTGTCACCACCGGCATGGGTTGAGCTACGAGGGGTATCACAGCACCTTGGGTGTCCTCTCTTGGCAGTGGGTGTGGTCTACCCGCGGTGCATGCTGGGAGAGGGTACAAAAGGGGCAGACGCCATTTGGCGCAAGGCAATTCCAGGGGGACCCCAAGGCGTTCAGGGGGGACCTCTGGTCCGTTAAGTGTGGCCCGCATGGCACGAGGTGCGCGAGTGTGTTTAGGCCTCTGGCACCTTCAGCCCGAGGTTCTGTTGCTGCATCGTGGGCCCAGCTCCGCTGACAGGGGCCTGCACTTCAGAGAAGGATCCCAGGCTGCCCGTTTGTAGGGGGCCCATCTTTAGGAAAAGTGGTCCAGGGGAAGATCAGTTCCAGCGGAGATTAGCGATGGTACTGCTGTCTCGGGGAGAAGACTGAAGGCTTGCCTAAAGGGGGGGATTCATCGTCTCTGATATTCGTGCTCCATCCCGGCTGCAAGGACTGCTCTCATAGGGACTATCCGGGTGGGCAATACCCACTCAGGCTTGAGTGGCGACGACTGTATATACTGAACTTAATTCTTGCGTGCCTGAACCTTCCCTTACTTTTTTTCAACTTCCTGCTCTCCAGTGACGGCTGGTGCTCAAATTTTTTGGGGGGGCGCAAACAAACTGAAAAAAAAAAAATCATCAATTGCCGCCACTGTGCCCATTAAACGCAGCCACTGTGCCCAAACGCCACCAGTTTCTCCCCCATAATGCAGCCAGTTTCTCCCCCATAATGCAGCCAGTTTGTCCCCCCCCCCCCCCCCAGCCCTGCACTTACCTTCCTCGAGTCAGCGCCGTCCTTCTTCCGTCCTCGATGTCACTTCAGCCAATCAGGTTACCGGTAACCAGACCCGGTGAACCTGATTGGCCAGGGAACGCACCCCTGTGCGTCCTCTCATTAGATATTTAGAAGCCGATTACAGCCCTCAGGCTGTAGTCGGGAAGCCTATCAGAGCCTGTTGGCTCTGATAGGCACTTCTAAAGGCCAATCAGACGCTGTGATTCAGATGGCCGGCCCCTTGAGCGCCGGCCATCTGAATAGTGGGCAGCAGCAATACATAGGTTCATGCAATGCATGAACCTATGTATTGTTGTGGTGAGTGACGGCCGGGCGCAGAAGCAAACGGTAGCGGCGCTTCTGCGCCCACTATGGTCGCGCCGCCATGTGTGGAAAAAAAGACCTAAAAAAAAAAAAAAAAACTCTTAAAGGGCCCGGTTTTTTTTTTTTTTTTTTTTTTTGGTGACCACAGGAGGGGGGGCGGCGCCCCCTATGGACGGGCCGCCGCTGCTGCTCTCTCTTCAAGTTGACTCAAAGAGAAAAAGAATAAAGCCTTGCTGATTAGGTTTTACTCATGTGTGGACATTGGCCTTATTCCTGGAGATTTTTGTTTGCCTAGACAACAGAGCTAAAGGATCCACTCTGGAGAGGTAATTGCTGCAGACCCAAAACAAAACCAGCCGGTCCCTTAAATGGGACTAAGTGCTACAATTGTATTTCCTAATTCTTTGCACTGATTAACATTTGCACTTTACTATTGTACTTTCAATTAATATGTGACATTTCTGTCAAACTTATGGTTTGTACTTTATAATCGTTTAGCACAGCCAACTAGACTTACTAGCGCCCCCTGTATTTTTATATACCTTTCACTATTTAAAGTTAGCACATTGCACTTTTTTGGGGAGCAGCTTTTTCTTTTAATATTTATTTCTAATTATTACTCCATAGCGCAAAGTTCTTTTTTTTTTTTTTTTTTTTTTGGATATAGATATATATTTGTTGGTTGTAACTTCTGACAATAGAAAACATGGTCAGAAGTGCTCACCCTTTCCACCCTTTCCCACTCTACTAAAATTAGTTTTGGTCTTATTTTTCATCACTTTCTGCCCTGACAATTGCCAAAAAAAGCTGGCAGAGGCTCTAACCTCCTGGTGACCTACACACAGTCCAGCAACGCTCAGTGTTGTATTTATTACATGTTATATTATATACCTGAGTATATTATAACCTGGGTTGTACTCATTACCTGTTCTGTGCAATCAAGCACTGGCCAAAACAAATCCGATTACCTCCTGAATTTATGGGGATGTCATAATTTCAGAGTCCTGGTCTGTATGGCTGGCCTCCTAAAATTACTAGACATGTGCACACTGAAATATTTCGTTTCGGAATTTCGTTTTCGTCCGAAAAATAAATTTATTAAGTTACTCCCGAAATTCGTTTTTATTTATGTTGTTTTTCGTTGAAAATTGCATTCGTCCGAAAATCTGAATTAATTAAGGTTGAATCTGTCATTGAAGGCTTATGGTGTCTGTCGAATGTTCAAAGAAGATTCGACGGAGCAGCGAAACTGTACGACGCTGCAATCATACATTTCCGGTCGAATGTTCCGCCCACAAGCAGTGATCTTTTCTCTCTAATGTCGAATCTTTTCTCTCTAATGTCGAATCTTTTCTCTCTAATGTCGAATCTTTTCTCTCTAATGTCGAATCTTTTCTCTCTAATGTCGAATCTTTTCTCTCTAATGTCGAATCTTTTCTCTCTAATGTCGAATCTTTTCTCTCCAATGTCGAATCTTTTCTCTCCTTGTAGAATAATCTTGGACTAATAGAGTTAAGGTTAGGCACATTCGACCACAGGTTCGATAGACACAGATTGTTATTGTCAGCGTCACGTCGAATCTCCTATCTATATCGAACTGTTGTAGCAACGAAAATAAAGCATTTGTTTATGTCGGATCTTTCGGTTTTCGGATTCTGTGCTTTCGTTTTCGTTTTGTTAAAACGAAAATAGCTGAAATTCGGACGAAAATGCATTCGGACGAAAACGAATGCACATGTCTAAAAATTACTCAGCTGTCCTAATTTGAGAGTCCTAGTCTGTTGCCTGGTACACATGATGAGATTATCAGATCGTCCATTTTTTTTTTTTGCATGCTAATTTCATATCGAAAATGAAGAGGATACTAAAGGTACAAAAATTCAGAAGTAATGTAATGCTTTAGTATTGTATTTTCAGATGAAAACTGTACTGGTTAAATGAAAATCGTGAGATTTGGTATCTTATGAGAATTTTTTTTGTGGTTGTCCCATTGGATAAAATGGATGAACTGTGGTGATCGCCTCTCAAAAGCTGTGTACTGTGATCAGATTATCATACGATCCCTTCGAAAGTGGTATTTTTCATACGATTTTCTGTGCGTACAGGCCTTAACAGTGCACCTGTATAAATGAGCCTGTTTTGTTTGTAATTATACATGTACTGCTGTGAGCAGTGGTGGCCCGTTCATTAGGGGGGCCCAGTGCCGCCCCCTCTATCACGCCCCCCCTATATGTATTATGGATAGTCACGCATAGCATGACTCTATCCATGGCCACCTCCTAAAAGGGGCCGGCCCCTGAATTACAGTGGCGGGTTGTTGTTTTTTTTTTTTTTATCACCTGATTAGAGCCATAGGCTCTAATAGGCTTCAAAATATGGTGGACTCAGAGCAGCCTGATCCCGCACCTCCCAGGGAGATATACAACAGTATTTCCAACAACCTCACTGCTCCTCTCTGGGTGGGTGCCATAGTGGCGGCACCTCGTGGCTCAGGCACACAGATCATGATGGCACCGGCTGCATCTCTGACCTCCTCCATCTCAGACTCTCTACCAGAGACCCCTGCAGTCTTCCATCCAGACCCACCGGAGATGGCTAACTCCCCACCAAGGGGGGACACAAGCTGGTTAGATGGGGACATCCGGGCACTCTTACAGGCCCTACCCACAAGGCAGGACATTGAGGCCTTGATCCTCCGAATAGAGGAGATGCACCGCCGGGACATCCAGGTGGTGAAAGTGGATGTCCACTCGCTCACGGAGAGAGTGGATACAGGGAAGGTGTCAGCCCTGGAACACTTATCCCAGGCAGACACGGCGAATGACCTTCAACTCCACCTGGAGGACCTGGAAGATAGAAGCCGCAGAAACAACTTGTGGCTGCGGGGACTGTCAGAGGCTACAGGCATCGACGACCTTACGGCCACGGTGAGTGCCATCTTTCAAAAAGTCCTCAAATCCCCCCTAGCTCACTGTGCAACTGGACAGGGTCCATAGGGCCCTGGGCCCCAGATTAAATGATCCTGATCCTGACAGGCCCCTGTGATGTGGTGTGCCACCTCCATCGCTACCCACAAAAATAACTGATCCTTTGTTCAGCCTGGGAAGCCGGTGAGGTCGAATTTGACGGTGCCCCCATCAAAATTCTTCCAGACCTGTCGAGGGCAACTCTACAGCACAGAGCCCGCTTACGCCCGACCCTTGACCTAGCTAGAGATCGTGGATGCACCTACAGATGGGGCTACCCACTGGTGGTCACCATTCGGAGAGCCTCCTCTTCTTCTTTCACACTCCGTACTCCTGTGGATCTACCCAAATTATTTTCCTTTCTTGATGTGAAACCCATCCAGATCCCGAATTGGCTCCAGATTATTCCATGCACAGGAGGTTGCCCCGGCCTATCCGGGTCCCTGGAGTTTCCCTCAAGCACGCCAGCAAAAATTCTGGAGGAGATCCCGTGCCCCTTCCGAACATCGGTCTCGGGAAACCTAAAATGGCGCTTTTCCCACTCCAGCTACTGTGAGGTACGTGACTATGGGACTAATAGCGGACGTTCCTAGCAGTCCCCGCCACTCGCATACAGCTAGAGTGGCTGACACTATCCCCTACATGCACTTTAGAAAACCTCCAACTCTCCCTGAAGCCCTACAGGTGCGTACCTATATACATCAGGATGTTACCTGGCCCCAAACTGGATACGAGGTCTTTGTGCCTCAATTTTTTCCGCTGTTGCAGGATTCCTTTCTAGCAGTACACTCAGTGACTTCCTACTGGATGCTTATGCAAGGTCTTAGAGCCTTAATGTTTCCCTGCTACAGAACTATACTGTGCCTCTACACGGTTGGGACACCCTCCAGTCTTCCGCCTACCTCTGGCTAATATTTCCTATTGCACCGTAGTTACACTGGCCCAACCAGAAATGTATAATGTTTATTATGTGCTGCATCAGAGCGGGAGGGATGTTACCTGTGAATATCTAAAATGCCTGCCTTGATACTTACCGTTTTCCTGCCTGTTGTCGTCATGCTGGCCTTCTTCTATGGGCCTCCTAATAAGGGGTTGAAGCTGTTTTGCACTAATAGACTTGCATATACTATGTCATTCCTGTAAAGGTGTGTACAGCCCTTATAACGAGGGGAAGTTGTATGTCAGCCATCAGTGTTGCCTGGTAGTCCTACGTGACAGGTTCAATCTGCTGCCCATTTTGGTTTACATCCCACCTTGTGCCCTGGGACTGGCGTGTAACTCCTCCCTTGCTGTAAGAAACGGGTGCCAGTAGCTAGGGACCTGCCTTCTCCAGGCCTCTTCCCCACCCCACCCCCTTGTCTTTATCTCCCCAACCCTCCTTCCCCCCCCCCCCCTCTCCTCTCCATCCCCATAGAGGCCTCAAACTTACGCTGGACCCTCGTGAACATGTCTGGGATGCTGTTATACCCCTGCTGCGATGGGGGTGGGCTGTACGTCAAAGCCCGGGGGTATATGGAGATTTCCCTAACCCTTTCGGGGAAGGGGGAACTCTCATGCTGACTCCTGGAGGTGTAGTATGCCCTGACTCCCTGGGTACGTTGGGTTTCATGTCGGGGATAACCGCACTGCCTGTTATGGTTAAAGTTACAGTTTAGGTTACTAGATGAACTATTTACCGCATTTGCTACTCTTTGTACTGCTACCGCATGTTGTTAATGCATGTTTTATACACGTTAAAATCTGATCCGGAAGACTTAGAACTGGGGAATTCAGGCACACAATTTTTAATTATAGACAAATGTATTTCACACTGGAGGGGTGAGTCCAGTATTAGGGGTGTATCGCATCTCAAAACTTTCTGAATATATGAATTGAAATACTGGCCCCACGGTATGAATGTAGATTGGGATATAACCGCATTTATCAACAAATCCTAATGTATCCCTACCATTCATGCGTTGGGGCCACTTTTAATTCTATAATGTTTTCGGGTGTGTATTGTTCACCAATGGGTGTGTAGATTGCACCCATCTGCTATTTCGTAATTTAGTTCACTAATTTGATAAAACACTGATTTGCTATGTGCTATTTCCATTTAGCTATATGCATATGTAGCGGGTGTTAAATTTTTAGTGGGGTGTATCTGGGCAGTAGAGGGCCCAGATACATTAATCTTAGGGATTTATGGACGTTTTGGAGTGTGGGAGGTATGAATGGTGTCATGTTCCCTACGGTCCCTGAGTGGCGCTGTCACCTGGGACCAGGGTTAAACTACCATTCTATAGCCGTGCCCTTTTTGTCCTCTCTCTGCAGTAGTGCGGCGGGGCACCCCCTGTGCCTGCTGGGAGAGGATATAAACGGGGCGGACATCTTGCGCACGAGGTCCATTCCCCAGGCACCTTCGGCCTGGGGGCTGCTGTGGTCCGTCTGTGCCTAGGCGCCCTTGGCCTGGGTGCGTGGAGTCGAGTTCCATCCCAGGCACCTTCAGCCTGGGGTGAGGTACTACATCAGGAGGCCTGGGGCCCAGTACCTTCGACCTGGTCCCGCGAGTGCGAAGCATTCCTAAGGTGCCCCCGGTATTGGGTGCCTGAATCCTGGACGTAAGGGACCGGAGACGTGACCTCCCCGTAGAGCCAGCGCAGCATTTGCTGGTGCCGGTGGAGGCCTCTGGTGACCGTCCGGATGGATGTCTTCCTCTGACAGGGGTCGTTTTGTTCTAAAGGAGGTACTTCATGTTCTCATGGTCTGTGGCAGGGACCCATCTTTCTCAGGTCAGTGGCAAGCCTCATCCAAGGCCTGTGGCAGGGGCCTCAACATTCACCCAGGTCAGTGGCCGTGACCAAACTCACGGTCGGTGGCAGCGACTGTGCACCAAGCCTGTTTGCACTGAACGGAACAGGAGAAACTTTATTCATTAGTTGTGCCTGGACCTACTCTTCCCTACACCTTGTCTGTTCTTTTAAAAGTCAACCAGTTTGAGTCAATAAAACAGTGTTGGACTTTTCCTGGTGTGGAACTCGTGTTACTGGAAGCTAAGTGTCCCTGTCAGTGACAGTGACAATCATCCTCCATAGGAGAAGCTGAGGTTCCGGCCTAAAGCGCAGACCCAATGGTAAACGGTTAGCTCATATCTCTGCATCCTACATCAGAGAGCCGAGCTGGTGGTGTGCATCTTTCCCCCTTCTCCCAGATACCCCTAGACAAGTAGAACCAGCCGTGAAGAGAGGGGAGAAGTTGGGGAAGGACCGCTACACATGTCTGCTTAATTCTTTAAGATGACGATTTTTTACTAGACAGAATAGGACCTAATAGGAGGTTTGCAGGTCACATGTCAGCTAAACCAAAGTGAGGCTTGGTTCTCATCACGGGCGCCATTTTGCCCTGATTCTATTTGAAGAAGGCTGATCATGTGCTCACTGACCAGAATGAGGCTTGGACCGCACTTTGGGTGCCATTTTATTTGCACATTGGGATTTTATACCTTCCAGAGTGAGGCTTGGTTGGCTGGTTACATGTCAGCTGAACCAAAGTGAGGCTTGGTTCTCACTACTAGGTGCCATTTTGCCCTGACTTCATTTAAAGAAGGCTGATCATGTGCTGACTGACCAGAACGAGGCTTGGTCTGCACCATGGGCGCCATTTTATTTGCACATTAGGATTTTATGCCTTTCAGAGAGAGGCGTGGAGTGTACGATAGACGCCATGTTGGTAACATTTCCTGTGGGGGAGGTAAACCACACCCACATGATTGAACAATTGTTTATGAATGCTACTATATATAACGCAGTTTGTGTGAGGCCAGCCGATACCCCAGATGATGCCTTGGCAAACGTTGGGACGTACAGCGCTGGCTCCACAACATTACGGTCTTCTCCTTGTGATCACATTATACAAAGCCTGTTTTTATCTACATTGCTGTAAGTGCAATACTTTATTACATTTGTAGCCAAGGATTTTATGCTACGTGGCAATCTTTTTTTTCCTGTATGACTCCTTCCTGTTGACTGGGGGAGCCGATGAGTCTCTATATGCTGAGCTTGGATCGTTATGCTTTCTTGATGTTGGTCCCTGAAAGCTTGATTGTCGAATCTGCACTGCTGTACAATCCACATGCTGGTTCCTTTGATGTTAAAGACCCCATCAGTTCTGCTTGTTTGGCTCTCTGCTGCTGGTAGGTAGTCCACACCATTTGGTAAGAGTACCCAATTACCTTCACTGGTGGTGGTAGCACATTTGCTGGTGATTATTGTTTCCTTGCTGTATACAGCGCTTCCAGCCCGCCCCAAATATGCTGCTTGCATGACTTTTTTTTTTCCTGTCCCGCAAGTGCACCGCCCCAGTATGAAAAGGCAGACTGGAATGAATGGTCATTTTCAGATGCTTAGCAGAGGCGATTTCTAATGCTAAAGCGCCTGAAAATCGCCCCAGTGTGAAAGGGGTCTAGGAGAAGGGGATGTGTGGGCAGGAAGTTTCAAGCCCAGCGACCAGAAAGGAAAGATGGAGCCTGATTCATCTAGTCTCTTCTGCCTACCAGTAAGTACAGAGGTGGCTCTAGGGGGCAGGAGGGTACAGGACAGGGGGAAGCAGGAGGGCACATAACAGGGGGAGGGTAAGTGGACACAGTACAGGGGGCAGGAGGGTACAATACATGGGAAAGCAGGAGGGCACAGTACAGGGGGAGGGTAATTGTTTTGCAGATTTATTAAAAAAGAAAAACTGAAATATCACATGGTCCTAAGTATTCAGACCCTTTGCTCAGTATTTAGTAGAAGCACCCTTTTGATCTAATACAGCCATGAGTCTTTTTGGGAAAGATGCAATAAGTTTTTCACACCTGGATTTGGGGATCCTCTGCCATTCCTCCTTGCAGATCCTCTCCAGTTCTGTCAGGTTGGATGGTAAACGTTGGTGGACAGCCATTTTTAGGTCTCTCCAGTGATGCTCAATTGGGTTTAAGTAAGGGCTCTGGCTGGGCCATTCAAGAACAGTCACAGAGTTGTTGTGAAGCCACTCCTATATTTTAGCGGTGTGCTTAGGGTCATTGTCTTGTTGGAGGGTAAGCCTTCGGCCCAGTCTGAGGTCCTGAGCACACTGGAGAAGATTTTCGTCCAGGATATCCCTGTACTTGGCCGCATTCATCTTTCCCTCGATTGCGACCATTCATCTTGTCCCTGCAGCTGAAAAACACCCCCACAGCATGATGCTGCCACCACCATGCTTCACTGTTGGGACTGTATTGGACAGGTGATGAGCAGTGCCTGGTTTTCTCCAAACATGCCGCTTAGAATTAAGGCCAAAAAGTTCTATGTTGGTCTCATCAGACCAGAGAATCTTATTTCTCACCATCTTGAAGTCCTTCAGGTGTTTTTTTTAGCTAACTCCATGCAGGCTTTCATGTGTCTTGCACCGAGGAGAGGCTTCCGTCGGGCCACTCTGCCATAAAGCCCAGACTGGTGGAGGGCTGCAGTGATGGTTGACTTTCTACAACTTTCTCTCATCTCCCCACTGCATCTCTGGAGCTCAGCCACTGTGATCTTTGGGTTCTTTACCTCTCTCTTCTGGTCATCCCAAACATATTCCATTTAAGGATTATGGAGGCCACTGTGCTCTAAGGAACCTTAAGTGCAGCAGATTTTTTTTGTAAACCTTGGTCAGATCTGTTCCTTGCCACAATTCTGTCTCTGAGCTCTTCAGGCAGTTCCTTTTGACCTCATGATTCTCATTTGCTCTGACATGCACTGAGCTGTAAGGTCTTATATAGACAGGTGTGTGGCTTTCCTAATCAAGTCCAATCAGTATAATCAAACACAGGTGGACTCGAAGGTGTAGAACCATCTCAAGAATGATCAGAAGAAATGGACAGCACCTGAGTTAAATATGAGTGTCACAGCAAAGGGTCTGAATACTGTTGTGGAGATTTTTATGGAGATGTATTTAATATGTATTGTCATAGTGTCACCCAGTGTTAGTACTTCCGCAACCCGCTCTAAAAGAGCTGATTGTGTGTAGTGTTTGTGCCTGTGTGAATGCTGATGGAAACTGTATATTGTGTATGAAATGAAGGTATAGCTGTGGTATTTAGTGCACTGAGAAGTTTGTAAGTAGATTGTTTGTTTGGCTGCCATGTGCTTGAATGGGGGAAGGGCTTGCCCACTGTTTTGTGTTGCAGGGGCTGTGCCCTGAGGGAAAGACACTCTAAGCAAATGTTACAAGCAACAATATACTGTATGTGTGTGGTGTTCTATTTCTATGAAAAATAGAAATGGTTAAATTGTGATTTTTGCCTTTATAGGGGACAGACACATGTCCCCATAAGTGTAAAAATATTTTAAGTAAAGTGTTTGGTTTTTGAGTTGAAGGTTCCCGCCGCATATCCAAGTGGCCAGGCATTGCTAGAAGGCAGACATAGTATGTCTCTGCAATGGCTTTGTTATGGAAGCTGAGGCCACTGTGTGTGTGAACTTTAGGTAGAGAAAAGTGGTGAATATCTCAGAGTATATGAACTTAGAGAAATGAATATGTTAATATTGTCATGTAACTCACATTTATTGAATGTGCTGTTTAGTTGGCAAAAGGGAGGCTAAGTTTGTAAGTGTACATGTGGTCCTTGTAGAGTGTAGCTGACACCTTTTTCAGTGGATTTTGATGATGATTTAGAAAAGTTTCAATGGTGTAGTCAGTCTTTGTGGAGAAAAACATTTTTGATTTTCTTTTAAAGAGATGCTGGTTTTGGCGGGAAAAATTGCATGCGTCAATGGCGCAATTTTTGTTGTCCATGAGGTGCTGTGGTGGGTCATCCACCATTTTGTAGTCCTGGCTTGTCGGCCATTTTGAGAGACGTTTACAGTTTGAGATAGGAAGTTCCAGTTTAGCAAACTCGACTCCTGAATATGCTGTATTGGCATTTGTTGATCGGCGCAGTTTTCTTATGTTTTATGCGTTTACAGTTTGACCTGTGCACTGTTGGGAAGAGTAGTGAGACACCAGGGGGACATACTGAGAGACTGTTTTTTGTTTAATGAATTTGCTGGTTTAAATTGTTTTTCTAAGCATCGCCTTTTGAGTTGAGCGGTATCTAAAATAGCGCGGTTTTACCCCGAGGGGCCACAACGTGCTTGCGGACACACGCACTTGCTGGGGCCTATTTATGGATGGGATCTGGCTGGCCTACCAGCAATTGGAGTGTGGGAGGAGGCCAACGCAGACACAGGGAGGACATGCAAACTCCATGCACATGTTAGGTTGGGGATTTCTCTGTTTTCATTTAAGTGAATGTAAGCTATTGCAGGGTCAGCTGACTTTGCAGTATATGCGCGGCGGTTTTTTTGCATTGGATTTTGGTTTTAAGAAAAACTTCACTTTACACTGAATTTTGATAGATTGTAAGACTAACAGAGTTTTTGTACAATGATGTGTTTTTATGTTTAAATATTGGAGTTTCCCAGAGAGCAATTCATTTTTTTTGGAACTTGTTTTGTATAGCCATCTCTTGGCAGGAGTTTGTATTTTGGGTCCCAACTTATGGTTTGACTTCCAGGAAGTGTGGGTCAGGGGGGATTCCCTCCCATTTGCAAATGGGGGTTTATTCCATAATTTCCTTGACAAGGTTTTAAATGGTTGAAATATATAATGTGTAGCCATGGATTTTTTTTGAAGTCTTGATAGACAAGGCGATTATGGCCCCTCCCCCTCCCTCTTCCTGAACAATTGATATGTAAATAAACCAGTTTGGTTTTTTAAGAGCTGAGCATGTAACCGGAAGTTTCTTTTCAGCATTTATATATCAGCAGAAAGTTAGTGGGAGGAGCTTGGGTTTTTTTAAAGGTGAGCAATGAGATTTGTGTCGAAGGAAAATGGAAAGCATTTTGGCGTTTAAAAGTGTTTTATATTTCGTCCCAGTTTTGTACTGTAATACAGTTTTGGGTAGAGAGAAAAACAGGGGGTATCACCATTATTTTATCATGTAGATACAGAGAGAAGCCACATTGTTCTGCAGGTGGTAAACTGGCGTAAGTGTTCTGTGTGGTTTAGTCTGACAACGCAGTGTATGGGTGTATAGCGGAAAACGCTTGTGTATGCATACACTGTGAGGGGTAGAGGCCTAATTCGGGGGTTGATCTGTGGTTGTTCTGTAGTTCCAAAAGTGTTGGGACAACAAGCCATAGAGTTGACGCCTCGGTTAGGGTTTCTAGTTGGAGGACTTGACCATATAGTGGTTTTAGTTCTGCAATTCACCGTATAAGAAGACACCGGGCGGTGATCTCCGAAATGGGTGCAACGGTTTAACCTGGACGCAGGTTTAAGACGATAAGCCGATTCGAATCGCCATGGACACAAGGAGGTCTGTGCAAAGGGAAGGAATGGAGGCTTCCCATAGTCAGCCGGTCACACAGTGCACGAAGCCTAGTTTTGGGGCAAAGGCCTTTGAACCCCAAAAAGATTAACATAGGTGGTCCAAGGTTACTATTTTGGGTATCCCTCTGGAATGGATGTAGTTGAGCTGCGGCTTCAGAAATCTGTAATGATGAGGAACGGTGGCTCATGCCCATTTGTTTGAACCTTGTATGGCTGGTACATGGAAGGTTCTCGAGCTGCTCTCATGGTTGTCCCATTGTATTTTTTCCTATTGCTGAAAGAGTGAAGGTAGAATTCTGGCTTTTTTTTTTTTTTTTTTTTTTCATTTGTGGTTTTGGAAACTGGGAAGTATTTCCCCCCATGTTTGTATCGGAATGTTTGTATGTAGTAACGTGAATATGTTCGAACTTACCGCGGCGATCCTTCGATGCGTCGCGGCTGTTGTATTTTTGTAGGAACGGGAAAAGTAAGGGTTACAGAGGGTTTTGTTTGAATCAGTTTTGAAAGAATGTCATTGGTAAATTGTCAATGTACAGGAATGTCATTATTTTACCATTCTTTGCAGGTTAAATATGAAGGATAGAGTAATGAGTTTGCTTATAAGTATTTTTCAGGTCCAAGGAGTTTGTACACAGAGAACAGGTGTATGTAGACAGCGGTACATATGGATAAATATGAGTCTAAGGCGGTAAAAGTATCATAGGTTATTTGTTTCTTTTTTCCTGCACCACGCATTTCTTCCTTCAGTCTGTAATGAGGAAGAAAAGGGGGGAGAATGATAAATGTAAGTGACAGTTTTTTTTTTTTTTTTTGTCAAACTAATAATAACCTCTGTAATTCTAACCAAGTTTGTGCCAAGACTGTCTTTCTTTAATAGACTTTGAATCGGCAAGCAGCAGTCTGGTGAAGTAGGTTCCCATCCCAGAGGCTAAGAACCTTTTATCAATGGCTCCAGGTATTGTAAGCCACGCACAGGTTATGCAGTGACCACAGTCCCGATGTCTGGGTTATTGTCATATGAGGGTTGTTTGGAGATCAATCAAAATCAGGGTCGTACTCTCCTCATTAGCTGTCACTTATATTCTCGGCTGATGGGGTGGGTGCGATCGTTGTGACATGAACTTCAAAATGTCAACCACAGGGTTCACGATTCCCTCCCGGACCCTGACTTAATAATCAGTTTACATTCTTTCCAACCAGGTGACTGGGTCGTTGTAAAGAAGCTTGAGGGATGAGACCACGCCAGCCACTGCAAGAAGCGGCTCAACCACACCAAAGAATGAGGAGTATCTTTGTTTATTTTTTTGTTGTTTAGTAAATTTTAGCGAGGGTAACGGTGAAAAGCATCCCAAGTTATTATTTAAAGTGTATGTCCTGACTAGCTCAGAAAGCGAACAGGACCGATGGTCTGTTCTGAGTCTTCACCGAGTTTTAGTCCCCAGCGATGACAGAAGTACATGCCATTTATGATGTTATTATGGGTATGAGGAGTTTTTGACAAACTAGTGAAGGCTCCAGACAGACACTTGTCAATGGAACCTAACGATGTATTTTTAGAGGGTAAAATTGGTTTTAGTTTTAATGGCTCTGTCTCTTGTCGGTTTGGGTATCTAGGCAGCCCACAAGTGTGTTTGAACTTTAGTTTGGTGTTTATGTGGATCTGCAGCTTATAAAAGTAATTCCCCCAAAGCAAGAGGTTCATGCGCGATGGTGAAGCTGTCCCAACATTTTAGGTCGCGGCCGATCGCGAGGATCTGATGGCGCAGGAAATTAAGAATGGCAGGGACAGCTAGAAGGGATTTGTTCACCAATCCCGACCAGGTCTGGGCATGGGGTCCTGCATGTACAAGGTGGGGGGAGCTCGGGCTTGGGATACGATTGAACAATTCTCATCCGTTAAGGATAGGGTTCTTCATGTAATTGTTGAAGCCAGAGCTGTAGCTAAGTGAAGGTTGGGAGTCCTTTTTAAGGGTCTGGGAATCTTTGGAGATCTAATTTTTTATTTTACAGCTGATCGTGGTTAAAGGAAGTGGGAATATATATACTCATGTCATTTCTATTCTTTCTATGTCGTGACGAGAGGCTCCTGTTGCCTGATTTGACGCGTGACCAGAGTTTCCTTGATGAGACGCCCCGAAGCCGGACCCACATACAAGACAGAATCACAGACGGATCGGCGATTACTACAGCTCACCATGTCGTGTCCTCCTTTATAAGTCATGCCCCTGAAGAGTAGAGTCTACATGTCAAGCCGTGTTTTCCTTTTTATGGACTGAGGACTGATTCATTTCCAGGTGTAAGAAGCATATCAACTCATCGAGGGACACATGGGGTGCATATGACAAAAAAGGGAGGACTGTTGTGGAGATTTTTATGGAGATGTATTTAATATGTATTGTCATAGTGTCACCCAGTGTTAGTACTTCCCCAACCCGCTCTAAAAGAGCTGATTGGGGTAGTCTGAGGCTGGTTGAATCCCGTCTGATAGGGGAAAACGTTTTGAGTGTGATGTTTGCAGGGTGCGGATATGTCCGCCAACGGGGGCCCTCTGTGCATTAGCATGGACGATCGTTAAGGAGGGGATATGCTCGCTCTGCAATGACATCATTGGTTATAGGCGGATGGGCGCTCTTGTCTCTGCTATGTCTGATCAACATTGGTTGGAATTCGTAGCGCGCATCTGCAGATAGCCTCCCTCCCCCATTCAATAATAGTATAATCTTAATATGCGTTATTCTATGGAATAGCGCAGAATAAGAATTCCTATCAACGGTAACTTTAGCCATCCTACGTTATTGTATTCATGTATGACATCTCCTGTTGGAAGGAATGTCCAGGTACTGCCATTTTCCTTGTATGGTAATTTTCCTGTGAGGAGGGAACATCCTGTGAGGTTCCTGCCCATGGGGGAGGGGATTGGTTGCTGCAGCCAATCACCTCCTGTGTGAGATCTTTTGAGTTTAATAAAAGCCTATGATTAGGCGTCGGCTAGTCAGTCTTTGCTGGAATGGCCTGATAAGAAGATAAGACCTGTGTTGGTGGTTTCCTTGATTGAATGATGGAATGAACGGTGAGTGGATCTTAGCAAACTTAAAGATAGCATTACTTCAAAAAGATAAACTGATGTGTGCTTAGCCAGCACAGGAATTATAGGCTGTGTGCTCTGTAAACAGCAGCCTGAAATTCCACGACAATACTTAGGACCATGAGATTTCAGTTTTTTCTTTTTTAATAAATCTGCAAAAATGATGACAATTCTGTTTTTCTGTCAATATGGGGTGCTGTGTGTACATTAATGAGGGAAAAAATGAATTTAAATGATTTTAGCAAATGGCTGCAATATAACAGAGTGAAAAATTTAAGGGGGTCTGAATACTTTCCGTACTCACTGTATATTAGGTCTGAAACCAACTAATGGCCCCCAGAGAAGATGAGGCAAAATAGAGTAGGATAATTAGATAAATGCCATAACTATAGCATAGTTTCTTTTTTTCTTTCTCTTTTTTTTCTTTTCGGTAAATCAATTTTTATAGTGAGGTCAGCAGAGAATGTCGGAGGCCCAACCGCTGCGGTGGTGCTCAACTACTTCATCCAAATAGGATAGCGCTCAAATGAGCTGAGTGCATAAAGCAAATTGCTAAGTGGTCTTCAGGGTGGATGCCGGAAGACGTCCAACCCCAACCCTGACGACCATAGTGAATAGGTGGTCGGAACATGCACCGATCGAGTTGATGTATTGACTCTCAAAGCCCCCAAGGACTAGAGTCTGGAGATTAAATGAAAGCCTTTTGCAGACCCCTGAAATAGTGGAGGATGTACAGTGCGAGATAGATCAGTACTTTCAAATTAACAAACAAGACAATTGCGATACAGGGATCCTATGGGAAGCACATAAGACAGTTATAAGAGGCCTTCTTATCAAACACGGGGCACGGCTTAAACGCCAGCGGATGGAAAAACTTACAGCTCTCCTTCATGATATACATAAAACAGAAGTCCAACATAAACATATAACGAATCCTATGCTCGAACAAAAACTTTTCTCTCTCCGTAAGCAGGTAACAGATCTATTAAGGTATCAAGCTAAAGCGGCTCTACAACGATGCTGTAGATTTGTATATGAGTCAGGAGATAAATGTGGGAGAATGTTATAGCACGTTCAGTCAAAGAACAAAAATTAGCTTCATACATTCCTCAAATCACTGCACCTCAAGGTCAAAAAGTGGGATTACCGAAGCAAATTACACAGGGTTTTAGAGATTTTTATTCCTCACTATACAATCTCCCAGATCAATCCCCTTCAAATAGAAAACTATATTGCTTCCTCTCAACTCCTCCAGTTGACCCCAGAGGTTAGAGAAAATCTAGAGGCGCCAATAACTTTGGACGAACTTCAGAATGCAATCAGGACCTCTAAATTAGGTAAAGGCCCAGATGGGTTTTCGATACAGTATTATAAGAGGTTTCTTCCAACCTTAGGCCCCCATATGGTGGAACTGTTTAATAAAGTAAGTTTGGGAACATCCTTCCCTAGAGATACTTTAAAAGCACACGTCACTGTAATTCTCAAGGAAGGAAAGGATCCCACTTGCTGCAGTAGCTATAGGCCCATATCACTTTTGAATTGTGACCTTAAATTATTTACGAAGATCATTGCTACTCGAATTGCGCAACATTTACAGTCTATGATACATCTGGACCAAGTGCGATTTATTCCAACCAGAGAAGCTTGTGACAATACGATCAAAGTGTTAAATCTTATACATATTGCATGGGACACACGTACTCCAATTGTCATGATAAGTACAGATGCAGAAAAGGCATTAGATCGAGTCAATTGGAAATTCTTGATGGCGGTCCTGTGCTACATAGGTCTGGGCGAACATATGATGCCGTGGATCTCTAAGATCTACTCATATCCGATGGCCCAGGTCAAAGTAAATGGAGTGCTATCAGACTCCTTCTCTATTTCAAATAGGATGAGACAGGGGTGCCCACTGTCCCCCTTTGTTCTCTCCCTGGAGCCTTTTCTCTGTAGGATACGTCTGAATCCAGACATCACTGGAGTTGGAGTGAGAGGAGCAACATAAAATCTCAGCTTTTGCTGACTACCTGCTCTTCTCCCTTACCAACCCTTTGGTTTCATTGCCGAACCTTATCCGTGAATTTGAGACTTATGGTAGACTGTCTATCCTACGGATCAATTTGAACAAAACAGAAGCAATGGGGGTAGGTGTCCCTATCGAGAGGCTACAAATCCTACAGACAAATTTTAGGTTTAAGTGGACAGATGCAGCCCTGAAATATCTGGGAACACATATTCCCTCTAATCTAATACGGGTTTTTGAACTTAATTCCCCCCTCCCTATTGACTAGAACACGCATTTCTTTAGAGACATGGAACCGGGGACTGCATTCGTGGTTCGCTAGATGTAACCTTTTAAAGATGAGTATCTTACCCAAGTATTTATACTTATTTCAAACCCTGCCGATTAAGATACCATCTCAATACTTTAAACAGGTTCATTCCCTGTTTATTAAATTTATATGGGCACATAAGAAACCACGCATTTAAAGAGTCCAATTAGCTCGACCCAAACATAGTGGAGGGATTGCACTCCCAGACGTACTTAAATACTATCAGGCTGTACACATGGGGAGACTTATAGACTGGAGTCGTCACTCAATAGACATACTCTGGGTTCGGATTGAACAAGAGCAAACTGAGGTTTCATTGAAAGGGGCACCATGGTGTTATGATAAACTGTCGCTCGACCTAAAGACACCCTCTGATAGGCCCCACAATACGAATTTGCTCACAAGTGATAGTTAAAACCTCCCTCTCGACAGTAGACTTGCCTCTAATGCCTATCCCCGGGAACCTGGAATTTTTGGCGGGCTTGAGAGATCAGCGATTTACCATTCTGAGACAAATGAATCATTTCCGAGCATCGCACTTTTTACTATCGGATGGCAGGCCATCCATAACCGCTTTAATGGAACCTGCGGGCCCTTTCTGTTTACCCTTCTGGAATGCCATACAGTTGCATCACTTTCTGTATACATTTAAGTCACCAGAGGTTTTGATGACAATTAACCATATTTGAAGAATATTGCTTAAAGGAGGGTACCCTGACACAAACACTTTCAAAAATGTATACCCTACTGATTTCCCCCCTCGGAACAACCAAGTCTATCCTGGATAGAGAAATGGGAGAGAGAGAGAGATGAACTGTAAGTATACTATCAGCCAAAGACAAAATATGATTGAACTCTCGCTGAAATCATCTATTTGTACTAAGATTCAGGAGATGAATTATAAAATATTAACAAGATGGTACTATACCCCACAGAGGCTGCATAAATGTTATCCTGAAACATCAGACCGGTGCTGGAGATGCATGGAGGAGGAAGGTACAATGTTACATATTTTTTTGGTCATGTCCAAAAATAACGAAGGAAATACGGAACATTAAACAAAAATTTACGGATTATAGGATACCGGAGGACCCAGCCTTTTTCTTACTACATGTTATGAATATCCCTGTCAAAAAATACAAGGATATTTTTTTTTTTTTAGACATTTAGTAAACGCGGCCAAATAGTGTGTAGCGAGCATGCACTTTCCCTGTGTATTTAAAACTGGCAGAGACACCAGTAATGTGCAGTTCCCTGCAGCCCAGTGGGTGGCGCTGTCGCCTTGGGTTGAACCATTGCTGTGTGCCGTACCCCTTTTTTGTCCTCCCTCGGCAGTGGTATGGTGGGGCGGGGAACCTGCCGTGCTTGCTGGGAGAGGGTATAAAGGGGCTGGCCATCTCTGTCACGGGGTCGAGTCCCAAACACCTTCAGCATGAGGGCGGTGGTTCGTGTCGGTCCTCTAGGCGGCCTAGGCCTAGAGGACGTTCGGAGGTCGTGTTCCATCCCAGGCACCTTTAGCCTGGGGTGAGGTACTCGGATGGAGGTCTGGAGCTCAGTGCCCACCACTGAGTTCCGCGAGGGAAGGAGATCCTAGGGAACCCCGGGAGTGGGTACCCGAATCCAGAGGCGTAATGGACCGGTAGGGGGTACTTGCTTGAAGACCTGGTGCAGCATATTGCCAGTGACGGGTGAGCCGCCACCGGAGACCGCCTGGAAGGATATTCCCCCTCGATCGGAGACCACAACCCACTTTCAGGAAGGAAAGTGGAGAGTTCATTGTGCCTGGGCCTACTCGCATCCACACCCCCTGTCTGTTCTGTTCGTTGAGGGAGTCCAACTGATTGTGTTTGCTTTTACATTGAGAAGAATAAAGGAATGTTGGACTTTAATGGTGTGGGGCTCATTTTCTGGCAGATATTGTTCAAGAAAACCACCAGGAGGAGGCATCAAGATGCAGAACACCGACCCGAAGGTAAAAGAGAATTGTCTCTCACTGCACGCACACACCTGCAGTGGGAACTTGGCGTGGTGACCCCACTCTCTCTCCTCTAAGGTACCCCCTAGACAAGAGACAGGCGAGCTGAGAAAAGAGGAGAGGGAGGAGGCCGCTACACATGTATTCCACTTAGGTGGAAAAATACGCTACCTCCTACGGTCGGAGGCTGGCTCCATAAAGTAGAAGAGATAAATAAGATGGAAGATCTCACACTTTCAGCACAAAACCAACAAGAAAAGTACTCTGAGGTATGGAGACAGTGAAACATGTTTATTGCTTCTGAAGAAGGTCTTATCTTGCTTAACTCATGATGGTCAGATATAGGTATTACAATTAAAATAGCTAATAACTAGTTATCCATTATTTATCCAGGGCACCCCTATCCCTGAGTCCTCCCTCTCCCTCTTTCCCCCTTTAAAAATATGTTTTTTTTCCCTTCCCGTTTTTGTTTTTTTTGTTTTTGTTTATAACCTAGAAAATGGAAAATGGATAGGGTGATTCCAGATACAGCGAATGGGGGTGGTCCCCCAGCTCGCTGTAATATCGGCGTGGTATCCTCCTCAGGGGTGTATGGAGGGTGCTATGAAGGATGTGACTATTATTTTGGGATGATCAATTATTGACTAGTGATTATATCAGTTGTGTTATTATTTATATATGTAGCGGGGTCTCCTTTAAGGCCCCGGGACTACGTTACCCAGAACCCCGTTCGGCACCCAGAGTGCAATTAGCCACCGCAGAGACTCATGGGAGGGGCTATTTAAGGAGGAGGCGAGGCGGAGCTCGGCCTCTTTGGACACCGCGCTGCAAGCAAGAGTTTCTTCCTGTGCGGATCTGCTGCAGTGCAAGGCCTGAAGCCTGGGCCTTGCGCAACTTCCAAAGAGCCTTCCACCCCACTGCAGAGCCTGGGTGGCACCGGACTTGTCGAGTGAGGACATCAGTTAGATCGGGGACCCGATCGTTGCAGACGCTGTGTGCGGAGACACAGCAGGTGGAAGTCCCGGACTGGGATCGCGTCCGGAGTGGTGATCGAGCACTTGCTCAAGCCAATAGACTGTACCGTGTTAGGCCTATAGACTGCCTTGGCCCACCTATCATTGTTTGTTGTTCTATTAGGAGACCCGTAGCAGGACAGAGTTGAAGGATCTCCAGTGTGGTGTTCCTTGAGACTGCTTACTATTATTTCATCAAGTGCACCACCGAAAGTTTTGCATGCGAAGAAATCCTAGAGTGAAAAGACTGAGATTTTCTTCTATGTCAGGCCTGACTAGGGGGGAGATAAAATATTGTTTAGTGCGCCACAGGGCGCGCACACCATAATAGCTGCGCACGGTGGGTTACCGCGCTGGGCCATTGTTGTGTGTTACACCTATTGCTACAGGGCTCTGTAAGCAAGTTGCATGTGTTCTGTTCTGCCTATGCTTTTGAGATAAAAGTAAAGCCGTTGCATTTGATCTCTCGCCTCAGTGTGTTGTCTTAGTGTAAAAGAGATTGCCCTTTACAATTTCTGAATGTGATATAAGTTTAACCCTAGACTAACTGTGCCAGAGTGGGTCGAGTAAGATTTCCAGGGGTTGGCGGCGCTGTATGCAGGGCCCGAAATCAAACCAGCGGCTCTCTTAACTGGGGGTAGCGCTACACGTGGGGGCTCTCGAGTCCAGGATCCTGTTGCAGCAAGTAACGCGCCAAAAGTACCAGCATGGACCCACTAGAAGTAGGACAGTGGTGCAAAGTGGTCGGCACAGATCCAGCCGGGGTAGTCATAGAACTCCCAGGGATCTGGCAAGAAGAAGCGGTGAAGCAGCTAGTGATGTCACTGTCCCCTGCATTAATAGAGTGGAAGGATGGAGTCCCAGAGCATTTCAAGAATCCAAGTGTAGAAGCAATAGATGATCAGACTTATAGCCTAATACACGCGCTGCCGGTAGGACGGTTTCAGACACAAACTATCTCCATCACCCACCCCAAAAGCAGAAAAACAGCAGAAAAGGGAAAGTCCCGGGTTGCCATCTGCCACCCTCAGCGCAGAGTTGTGCGCGGTCCTAGGGGAACTTGTAGCCCAGTGTAAGAAGGATCCTACAGATTGCCAAATGTCAGGATACAGAAAACTTAGAATATTCTCAGGAAGGAAAGCTGTACCTTCGGGTGAAGAGGGGTTTGAGGAGTGGTTAGACGGTGCCACTCAGGCCCTAGAAGAATGGGAAGTCCCAGATCATAGAAAAAAACTGAATTGCTGAAAGCCTGAAGGGGCGTGCGCTAGAGGCTATACGCAACCTCAAGATGAGTAAGACAGACTGTGATGCACAGGACTATCTGGACATTCTGCAGAATGTGTTCGGTGGAACAGAGAAAATCACTGAGCTCACTTATCAGCTGGAGCACTGCTACCAAAAGACAGGAGAGAAACTGTCAGAGTTCATGAGGCGCCTGCATAAGATGATTCTTAAGAACGGGATTGACCTGCGGAAGGTGGATGAGGCCCGTGTTCAACAGGTGATGAGAGGATCTCAGCCCCTGGACCCCATCGCATTGGCGCTACGCACAAGACAGGACGGGAAGAGCCTGGAGTACCCTGACTAGGGATGAGCTGAACACCCCCGGGTTCGGTTCGCACCAGAACCCGCGAACGGACCGAAAGTTTGCACGAACATTAGAACCCTATTAAATACAATGGATGCGAATGTTCGAATTCTAAAGTGCTAATTATAACGACTATTATCCATGTTATTGTCCTAAACAGAGTTTGGGAACCCGGGTTCTGCACCAGGGGACATGTATCAATGCAAAAAGAAGTTTTAAAAACGGCCTTTTTTCGGGAGCAGTCATTTTAATGATGCATAAAGTGAAAAAAAAAGTCAAATATTCCTTTAAATATTGTACCTGGGGGGTGTCTAAAGTATGCCTGTGAAGTGCCACGTGTTTCCCGTGTTTAGAACTGTCCCTGCACAAAATTACATTTCTAAAGGAAAAAAAAGCCATTTAAAACTGCTTGCGGCTTTAATGTAATGTCTGGTCCCGGTAATATGGATGAAAATCTTTAAGAAAAATGGCATAGCTGCCCCATCACCCCCTCCCCCTACCCCAGCCCATTACCAGCCCCTTTGGGTCTTGTTTGGATATTAAGGGGAACCCTGCAACACAAAATAAAAAAGGCCCTATATACTCTGAACAGCAGTATACAGGCGGTGTAAACAAGACCGGTGTAAACAAGACAGGGACTGTAGGTTTGTTCTTAAGTAGAATCTGTTTGTAATTTTGAACACGTACATTGTTTAAGTGTAGCTCCAGCCAAAAAATCTATTTTTAAGCTTTTTGGAAAACATAGGGAAGGGTTATCACCCCTGTAACATTTGTTTTGCTGTCTGTGCCCCTGTTCAGAACATTTCACCTCACTTTGCGTCCCAATGACAACTGTTTTTGAAATGTGGTGTTTTTATTGAAACAAGGATTGGTGATAAAGCATCAGTAGAGAGGAGACACCTTTCTCCCATATTAATTCTTACAGGAGAGAATTTTCCTTCCTAGGGGTAGATTTCCTCTCACTTCCTGTTGTCTTCTTCCGTTTGCAAGTAGGAGTCGTTTGTAAGTTGGATGTTTGAAAGTAGGGACCTGCCGTATATACTCTGCAGAAATTGGCCCCTTAGGTGTTGGTGTTGGCACAACACTGTAAGCACTCACAGTTACTCTTGGTGGGTGCTGGAACGCCCTGCTGTCAACTATTATATCAGGAATTGTAATAACATATAATTGTTGAACAGTGGTAGTAAAAATTGGGCCTTTGATGGTGGTGCTGGTGCCACAACACTGTAAGGCCTGACAGTTACTCTTGGTGGGCGCAGCAATGGGCCCTGCTGTGAATTATTAGATCAATAATTATAATTGCATGCCCCTGTTGAACAGGGGCTGAAAAATTGGGCCTTAGGCACTGGTGGCACAACACTGCAACCCCTCACAGATACTGTACTTGGAGCACAGCAATGAGCCCTGTTGCAAAGTATTGCATCAAAAATTGTAATTACACGCCCCTGTTAAACAGGGGCTGAAAAATTGTGCCTTAGCCACTGGTGGCGGCACCCATAAACCAAAATGATCTTCCAAGCTATCATCATTAATCGGATCATTGAGGAGGAGGAGGAGGAGGAGGATAGCCAGTCAACATAACAGCACAGGCACTCAGCATCAGCATCAGTCTTGAAGGGATGTGACATTTTAAAATCAATTAGTCTGTTATATCAGCATCAGGTGTGTGGTAGCTGGTGGTGATCCAAGACTGGTTCATCTTGATGAAAGTCAGTCGATCAACCGAGTCGGTGGACAGGCGCACCCTGTGATCCGTGACAAATCCTCCAGCAGCACTGAATGTGCGTTCTGAAAGAACGCTGGATGCAGGACAGGCCAGTAGCTCAATTGCATACTGTGCAAGCTCTGGCCAGTGATCCATCCTCAAGACCCAGTAAGCCAGAGGATTTTCGGTGGGGAAGGTGTCCAAGTCTGACCTTGCCCCTAGGTATTCCTGCACCATGTATATCAGACGCTGGCGATGGTTGCTGGAACCGATCATACTTTGGGGCTGCGGACTAAAGAATTGTCTGAACGCATCGGTCAGACGGCCACCTTCCCCACCGCTCCTTCTTTGACTGGCCGAAGCCTCAGCAACTAGTTGTCCAGGACCAGGAGTTTGTAACCTCCCAGTCTCTGGGAACGCGTTGCACAGACCTTTCTGCAAGGCCTCCCAGGGTTGTCTCATCCTCTGCTCCCTCTGCGATGGTAAGATAAGGTCCGCAACCTTACCCTTGTACCGTGGATCAAGGAGAGTGGCCAGCCAGTAATGGTCCCTCTCCTTGATCAGAAGAATACGAGGATCCTTCCGCAGATTTTCCGGATCAGGGAGGCCATGCAGCGTAGGTTAGCTGAGGCATTCAGTCCGGAGTCCTCTGGGTCACTAAGGACGACATGATCCGCAGCCACCTCCTCCCAGCCACGTACAAGTCCACTGGTTTCTTGAGACTGTAAATCATCCCTAAAAGACTGCTGCTGATGATGCTGAGTGCCAGCCTCCACCTCCATGCTGACACAATCCTCCTCCTCCTCCTCCTCCTCCTCCTCCTCCTCTTCCTGTGCGATGGGTGGGACAGAAGGAACACTGTCTGGGTAAAGGGGGCCTTGAGAGGCAAGGAAGTCCTCCTCTTCCTGCCTCTGTTCTGCCTTAAGTGCCCTGTCCATTATTCCACGCAGCGTGTGCTCCAACAGGTGGACAAGAGGTACAGTGTCACTGATGCATGCACTGTCACTGCTCACCATCCTCGTGGCCTCCTCAAATGGTGCCAGGACAGTGCATGCATCCCTGATCATGCCCCACTGGCGTGGTGAAAAAAAACCGAGCTCCCCTGACCCTGTCCTGGTGCCGTAATCGCACAGGTACTCATTGATGGCCCTCTGCTGCGTGTGCAGCCGCTGCAGCATGGCCAATGTTGAGTTCCACCTGGTGGGCATGTCACATATAAGGCGGTTCTTGGGCAGGTTCAACTCCTTTTGCAGCTCAGCCAGGCGAGCACTGGCGTTATAAGATCTGCGGAAATGCACACAGACTTTCCTGGCCTGCCTCAGGACATCCTGTAAGCCCGGGTACCTGCCCAAGAACCGCTGCACCACCAGGTTAAGGACGTGAGCCACACAGGGCACATGGGTCAGTTGTCCCTGTCGGAGGGCGGAGAGGAGGTTGGTGCCATTGTCGCAAACCACCATTCCTGGCTTAAGCTGGCGTGGCGTCAACCACCTCTCGGCCTGCCCCTGCAGAGCAGACAGGACCTCTGCCCCAGTGTGGCTCCTGTCCCCCAAACACACCAGCGTAAGCACGGCATGGCATTTTTTTGCCTGCGTACTTGTGTAGCCCCTTGAACGCCTACAGAGCACCGCTGGTTCCGAGGACAAAGCACAGGAAGAGGCCATGGAGGAAGAAGAAGAGGAGGGGGTGGAGGAGAGAGGTGTGTCACAACCAGTAGTAGCATTTTGGAGGCGTGGCGGTGGAACAACCTCCAACACTACTGCACCTTGTCCTGCATCCTTCCCAGCTGCCAAAAGAGTGACCCAATGGGCCGTGAAAGAAAGGTAACGTCCCTGTCCATGCCTGCTGGACCATGAGTCAGCGGTAATATGCACCTTACCGCTGACCGCCCTGTCCAGCGAGGCCAAGACATTGCCTTCCACATGCCTGTAGAGAGCCGGAATCGCCTTCCGTGAGAAAAAGTGGCGTTTGGGAACCTGCCACTGAGGAACCGCACATTGCACAAACTCACGGAAGGGGGCCGAGTCTACCAACTGAAAAGGCAGCAGTTGAAGCGCTAGCAATTTAGCCAAGCTAGCATTCAACCGCTGGGCATGTGGATGGCTGGGAGTGAACTTCTTTCGACGGTCCAGCAGCTGGGGCAGGGAAATTTGCCTGCTAGAATCGGACGTCGGTGTACTGCTAGCAGAGTGGCCGCAAGTACTTGGCTGTGACACACCTAATTCTACACCTTCATTCCTCTCAGTGCAGGTTTCAGAGAGGACTGAAGGTATAGTGGGGTTGGAGATCCCAGCTGATGCGGTGCAAGGAGAGGTCCACTTTGTTCTTTGGTGTGGGTCTTTAAGGTAGGCTTGCCAACGAGCTGCATGGCAGGTCAACATATGTCTGATCAAGCATGTGGTGCCCAAGCGGCTGATGTTTTGGCCACGCGATATACGCTTGAGACATATGTTGCAAACAGCAGCTGTGCGATCTGATGCACTCGCCTCAAAAAAGGCCCACACCAAAGAACTTTTTGAATGACGGGCAGAGGCAGCGCCCTGCACAGGCGGAGCTCTGCGGTGTGATTCCGTCGGTGTGCTGCCCATACGCTGGCCACCCAAGGGCATCGTGCCTCCTCCTCCTCCTCCTCCTCCTCTCTCCTATTAGGCACCCACGTGGAGTCAGTGACCTCATCATCCCCTCCCTCCTCATCACTGGAGCCAATCTGGCAGTATGCTGCAGCTGCTGGAGCATGACTGCCAGATTGGTGTCCTTCTTGAGCATCCCCTCTCTCTGCTCTCACGCTACTGCCTTCCTCTATCTGGGTATCATCATCAGATCCTTCAAAACTCTGGGCATCCTCCTGGAGCATGTACCCAACACTGTGCTCAAACAGTTCGGGGGACTCCTCAGGAGGAGGACATGGTGGGTCTAGGGAAGGATTGACTAATGATGACATTGATACCAGAGAAGAGGACGCTTTGGCAGCTGCTTTGCCAGTACCCTGAGCCTGGGTGGGAGAGGATGAGGAGGATGAGGTGGGCTTGGTCATCCACTCTACCAAGTCTTCGGCATGATGTGGCTCAACATGTCCAGCTGCCGAAAAGAAGGACAAGCGTGTCCCATGGCCATGTGCTGATGACAATGCACCGCGTCCACGACCAGCACTGTTGCCCCCAGACACAGAGCCTGCTTGCCCTCTTTTTTTGCCTCCTGACTGTCTGCCTCTCCTTGTTTGCCTTCCAGACATTTTAATGGATGGCCTGCAGGGAGATGGGAAAAACAGCAATAAGGGCTACCTTCAGGTGTATACTGTGCAGGAGGCTTAGCAACAATGACACTGACACTGTCCCCTGCCTATCCTTCTCTGTCCCTAAACACAAGGATTTGCAATATGCTTCAGCAAGATTGGTTTAGCACAGAATAACACACTGACAGGTTCCCTCACTGTCCTTCTCTGTCCCTACAAACAAGGTTTAGCACAGAATAGCACACTGATAGTTTCCCCGAGTGTCCTTCTCTGTCCCTAAACTCAAGGATTTCAAATATGGTTCAGCAAGATTGGTTTAGCACAGAATAGCACACTGACAGTTTCCCTCACTGTCCTTCTCTGTCCCTACAAACAAGATTTAGCACAGAATAGCACACTGATAGTTTCCACGAGTGTCCTTCTCTGTCCCTAAACTCAAGGATTTCAAATACGGTTCAGCAAGATTGGTTTAGAACAGAATAGCACACTGACAGTTTCCCCGAGTGTCCTTCTCTGTCCCTAAACTCAAGGATTTCAAATATGGTTCAGCAAGATTGGTTTAGCACAGAATAGCACACTGACACTTTCCCTCACTGTCCTTCTCTGTCCCTACAAACAAGGTTTAGCACAGAATAGCACACTGATAGTTTCCCTCACTGTCCTTCTCTGTCCCTACAAACAAGATTTAACACAGAATAGCACACTGATAGTTTCCACGAGTGTCCTTCTCTGTCCCTAAACTCAAGGATTTCAAATACGGTTCAGCAAGATTGGTTTAGAACAGAATAGCACACTGACAGTTTCCCCGAGTGTCCTTCTCTGTCCCTAAACTCAAGGATTTCAAATACGGTTCAGCAAGATTGGTTTAGAACAGAATAGCACACTGACAGTTTCCCTCACTGTCCTTCTCTGTCCCTACAAACAAGGTTTAGCACAGAATAGCACACTGATAGTTTCCCTCACTGTCCTTCTCTGTCCCTACAAACAAGATTTAGCACAGAATAGCACACTGATAGTTTCCACGAGTGTCCTTCTCTGTCCCTAAACTCAAGGATTTCAAATACGGTTCAGCAAGATTGGTTTAGAACAGAATAGCACACTGACACTTTCCCTCACTGTCCTTCTCTGTCCCTACAAACAAGGTTTAGCACAGAATAACACACTGACACTCTCCCTACCTATCATTCTCTGTCCCTAAACACAAGGAATCCAGGATTAGTAAAGGAAAAAAATGACACTGTCCCTGCCTATGCTTCTCTTTCCCTGCTCCGGAACACACTACACAAGGCCGCCGCGCTGGTGGCCTTTTATAGTGTGGGGCGTGTACTAAACCCCCTCAGCAATAATTGGCCACAGGCATCCTGCCTGTGGCCAATCATTGCTCTCCTCGCTGCCGGCGCTGTGATTGGCCAAGCATGCGGGGTCACAGTGCATGCTTGGCCAATCACAGCGCCTGGATGACACTGTGATGGCGTAGTGCATTGTGGGCCGTTCGCGTCACTCGAATTTGGCGCGAACGGCCCAAATCGTTCGATCTTCGTCGAACGATCGAACAGCCGATGTTCGAGTCGAACGTATGTTCGACTCGAACACGAAGCTCATCCCTGACCCTGACATGATTCGAGTGGTCAGAGGAAGAAGCTATGCTGGAGGAGAAGAGGAGCCTACCAGTTGAGTCGGTAAATCCTCCTCCGGTGATGGTCAGGACGGCCATGACCCTGGAAAGAGACTCAGAGGTTACATAGTTACATAGTTACATAGTTAGTCAGGTTGAAAAAAGACACAAGTCCATCCAGTTCAACCGTAAAAAATAAAAATAAAAAAATAAAAATAAACATATATCGTACAATCCCATATACCCAATTCTATACCCACAGTTGATCCAGAGGAAGGCAAAAAACCCAGAAGAGCATTATCCAATTTGCTACAGCAGGGGAAAAAATTCCTTCCTGATCCCCCGAGAGGCAATCGGATATTCCCTGGATCAACTTTACCTATAAATGTCAGTACCCAGTTATATTATGTACATTTAAGAAAGAATCCAGGCCCTTCTTAAAGCAATCTACTGAGCTGGCCAGAACCACCTCTGCAGGGAGTCTATTCCACATTTTCACAGCTCTTACTGTGAAAAAACCTTTCCGTATTTGGAGGTGAAATCTCTTTTCCTCTAGACGCAAAGAGTGCCCCCTTGTCCTTTGTGTTGACCGTAAAGTGAATAACTGAACACCAAGTTCACTATATGGACCCCTTATATATTTGTACATGTTGATCATATCCCCCCTTAATCTCCTCTTCTCAAGAGAGAATAAATTCAGTTCCTCTAATCTCTCCTCATAGCTGAGCTCCTCCATGCCTCTTATCAGTTTGGTTGCCCTTCTCTGCACTTTCTCCAGTTCCCCAATATCCTTTTTGAGAACTGGGGCCCAAAACTGAACTGCATATTCCAGATGAGGTCTTACTAATGATTTGAACAGGGGCAAAATGATATCTCTCTCTCTGGAGACCATACCTCTCTTAATACAAGAAAGGACTTTGCTCGCTTTGGAAACCGCAGCTTGGCATTGCATGCCATTATTGAGCTTATGATCTACCAAAACCCCCAGATCCTTCTCCACTATGGATCCCCCCAGTTGTACTCCCCCTAGTATGTATGATGCATTCATATTATTAGCCCCCAAGTGCATAACTTTACATTTATCAACATTAAACCTCATCTGCCACATAGTCGCCCAATTAGACAGAGCATTGAGGTCGGCTTGTAAATTGGCGACATCCTGTAAGGACGTTATTCCACTGCATAGCTTGGTGTCATCTGCAAAGACAGAAATGTTACTTTTGATCTCAGACCCAATATCATTTATAAACATATTAAAAAGTAAGGGTCCCAGCACTGAACCTTGGGGTACACCACTGATAACCTTGGACCATTCAGAGTAAGAATCATTAACCACTACTCTCTGAATTCTGTCTTTTAGCCAGTTTTCTATCCATTTACAAACTGATATTTCCAATCCTGTAGACTTTACCTTACACATGAGCCGTGTGTGGGGAACTGTATCGAACGCTTTTGCAAAATCCAAGTATACCACGTCCACTGCCACCCCTCTGTCCAAGGTCTTACTTACCTCTTCATAAAAAGAAATCAGGTTTGTTTGACAACTTCTGTCTTTCATGAATCCATGCTGTCTGTTGCTTAAATAGTTTTTTTCCAGCAAGAACTCATCTATGTGGTCTTTTATTATTCTCTCCAGTATTTTCCCAACTATAGAAGTTAAACTAACAGGTCTATAGTTACTTGGTAAACACTTAATTCCCTTTTTAAATATAGGCACCACATTGGCCCTGCGCCAATCCAGTGGTACTATTCCTGTCATTAATGAGTCCCTAAAAATTAAATACAATGGCTTTGAAATTACAGAGCTCAATTCTTTTAGGATCCGTGGGTGTATGCCATCTGGTCCAGGTGCTTTATCCACCTTTATTCCATCTAAATATTTCTGGACCATATCACTTTTGAGCCATTGTGGATTTGGGGCTGTGTCACTACCACCCCCATTTTGGACATGAGCTCCCCCATGCTCCTTTGTATGGTGGATACCTTGAAGTCACAGATGTCCCAAGTATTGGGAATGTTGACCTCCCTGATGGAAAAGAAGTCAAGGGAACCAGAGAGGGAAAGTCCGAGGAAGGAGCTGTTTCCCAACACCTCAGCGCCCGCATCCCTGGAAGATTGGGGGGATGAGATTTGCTTCAATTGTGGAGGAGCTGGCCATTTCGCCAAAGTGTGTTCCCGTCCAAAGGAAAAAAAAGATGAATAACCGCAAGCCGCCGGAAAACTTCAGCGGGCCCCGGTGAAGGAGTCAACCGGTGCCCATCTCCAGTGAGCTCCAAACTGAATGAGAAGCACATTAAAAGAGTGGACAAGACCCCTCAGAAGAAACACAAGGTTCCTCAGAGGGAACGCACCCCAAAGAAAGAGTAGTGTCCCTCAGCGGGTAGTTACACCCATCAAGTGGAGGGAGATCAATGCATACCAGGCCCAGGAGAGACTTAAGTCCAAAGAGAAATGGAAGAAAGAAAGTAATAAAGGAAAATGCAAAGATCAAAAGAAAGACCCCCCTACGAAGCGATATCCAGAGAAGCTGGTGGGTCCCTCTCCGATAGTACCTGTTCAAGTGGAGGGAGTCTACACAAGAGCCATATTGGATACTGGGGCGCAAGTGACCCTGTTGTACCGGGACTTTTATGACAAGCATTTAAGTCACCTACCCATCCAGAAGATTGAAGAGCTGGAGATATGGGGAATTGGAACAGAGTTTCCCGTATGATGGCTATCTGCCTATAAAACTGACTTTCGATCCGTCCATAGCCGGGAAGGCTGAAGTGTTCGACACCTTAGCTGTGGTGTGCCCCCGACCGCCTGGAGCTAAAAAGAGTTCCCTAATAGGGACCAACACGGATCTGGTCCGAAGACTTCTGGCCCCTCTGACAAGAAGGAAAGACCCCACAGTTACTGAGATCCACCCAATGTTGAAGACAGCCTACCAACGGCTGATCTTGGAACAGAAGGCCCCGGAAGAGGGGGTAGGGAAAGTCTGGAGGCTGGGAAGAAGGGGGATAGTGCTGTGGCCCGGTGAAGTAGCCTGCTTGAAAGCCACAGTGAAACTCACTTGGGAGCAGCCTGGCCCTTTTGCCATGTTGGAACCCGACCCCAGGGAAGAACATTCAGGCTTAGAAGTAGTCCCAGAAGTGGTCCCGGTGAGGGCCCTGAAGAAGGCTCACTGTAAAGTGCCTGTGAGCGTCAGAAATACCATGGATGGTCCCATGGAAATCCCAGCCAGGCTGTTGCTGGGCCGGGTGAGCCCAGCTACCCCAGTTGCTTCATCAGATGTGGGGAAGACAGATGGAGAAAGTACTGTGTGGGAGAAACTTTCCATGGAGAATCCAAACCTGCCCAGGGCTTGGAAAGCGAGAGCCAAGGCCCAGTTGACCAGGTGGGAAAGGATCTTTTCCCAAGATGAATTCAATGTGGGGTGTGCTAGGAGTGCCACCCATCGAATCCGCCTCCAGGAAGACAAGCCCTTCAGGGAGAGGGTTAGACGGGTTCCGTTAGCAGACCTCGAAGACTTGAGGGAGCAGCTCGCCGAGGGAACAGGGGTGATTTGAGAATCTAGAAGTCCCTATGCCTCCCCTATAGTGGTGGTCCGGAAGAAGAATGGGTCATTGAGGCTGTGCATAGACTATAGGACCCTCAACAGGAGAACCATACCGGACCAGTATACCACTCCGAGGATAGAGGATGCCCTACAGAGCTTGCCTGGAGCCAAGTGGTTCAGTGTTATGGACCTCAAGAGCGGGTACTATCAGATCCCGATGCATCCAGAAGACAAAGAGAAGACGGCTTTCATAACCCCGGTAGGGTTCTTTGAATTCGACCGGATGCCTCAAGGTCTGTCTGGAGCTCCAGCCACCTTCCAACGTCTCATGGAGAAGACTGTGGGAGATATGAACCTCATCGAAGTCCTTGTATACTTGGATTACATCATTGTCTTCGGAAGAACCTTGGAAGAACATGAAGAGAGGCTGGAGAAAGTTTTGAAGGGACTGAGTGAGGAAGGACTCAAGCTCTCGCCTGAAAAATGCCAATTCTATCAGTCATCAATCAACTATCTGGGACACATAGTGTCTGAAGATGGGGTGGCCACAGACCCCCGAAAAGTTGGAGGCAGTCACCTCCTGGCTCAGGCCTACTACTGTGACAGAACTCAGGCCCTTCCTGGGATTCTGTTCCTATTATTATAGGAGGCTCGTGGAGGGGTTTGCTCGGATAGCCAGGCCTCTGAATGAGCTGCTCAAGACGGAGGGGGAAAAGGATGACTCGGGCCCTAGGAAGCCAGGGGAGTCAGTCAAGGACCAGTGGAATGAGAAGTGCAAAGATGCCTTTCAAATGTTGAAAAAGAACTTAACCACTGCCCCTGTCCTGGCCTATGCAGACCCAAAGAAGCCTTATGAACTCCATGTAGATGCCAGCCATGATGGTCTGGGAGGAGTGCTCTATCAGGAGCATGAAGGGCAACTGAGGCCTGTTGCGTATGTGAGCAGAAGCCTGACCCCCTCCGAAAAGAATTATCCTACTCATAAGTTGGAATTCCTGGCCCTCAAGTGGGCCGTTGTTGACAAACTCTGAGATCATCTGTATGGGGCAGATTTCACTGTGAAAATGGACAACAACCCCCTCACCTATCTTTTCACCACAGCTAAGCTGGATGCCACAGGACATAGATGGTTGGCGGCGCTGTCTGCCTTTAATTTCAGCCTGAAATACAGATCTGGGGCTGGAAACCGAGATGCAGACGCCTTGTCTAGAAGATCTCATGTCCCCACCTGCAGTACAGAAGACTGGACCCAAGTGGCACCCGACGGGGTGCCGGCCCTCTGTCAAGGGGCTGAACTCCGAGCCAGTGGCGGCTCAAGAGCAGAAGAGATAGGGGTTACCATAGTAGGAGTCCCCAAGCAATACTGTGGAGTAACCCAATTGGGGGAAGATAACTTGCCAAAACTGTCCAAGAAGGAGTTGAGATCCGACCAATTGGAAGACCCCATGGGGAGATTGGTTCTAGAGGCCCTGGAGAATCATGACCTGAATAGACTCTTACGCCACCCTTCAAAGGAAGCTCGCCTGTTGAGGAAAGAGTGGGACAGGTTGCAGGTGCATCAGGGAGTGGTCTACCGAAGGGGCCCCTCTGATGACCTGGAAGACAAATGGCAATTGTTCCTGCCCGAGAAGCACCGAGAGACGGTCCTGGTTGCTCTGCACGACAACCATGGCCACCTAGGGGCGGAAAGGACCTTTCAACTCGTTAGGGACCATTTCTATTGGCCCTGCATGAGGGCTGAAGTTGAAGAATACTGCCACTCATGTGCACGATGCATCCAGAGAAAGACTTTACCTCATCAAGCTGCCCCAATGGGCCATCTGCAAAGTCAAAGCCCACTTGATCTGGTATGCATTGATTTTCTCTGCCTCAAACCCGACCTGAGTGGACTAGGAAATGTTCTGGTAGTAACCGACCATTTCACCCGGTATGCCCAGGCCTTCCCAACCAAGGACCAGAAGGCGTCCACCGTGGCCAAAGTGCTGATGGAGAAATACTTCGTACACTATGGGCTACCACAACGGCTCCATTCAGATCAGGGAAGGGATTTTGAAAGTCGATTGATCCGGAAGCTCCTGGATTCTTTGGGGATCAAGAAGACAAGAACTACCCCCTATCATCCACAAGGTGACGCTCAGCCGGAAAGGTTCAACCGAACCTTGTTCAACATGCTGGGGACCCTAAGCAGTGAAAAGAAGCAGCATTGGAGCAACCACATAGCGGCAGTTGTGCATGCATACAACAGCACCACCAGTGATGCTACAGGGTACTCACCCTATCGACTTGTGTTCGGGAGAGAAGCAAGAGTACCCGTAGATCTGGCCTTTGGCACTTCCATAGACCATTGTTCTGCTGCTTCCCACAAGGGATATGTCGATAGACTCGGACGCAATTTGAAATTGGCCTATGAACAGGCCCAGGCGGCCTCGGAGCAAAGGGGGGGCCCGCAACAAGAAAAATTTTGACCTGAAAGTTAGGATTCAGGATTTGCAACCAGGAGACAGAGTGTTGCTACGGAACTTGGGGGTCCCTGGAAAACACAAGCTTGCAGACAGATGGAGACCTGAACCTTATGTTTGCAAAAGGCTACCGGGCCTGCCCGTTTACAGACTTAAACCAGAAGGGAAGGTGGGACCTTTGAAGACCTGGCATCGGAACCACCTACTCCCACTAGCGGAGGCAGTTCGGATACCCCCTGTGACGGATTCCCCCGAGCCAATTTCCATCCTGGATACTCCCAGACCAAACACTCAGTCCCAGACCCCCTCAGATTGGGGATACGGAAACCTCAGAGATAAGTGAAGATGAGGGAGAAGAACTTGATTGGCTTTGGACTTCACAGGTTCCAGAAACTTCTGCTATTGATCTTCCACCTGAAGAAGACACCATAGATCAGACGCTGAATGCAGAAGCTACTGAGTTCATTCCGTCCAGTCCTTGGTCAGATTCTTGGGAGAGTGCCTGTGACTTACTCCCAGAAGAAGATCCAAGGGAGTCTCTGTACCTCCCTGCTCCAGAGTCCAGTGCTCCTGAACCAGAGGAAATTCCTAGGTCAGTTCCAGAGGAAGAGCCCGTTTTAACAGAAGGCTCAAGAGGACAGAGGAAGCGAAGAGCCATAAAACCTCCCAGAAGATTAACTTACTCACAGATGGGGCAGAGTGCGGAGGACACTGTGGTTACTGCTAGGAGGAGTATGGAAGACCCTGACCCTCCCACTGTTCATTTAGTGGGGGGCAACCCCAACTCACTCTCTGGCACAGTTAGGCAGGACACTGATGATAGTGTGACCTGTGGGCAGGGGAGTTCACTGCCTCGTTTTTGGTGGGAATTTCCTCTGCCAGCATCATACGAAACTTTGATTGATGTTGTACGTTCTGTGATGTAGTGTTATGTTATCTTTGGGGACCAAAGAGTTTAAGTGGGGGGGAGTGTGTAGCGGGGTCTCCTTTAAGGCCCCGGGACTACGTTACCCATAACCCCGTTCGGCACCCAGAGTGCAATTAGCCACCGCAGAGACTCATGGGAGGGGCTATTTAAGGAGGAGGCGAGGCGGAGCTCGGCCTCTTCGGACACCGCGCTGCAAGCAAGAGTTTCTTCCTGTGCGGATCTGCTGCAGTGCAAGGCCTGAAGCCTGGGCCTTGCGCAACTTCCAAAGCCTTCCACCCCACTGCGGAGCCTGGGTGGCACCAGACTTGTCGAGTGAGGACATCAGTTAGATCGGGGACCCGATCGTTGCAGACGCTGTGTGCGGAGACACAGCAGGTGGAAGTCCCGGACTGGGATCGCGTCCGGAGTGGTGATCGAGCACTTGCTCAAGCCAATAGACTGTACCGTGTTAGGCCTATAGACTGCCTTGGCCCACCTATCATTGTTTGTTGTTCTATTAGGAGACCCGTAGCAGGACAGAGTTGAAGGGTCTCCAGTGTGGTGTTCCTTGAGACTGCTTACTTGTGGATTACAAATATTATTTCATCAAGTGCACCACCGAAAGTTTTGCATGCGAAGAAATCCTAGAGTGAAAAGACTGAGATTTTCTTCTATGTCAGGCTTGACTAGGGGGAGATAGAATATTGTTTAGTGCGCCACAGGGCGCGCACACCATAATAGCTGCGCGCGGTGGGTTACCGCGCTGGGCCATTGTTGTGTGTTACACCTATTGCTACAGGGCTCTGTAAGCAAGTTGCATGTGTTCTGTTCTGCCTATGCTTTTGAGATAAAAGTAAAGCCGTTGCATTTGATCTCTCGCCTCAGTGTGTTGTCTTACTGTAAAAGAGATTGCCCTTTACAATTTCTGAATGTGATATAAGTTTAACCCTAGACTAACTGTGCCAGAGTGGGTCGAGTAAGATTGCCGGGGGTTGGCGGTGCTGTATGCAGGGCCCGAAATCAAACCAGCGGCTCTCTTAACTGGGGGTAGCGCTACATATATGATTGTTACGAGAACCTGGACTTGCCCTAGGAGGTAGGAATAGTATTTAAAAAAAAAAAAGAAAGAAAGAAATGGAGAAAGATGGAGGAAGAAAGAGAGCTTTTTAACACCTTTTTCACTTTTTAAACAGACATTTTTTTTCTTTGCTTCCTTCAGCCTACTAATTAAGGGGATTGGTTAATTGGTCACATGTGCTGGAGGCCTATATAACTTTCTATAGAACTCATTTTGAGTCTGCTCATCCTTGAGCTTGCCACCTTTTTGTTTGCTGGAACTTAGACCAAGGTGAACTGGACTAAGTGGTGAGGTAAAAAACCAGAGTTGAAAACAGGAGGTTATAACAGGGGTCAAAGTACCTGTGTAGTGTGAGTACATGAGTGCTGCGAGTGCAAGTGGGCTGTATTGAGTATTAGCGTTAGGTAGTACCTGTGTATTGTGAGTACCTGAGTGTTGTCTGAGTAGTGTGTGTGGATCGTTAGTACTTGTGTATTGTGTGTGTGCACGTTGGTCTGCGAGTACCCGTGTATTGTCTCGTTGAGTATTAGTTTCAGGAAGCTAATTTGGACAGGGTATAATCCCATATCCTCATTAAATTAGTAGGTACGATGCCCGGTGGGTGTGGAGATGCGACTCGGTGTACATCTTGCGGCAAATATGTGTTCCTTGATCATCCGATCAAGGGCGAATACTGCTGTGCAAAATGTAGGCACATTGTTTCCCTGGAAGCCCAGGTTCTGAATCTGGGGAAGCAACTGTCAGCACTGAGAAGACCCTCCATACTAAAGGAGAGCCAGGAACGTACACGGCAGCTGCCGGCAGGGGCCAGCACAGAGGCGGGTGGAGACAAAGAGGTGCAGGCACTAGGAAAGAGTAGATTGGTGACAGTAGAAAGGGTAGAGGGGAAAGAACCAGGGAGGCCGATCCAGGCTGGAGAATCCCAATAAGTATGGTGAAACCAGTCATGGACCAGCACTGCTGGAGCTGAGGGACTCTCCTAGCTGTCGGGTAGGGATGAGCTCAGTGTTCGAGTCGAACATACGTTCGACTCGAACATCGGCTGTTCGATCGTTCGCCGAACAACGAACGATTTGGGCCGTTCGCGCCTAATTCGCGGCCCACAATGCACTACGCCATCGCAGTGTCATCCAGGCGCTGTGATTGGCCAAGCATGCACTGTGACCCCGCATGCTTGGCCAATCACAGCGCCGGCAGCGAGGAGAGCAATGATTGGCCACAGGCAGGATGCCTGTGGCCAATTATTGCTGAGGGTGTTTAGTACACGCCCCACACTATAAAAGGCCACCAGCACGGCGGCCTAGTGTAGTGTGTTCCGGAGCAGGGAAAGAGAAGCATAGGCAGGGACAGTGACATTTTTTTTTCTTGCTTAACCTGGATTCCTTTAGTTTAGGGAAAGAGAAGGATAGGTAGGGAGAGTGTCAGTCTGTTTTACTGTGCTAAACCTTGTTTGTAGGGACAGGGAAGGACAGTGAGGGAAATTCTCATTGTGCTATACTGTGCTAAAGCATTCATCATCAACCATCTTTAAAAAAACATTTTTTATAGGGACAGAAAACTATAGGTAGGGAGAGTGTCAGTGTGTTTTACTGTGCTAAACCTTGTTTGTAGGGACAGGGAAGGACAGTGAGGGAAATTCTCATTGTGCTATACTGTGCTAAAGCATTCATCATCAACCATCTTTAAAAAAACATTTTTTATAGGGACAGAAAACTATAGGTAGGGAGAGTGTCAGTGTGTTTTACTGTGCTAAACCTTGTTTGTAGGGACAGGGAAGGACAGTGAGGGGAATTCTCATTGTGCTATACTGTGCTAAAGCATTCATCATCAACCATCTTTAAAAAAAAATTTTTTATAGGGACAGAAAACCATAGGTAGGGAGAGTGTCAGTGTGTTTTACTGTGCTAAACCTTGTTTGTAGGGACAGGGAAGGACAGTGAGGGAAATTCTCATTGTGCTATACTGTGCTAAAGCATTCATCATCAACCATCTTTAAAAAAAACATTTTTTATAGGGACAGAAAACTATAGGTAGGGAGAGTGTCAGTGTGTTTTACTGTGCTAAACCTTGTTTGTAGGGACAGGGAAGGACAGTGAGGGAAATTCTCATTGTGCTATACTGTGCTAAAGCATTCATCATCAACCATCTTTAAAAAAAAATTTTTATAGGGACAGAAAACTATAGGTAGGGAGAGTGTCAGTGTGTTTTACTGTGCTAAACCTTGTTTGTAGGGACAGGGAAGGACAGTGAGGGAAATTCTCATTGTGCTATACTGTGCTAAAGCATTCATCATCAACCATCTCTAAAAAAAATTTTTATAGGGACAGAAAACTATAGGTAGGGAGAGTGTCAGTGTGTTTTACTGTGCTAAACCTTGTTTGTAGGGACAGGGAAGGACAGTGAGGGAAATTCTCATTGTGCTATACTGTGCTAAAGCATTCATCATCAACCATCTTTAAAAAAATTTTTTTTATAGGGACAGAAAACTATAGGTAGGGAGAGTGTCAGTGTGTTTTACTGTGCTAAACCTTGTTTGTAGGCACAGGGAAGGACAGTGAGGGAAATTCTCATTGTGCTATACTGTGCTAAAGCATTCATCATCAACCATCTTTAAAAAAAAAAATTTTAGGGACAGAAAACTATAGGTAGGGAGAGTGTCAGTGTGTTTTACTGTGCTAAACCTTGTTTGTAGGGACAGGGAAGGACAGTGAGGGAAATTCTCATTGTGCTATACTGTGCTAAAGCATTCATCATCAACCATCTTTAAAAAAATTTTTTTTATAGGGACAGAAAACTATAGGTAGGGAGAGTGTCAGTGTGTTTTACTGTGCTAAACCTTGTTTGTAGGCACAGGGAAGGACAGTGAGGGAAATTCTCATTGTGCTATACTGTGCTAAAGCATTCATCATCAACCATCTTTAAAAAAAAAATTTTATAGGGACAGAAAACTATAGGTAGGGAGAGTGTCAGTGTGTTTTACTGTGCTAAACCTTGTTTGTAGGGACAGGGAAGGACAGTGAGGGAAATTCTCATTGTGCTATACTGTGCTAAAGCATTCATCATCAACCATCTTTAAAAAAACATTTTTATAGGGACAGAAAACTATAGGTAGGGAGAGTGTCAGTGTGTTTTACTGTGCTAAACCTTGTTTGTAGGGACAGGGAAGGCCAGTGAGGGAAATTCTCATTGTGCTATACTGTGCTAAAGCATTCCTCATCAACCATCTTTAAAAAAAAATTTTTTTATAGGGACAGAAAACTATAGGTAGGGAGAGTGTCAGTGTGTTTTACTGTGCTAAACCTTGTTTGTAGGGACAGGGAAGGACGGTGAGGGAAATTCTCATTGTGATATACTGTGCTAAAGCATTCATCATCAACCATCTTTAAAAAAACATTTTTTATAGGGACAGAAAACTATAGGTAGGGAGAGTGTCAGTGTGTTTTACTGTGCTAAACCTTGTTTGTAGGGACAGGGAAGGACAGTGAGGGAAATTCTCATTGTGCTATACTGTGCTAAAGCATTCATCATCAACCATCTTTAAAAAAAAAAAATTATAGGGACAGAAAACTATAGGTAGGGAGAGTGTCAGTGTGTTTTACTGTGCTAAACCTTGTTTGTAGGGACAGGGAAGGACAGTGAGGGAAATTCTCATTGTGCTATACTGTGCTAAAGCATTCATCATCAACCATCTTTAAAAAAAAAAATTATAGGGACAGAAAACTATAGGTAGGGAGAGTTTCAGTGTGTTTTACTGTGCTAAACCTTGTTTGTAGGGACAGGGAAGGCCAGTGAGGGAAATTCTCATTGTGCTATACTGTGCTAAAGCATTCCTCATCAACCATCTTTAAAAAAAAAATTTTTTATAGGGACAGAAAACTATAGGTAGGGAGAGTGTCAGTGTGTTTTACTGTGCTAAACCTTGTTTGTAGGGACAGGGAAGGACAGTGAGGGAAATTCTCATTGTGCTATACTGTGCTAAAGCATTCATCATCAACCATCTTTAAAAAAACATTTTTTATAGGGACAGAAAACTATAGGTAGGGAGAGTGTCAGTGTGTTTTACTGTGCTAAACCTCGTTTGTAGGGACAGGGAAGGACAGTGAGGGAAATTCTCATTGTGCTATACTGTGCTAAAGCATTCCTTATCAACCATCTTTAAAAAAACATTTTTTATAGGGACAGAAAACTATAGGTAGGGAGAGTGTCAGTGTGTTTTACTGTGCTAAACCTTGTTTGTAGGGACAGGGAAGGACAGTGAGGGAAATTCTCATTGTGCTATACTGTGCTAAAGCATTCCTCATCAACCATCTTTAAAAAAACATTTTTTATAGGGACAGAAAACTATAGGTAGGGAGAGTGTCAGTGTGTTTTACTGTGCTAAACCTTGTTTGTAGGGACAGGGAAGGACAGTGAGGGAAATTCTCATTGTGCTATACTGTGCTAAAGCATTCATCATCAACCATCTTTAAAAAAACATTTTTTATAGGGACAGAAAACTATAGGTAGGGAGAGTGTCAGTGTGTTTTACTGTGCTAAACCTTGTTTGTAGGGACAGGGAAGGCCAGTGAGGGAAATTCTCATTGTGCTATACTGTGCTAAAGCATTCCTCATCAACCATCTTTAAAAAAAAAATTTTTTATAGGGACAGAAAACTATAGGTAGGGAGAGTGTCAGTGTGTTTTACTGTGCTAAACCTTGTTTGTAGGGACAGGGAAGGACAGTGAGGGAAATTCTCATTGTGCTATACTGTGCTAAAGCATTCATCATCAACCATCTTTAAAAAAACATTTTTTATAGGGACAGAAAACTATAGGTAGGGAGAGTGTCAGTGTGTTTTACTGTGCTAAACCTTGTTTGTAGGGACAGGGAAGGACAGTGAGGGAAATTCTCATTGTGCTATACTGTGCTAAAGCATTCATCATCAACCATCTTTAAAAAAAAAATGTATAGGGACAGAAAACTATAGGTAGGGAGAGTGTCAGTGTGTTTTACTGTGCTAAACCTTGTTTGTAGGGACAGGGAAGGACAGTGAGGGAAATTCTCATTGTGCTATACTGTGCTAAAGCATTCATCATCAACCATCTTTAAAAAAACATTTTTTATAGGGACAGAAAACTATAGGTAGGGAGAGTGTCAGTGTGTTTTACTGTGCTAAACCTTGTTTGTAGAGACAGGGAAGGACAGTGAGGGAAATTCTCATTGTGCTATACTGTGCTAAAGCATTCATCATCAACCATCTTTAAAAAAACATTTTTTATAGGGACAGAAAACTATAGGTAGGGAGAGTGTCAGTGTGTTTTACTGTGCTAAACCTTGTTTGTAGGGACAGGGAAGGACAGTGAGGGAAATTCTCATTGTGCTATACTGTGCTAAAGCATTCCTCATCAACCATCTTTAAAAAAACATTTTTTATAGGGACAGAAAACTATAGGTAGGGAGAGTGTCAGTGTGTTTTACTGTGCTAAACCTTGTTTGTAGGGACAGGGAAGGACAGTGAGGGAAATTCTCATTGTGCTATACTGTGCTAAAGCATTCCTCATCAATCATCTTTGAAATCCTTGTTTTTTGGACAGTCAGGGAAATTGTCATTGTGCTATTCTGTGCGAAAGCAATCATCCTCAACCATATTTAGAAATCCTTAAGTAAAGGGACAGAGAAGGACACCTGAAGGTAGCCCTTATTGCTTTTTTCCCATCTCCCTGCAGGCCATCTATTAGAATGTCTGGAAGGCAAACAAGGAGAGGCAGACAGTCAGGAGGCAATAAAAGAGGGCAAGCAGGCTCTGTGTCTGGGGGCAACCGTGCTGGTCGTGGACGCGGTGTATTGTCATCAGCACATGGCCATGGGACACGCTTGTCCTTCTTTTCGGCAGCTGGACATGTTGAGCCACATCATGCCGAAGACTTGGTAGAGTGGATGACCAAGCCCTCCTCCTCCTCCTCATCCTCTCTCACCCAGGCTCAGGGTACTGGCAAAGCAGCTGCCAAAGCGTCCTCTTCCCTGGTATCAATGTCAGACTCATCATCAGTCACTCCTTCCCTAGACCCACCATGTCCTCCTCCTGAGGAGTCCCCCGAACTGTTTGAGCACAGTGTTGGGTACATGCTCCAGGAGGATGCCCAGCGTTTCGAAGGGTCTGATGATGAAACCCAGCTAGAGGAAGGCAGTAGCGTGAGAGCAGACAGAGGGGATGCTCAAGAAGGACACCAATCTGGCAGTCATGTTCCAGCAGCTGCAGCATACTGCCAGATTGGCTCCAGTGATGAGGAGGGAGGGGATGATGAGGTCACTGACTCCACGTGGGTGCCTAATAGGAGAGAGGAGGAGGAGGAGGATGAGGAGGAGGCACATCTCCAACGAGGCAGGATGCCCTTTGGTGGCCAGCGTAAGGGCAGTACACCTACGGAATCACACCGCAGAGCTCCGCCTGTGCAGGGCGCTGCCTCTGCCCGTCATTCAAAAAGTTCTTTGGTGTGGGCCTTTTTTGAGGCTAGTGCATCAGATCGCACAGCTGCTGTTTGCAACATATGTCTCAAGCGTATATCGCGTGGCCAAAACATCAGCCGCTTGGGTACCACATGCCTGACCAGACATATGTTGACCTGCCATGCAGCTCGTTGGCAAGCCTACCTCAAAGACCCACACCAAAGAACAAAGCGGACCTCTCCTTGCACCGCATCAGCTGGGATCTCCAACCCCACTATAACTTCAGTCCTCTCTGAAACATGCACTGAGAGGAATGAAGGTGTAGAATTAGGTGTGTCACAGCCAAGTACTTGCGGCCACTCTGCTAGCAGTACACCGACGTCCGATTCTAGCAGGCAAATTTCCCTGCCCCAGCTGCTGGACCGTCGAAAGAAGTTCACTCCCAGCCATCCACATGCCCAGCGGTTGAATGCTAGCTTGGCTAAATTGCTAGCGCTTCAACTGCTGCCTTTTCAGTTGGTAGACTCGGCCCCCTTCCGTGAGTTTGTGCAATGTGCGGTTCCTCAGTGGCAGGTTCCCAAACGCCACTTTTTCTCACGGAAGGCTATTCCGGCTCTCTACCGGGATGTGGAAGGCAATGTCTTGGCCTCGCTGGACAGGGCGGTCAGCGGTAAGGTGCATATTACCGCTGACTCATGGTCCAGCAGGCATGGACAGGGACGTTACCTTTCTTTCATGGCCCATTGGGTCACTCTTTTGGCAGCTGGGAAGGATGCAGGACAAGGTGCAGTAGTGTTGGAGGTTGTTCCACCGCCACGCCTCCAAAATGCTACTACTGGTTGTGACACACCTCTCTCCTCCACCCCCTCCTCTTCTTCTTCCTCCATGGCCTCTTCCTGTGCTTTGTCCTCTGAACCAGCGGTGCTCCGTAGCCGTTCAAGGGGCTACGCAAGTACGCAGGCAAAAAGATGCCATGCCGTGCTTGCGCTGGTGTGTTTGGGGGACAGAAGCCACACTGGGGCAGAGGTTCTGTCTGCTCTGCAGGGCCAGGCCGAGAGGTGGTTGACGCCACGCCAGCTTAAGCCAGGAATGGTGGTTTGCGACAATGACACCAACCTCCTCTCCGCCCTCCGACAGGGACAACTGACCCATGTGCCCTGTGTGGCTCACGTCCTTAACCTGGTGGTGCAGCGGTTCTTGGGCAGGTACCCGGGCTTACAGGATGTCCTGAGGCAGGCCAGGAAAGTCTGTGTGCATTTCCGCAGATCTTATAATGCCAGTGCTCGCCTGGCTGAGCTGCAAAAGGAGTTGAACCTGCCCAAGAACCGCCTTATATGTGACATGCCCACCAGGTGGAACTCAACGTTGGCCATGCTGCAGCGGCTGCACACGCAGCAGAGGGCCATCAATGAGTACCTGTGCGACTACGGCACCAGGACAGGGTCAGGGGAGCTTGGGTTTTTTTCTCCACGCCAGTGGGGCATGATCAGGGATGCATGCACTGTCCTGGCACCATTTGAGGAGGCCACGAGGATGGTGAGCAGTGACAGTGCATGCATCAGTGACACTGTACCTCTTGTCCACCTGTTGGAGCACATGCTGCGTGGAATAATGGACAGGGCACTTGAGGCAGAACAGAGGCAGGAAGAGGAGGAATTCCTTGCCTCTCAAGGCCCCCTTTTCCCAGACAGTGTTCCTTCTGTCCCACCCATCGCACAGGAAGAGGAGGAGGAGGAGGAGGAGGAGGAGGAGGATTGTGTCAGCATGGAGGTGGAGGCTGGCACTCAGCATCATCAGCAGCAGTCTTTTAGGGATGATTTACAGTCCCAAGAAACCAGTGGACTTGTACGTGGCTGGGAGGAGGTGGCTGCGGATCATGTCGTCCTTAGTGACCCAGAGGACTCCGGACCGAATGCCTCAGCTAACCTACGCTGCATGGCCTCCCTGATCCTGCAAAGTCTGCGGAAGGATCCTCGTATTCTTCGGATCAAGGAGAGGGACCATTACTGGCTGGCCACTCTCCTTGATCCACGGTACAAGGGTAAGGTTGCGGACCTTATGTTACCGTCGCAGAGGGAGCAGAGGATGAGACAACTCCGGGAGGCCTTGCAGAAAGGTCTGTGCAACGCGTTCCCAGAGACTGGGAGGTTACAAACTCCTGGTCCTGGACAACGAGTTGCTGAGGCTTCGGCCAGTCAAAGAAGGAGCGGTGGGGAAGGTGGCCGTCTGACCGATGCGTTCAGACAATTCTTTAGTCCGCAGCCCCAAAGTATGATCGGTTCCAGCAACCATCGCCAGCGTCTGATAAACATGGTGCAGGAATATCTAGGGGCAAGGTCAGACTTGGACACCTTCCCCACCGAAAATCCTCTGGCTTACTGGGTCTTGAGGATGGATCACTGGCCAGAGCTTGCACAGTATGCAATTGAGCTACTGGCCTGTCCTGCATCCAGCGTTCTTTCGGAACGCACATTCAGTGCTGCTGGAGGATTTGTCACGGATCACAGGGTGCGCCTGTCCACCGACTCGGTTGATCGACTGACTTTCATCAAGATGAACCAGTCTTGGATCACCACCAGCTACCACACACCTGATGCTGATATAACAGACTAATTGATTTTAACATGTCACATCCCTTCAAGACTGATGCTGATGCTGAGTGCCTGTGCTGTTATGTTGACTGGCTATCCTCCTCCTCCGAGTCCTCAATGATACGATTGATGATGATAGCTTGGAAGATCATTTTTGTTTATGGGTGCCGCCACCAGTGCCTAACGCCCAATTTTTCAGCCCCTGTTTAACAGGGGCGTGTAATTACAATTTTTGAAGCAATACTTTGCAACAGGGCTCATTGCTGTGCTCCAAGTACAGTATCTGTGAGGGGTTGCAGTGTTGTGCCACCAGTGCCTAAGGCCCAATTTTTCAGCCCCTGTTTAACAGGGGCGTGTAATTACAATTTTTGAAGCAATACTTTGCAACAGGGCTCATTGCTGTGCTCCAAGTACAGTATCTGTGAGGGGTTGCAGTGTTGTGCCACCAGTGCCTAAGGCCCAATTTTTCAGCCCCTGTTCAACAGGGGCATGTAATTACAATTCTTGATCTAATAATTCACAGCAGGGCCCATTGCTGCACCCACCAAGAGTAACTCTGAGGGCTTACAGTGTTGTGGCAACGCCACCACCACCACCACCACGAAAGGCCCAATTTTTCAGCCCCTGTTCAAAAGGGGCATGTAATTACAATTCTTGATCTAATAATTCACAGCAGGGCCCATTCCTGCACCCACCAAGAGTAACTCTGAGGGCTTACAGTGTTGTGGCAACACCACCACCACCACCACGAAAGGCCCAATTTTTCAGCCCCTGTTCAACAGGGGCATGCAATTACAATTCTTGATCTAATAATTCACAGCAGGGCCCATTGCTGCACCCACCAAGAGTAACTGTCAGGGCTTACAGTGTTGTGGCACCAGCACCACCATCAAAGGCCCAATTTTTACTACCACTGTTCAACAATTATATGTAATTACAATTCCTGATATAATAGTTGACAGCAGGGCGTTCCAGCACCAACCAAGAGTAACTGTGAGTGCTTACAGTGTTGTGCCAACACCAACAACTAAGGGGCCTATTTCTGCAGAGTATATACGGCAGGTCCCTACTTTCAAACATCCAACTTACAAACGACTCCTACTTGCAAACGCAAGAAGACAACAGGAAGTGAGAGGAAATCTACCCCTAGGAAGGAAAATTCTCTCCTGTAAGAATTAATATGGGAGAAAGGTGTCTCCTCTGTACTGATGCTTTATCACCAATCCTTGTTTCAAGAAAAACACCACATTTCAAAAACAGTTGTCATTGGGACGGAAAGTGAGGTGAAATGTTCTGAACAGGGGCACAGACAGTAAAACAAATGTTACAGGGGTGATAACCCTTACCTATGTTTTCCAAAAAGTTTAAAAATAGATTTTTGGGCTGGAGCTACACTTAAACAATGTACCTGTTCAAAATTACAAACAGATTCTACATAAGAACAAACCTACAGTCCCTGTCTTGTATGCACCGCCTGTATACGGCTGTTCAGAGTATATAGGGCCTTTTTTATTTTATGTGCAGGGTTCCCCTTAATATCCATACAAGACCCAAAGGGGCTGGTAATGGGCTGGGGTAGGGGGGGGGTCATGGGGTAGCTATGCCATTTTTCTTAAAGATTTTCATCCATATTACCGGGACCAGACATTACATTAAAGCCGCAAGCAGTTTTAAATGGCTTTTTTTTCCTTTAGAAGTGTCATTTTGTGCAGGGACAGTTCTAAACACGGGAAACACGTGGCACTTCACAGGCATACTTTAGACACCCCCCAGGTACGATATTTAAAGGAATATTTGACTTTTTTTTTTTCACTTTATGCATCATTAAAATGACTGCTCCCGAAAAACGACCGTTTTTAAAACTTCTTTTTGCATTGATACATGTCCCCTGGTGCAGAACCCGGGTTCCCAAACCCTTTTTAGGACAATAACATGCATAATAGTCGTTATAATTAGCACTTTAGAATTCGAACGTTCGCATCCATTGTATTTAATAGGGTTCTAATGTTCGTACGAACTTTCGGTCCGTTCGCGGGTTCTGGTGCGAACCGAACCCGGGGGTGTTCGGCTCATCACTACTGTTGGGGAAAGAACTCCTCTAGTGAGAGTGGGGGGGGGGGCGAAGCGAAGGGAAAGGAAAGACAGATTCTGGTGGTAGGGGACTCTATTCTTAGAAGGACAGAGAGGGCAATCTGTAACAAAGACCTGAAGCGCCGAACTGTATGTTTACCGGGCGCTCGGGTTTGCCACATCACGGATCTGGTGGACAGATTCCTGGGAGAGGCTGGGGAAGACCCGGCTGTCATGGTGCACGTTGGCACCAATGACAAAAGTCAGAGGCAGATGGAGTGTCCTAAAGAACAATTTTAGGGACTTGGGAGGTAAATTGAGGAAAAGGACCTCCAATGTAGTATTCTCAGGAATAATACCAGTACATCGAGCCACACCAGAAAGGCAGAGGAAGATTAGGGAAGTTAACAAGTGGCTGAGGATCTGGTGTATTAAGGAGGGGTTTGGGTTCCTGGAGGACTGGGCCGTACTATAGAAGGGACGGACTGCACCTAAATGAGGAGGGTGCAGATCAGCTTGGACTAAAGATGGCCAAAAAGTTAGAGGGGTTTTTAAACTAGGCGACGAGGGCCCAGAGGTAGAGATAGTCAGCGCAGAACATATTCCACAGGGTAGTATTGGGGGCATTAGTGGTAGGTTGACTAAAGCACATAAACCCAAGGTAAGTATAGTAACAAGTCCTAGTTGCAATCTCAGAACGCCCAATAAGAGGATAGTATGCGACCAGTCTAAACTATGTGGCATGCTCAAAGTCAGGAGCCTGGTGGACAAGATGGGTGAAGTCAGGCCCGGACTGGGACAAAAAATAGGCCCGGGCATTTTGGATTGAGCAGCTAATGACATGTTAACCGGCCCCTTCCCCACTCTCCACCCTGACAGATCCCCAGAGAGAGGGGAGGGGGGGGAACCCAGCAGAGGTGTGGGGGGGGGGTGAGGTGTGACCAGGAAAGAGCATGGGGTGTTGGAGAGCACAGGGAAGAACCTTGAAAACATGGGGTGGGGCGAGGAGCATAGGGGAGAGGCAGAGAACACAGGGAGGAAGATGAGAGCACAGGGGGGCAGCGGAGAGCTTGGGGGGAGGTGGAGAGCACAGGTGCGGAGTGGAGAGCACTGGGGGACGGCAGAGCATGGGGGAGGTGGAGAGCACTGGGGGGAGGTGGAAGAGAGCATGGGGGAGGTGGAGAGCACTGGGGGGAGGTGGCAGAGAGCATGGGGGAGGTGGAGAGCACTGGGGGAAGGCAGCATAGAGCATGGGGGGAGGTGGCAGAGAGCATGGGGGAGGTGGAGAGCACTGGGGGAGGAGTCATAGAGCATGGGGGGAGGTGGAGAGCACTGGGGGCGGCAGAGCATGGGTGAGGTGGAGAGCACTGGGGGGGTGGCAGAGAGCATGGGGGAGGTGGAGAGCACTGGGGGTGGCAGAGAACATAGGTGAGGTGGAGAGCACTGGGGGGAGGTGGAGAGCACTGAGGGGGCAGAGAGCATGGGGGGAGGTGGAGAACACTGGCGCTGGCAGAGAGCATGGGGGAGGTGGAGAGCACTGGGGGTGGCAGAGAGTATGGGGGAGGTGGAGAACACTGGGGCTGGCAGAGAGTATGGGTGAGGTGGAGAGCACTGGGGGCAGCAGAGAGTATGGGTGAGGTGGAGAACACTGGGGCTGGCAGAGTATGGGTGAGGTGGAGAGCACTGGGGGCGGCAGAGAGTATGGGTGAGGTGGAGAGCACAGGGGGTGGTAGAGAGCATGGGTGAGGTGGAGAGCACTGGGGGGTGGCAGAGAGTATGGGAGAGGTGGAGAGCACTGGGGGCGGCAGAGAGTATGGGTGAGGTGGAGAGCACTGGGGGCGGCAGAGAGTATGGGTGAGGTGGAGAGCACTGGGGGCGGCAGAGAGTATGGGTGAGGTGGAGAGCACTGGGGGCGGCAGAGAGTATGGGTGAGGTGGAGAGCACTGGGGGCGGCAGAGAGTATGGATGAGGTGGAGAGCACTGGGGGTGGCAGAGAGTATGGGTGAGGTGGAGAGCACTGGGGGTGGCAGAGCATGGGGGAGGTGGAGAGCACTGGGGGTGGCAGAGAGCATGGGTGAGGTGGAGAGCACTGGGGGGGCGGCAGAGTATGGGTGAGGTGGAGAGCACTGGGGGTGGCAGAGAGCATGGGGGGAGGTGGACAGCACTGGGGGTGGCAGAGAACATGGGTGAGGTGGAGAGAACTGTGGGCGGCAGAGAGCATGGGTGAGGTGGAGAGCACTGGGGGTGGTAGAGAGCATGGGTGAGGTGGAGAGCACTGGGGGGTGGCAGAGCATGGGAGAGGTGGAGAGCACTGGGGGTGGCAGAGAGCATGGGAGAGGTGGAGAGCACTGGGGGCGGCAGAGAGTATGGGTGAGGTGGAGAGCACTGGAGGCGGCAAAGAGTATGGGTGAGGTGGAGAGCACTGGGGGCGGCAGAGAGTATGGGTGAGGTGGAGAGCACTGGGGGGCGGCAGAGAGTATGGGTGAGGTGGAGAGCACTGGGGGGCGGCAGAGAGCATGGGGGGAGGTGGAGAGCATTGGGGGTGGCAGAGAGCATGGGGGGAGGTGGAGAGCACTGGGGGTGGCAGAGCATGGGTGAGGTGGAGAGCACTGGGGGCGGCAGAGAGTATGGGTGAGGTGGAGAGCCGAGGGGGGGGGGCAGAAGAAAGAAGCAGGATAGGAGGAGCAGTGGAGGCGGCTGCATATAGAAGAATCCTTCTCTCCATCTTCCTCTCTGAATGCCTTCTTCTCCTCTACCTCTCGCAGGCATTCCGACAGTGCAGGAGGAAGATGGAGAGAATGATTCTTCTATATGCAGCCGCCCCCACTGCTCCTCCTATCCAGGTTACAGGGGGTCTTCACTCACGTTTTCTGTCATACCCCGGCACTTCTCGACAGAACACCGGCTCCAAGGTGTCTGCTCTGGCTCCTCCTCCTTCACAGTCACGCTCCCCGGCTCTGACGGCTGATACGGCCACGAAGAGGCCGAAGACGTCTCCTCTAGCTCCTCCCCGCGGCGCCGATGGCTGAACTTAACTGGCAGCTGGGTGGCCACTGAGAGGCTGCATGGGCGGCACGAGCTTAAAGAGCAGCCTGGCGGCCCAGGTGGCCACAGCCCACCGGGCAAATGCCCGGTTTGCCCTATGGCCAATCCAGGCCTGGGTAAAGTAGAGATACAGTTGTACAAGGAGGATTTAGATTTTGTGGGAATTTCAGAAACCTGGTTCAACAGCTCTAATGATTGGCTGGCAACCATTCAAGGGTATACCCTTTTTCTCTTTTCGTCCATGGACGGACACAGCTCCTTAATTCTTGACAGTTGGGTTATGTTCCTGTTCTATAGGAGAGGACTAGGCAGAACATATTAGATATTTAATACATGTTACTTTAACAGAGTTGAAACAGCCCCGCCTGGGGGGGTCCCTCTGTACATAACCCTCCACCCTGCAGCAGCAGCCTCAGTTTTTTTCTGCCTAGTAGAGAAGGGCCTGGCTCCCTTTGGGCCCAGGGTCTTGAAGAAAATTGTACTTTTTATTATTTTATTTTTGGGAATCTTCTATCGACTGCCGGCTGGGCATGACAGGCAGGATATTATAGATCCTTGTAGTCCCCCCAGTCCGGACAGCGAGCATGAGCAGACCTTAGCTACGTGCGGGGTCGGCCGCGACATACCCCATGGCTCCAGGGGTGGCCGGTGAGCTATGCTCCAGGGTTCACATATGACCGAGTGGCTTGCTGTCTCAGTCACAGTGGACCGGGCCAACAGCTACTTCGTAATGCTCGGTTGTATGTCTGGAAAGCACCAGCAGGTCCTCGTAGGGATGGGTAAGTACAGTTCCTCCTGCTTCGGTGGGATGGAACAGCTGGGCATTCCTAAAGAGGTCGTTAGGTTCTCCTGCCTTTCCCTCTCTCCCTCTTTCACCCTTTTTTCCTCTTCCCCTTGTGGGGCCGCTGCGACCAGGGAATACCTTTAGGGGGCTCCAGGTCCCGGCGGGGGGTTGTAGGGGTGTCCAGGCCCGCTCTCTGTGTGGGGGGTGGTATTTTCTTGAGAGCCTCCGCTGCTGGCCTTCTCGTCCACCTCGCTTGCTGGGCGCCATTTTTTGAAGCGCTGGCGCCATTGCATTGATTTTCCTATTGGCGGCCATTTTGCCGTGGCCGCGCTATGATGCAGGCGGGCGGCCATTTTCTTGTGGTCTGCGCGCTTTCTCTGAGACACCCGGCGGCCATTTTGGAGTGGGTTTTGGCCTCTAGTGCTGACTGGCTTCCTGACTGGTTTCCTGAACGGCGCAAACGGCGCCATTAATTGTGTTGCGTTTGTTAAAAATATGATTTTTATTATATTACTCAGACATAGGATACATGGGACAATTTTACAATAGTGAGTTGGTCAGATTACTGTCAGTCTTTTTGGTTTGAGTAGATTTCTCAAACAAATGCTGTTTTCATACAATGGGATTAGATACCATTGTTGTATTCATGTCTATAGCTACAGAAAACAAGTAAGACATTACTTGTTTGAGATTTCTTTCAGCTCTCAAACTGAAAGAATGACTGTTAGATTACTGACAGATTTGGTTTAAGTAGACAATAGGTAGATAGCATTGTTGTATTCAACAGTCCATTGTTGAATACAGCTACAGTAAACAGGTATGTTTTCTGTTTGGTAACTCAGCCTGACACATAAAAGCAGGCATAAGCTAGGACACACACATCATGTTGCTGTAAGATCAGAAGAAGCCACTCATCATAAGAAGAAGATGCCTGGTCACCAGCAATGGAGATCATGAACATAGCGTAATCAAAGTTAAGTAACCTTTAAATGTATTTGTACTGTTATAGACCATAGGCTGTTCATTTGCTAGGCATTTTGCTTGTTATAGAGATCTGTCAGTCTTGTATTGTAGTCCTAATATTGTAATAGTTTTGTATGTACAGCATCTTGTATAGTAAAAGCACATTTACACACTGCAGAAGTCTCAGCTTCCTTGTTATACTACAGAGTAACTTTTTTTTTTTTTTTTTTATTCTTTATTTTGTTTTATCAAGATTTCAATTGTTACATCAATACATTTCCATTGATCCAGCCAAGATAATAAACATACAAAAATAATACTGAGTTTCCTGGCTCTTCTCCTTATACTCACATTTCTAAAATCTCGCTTTCACCCTCCCCAGCCCCCTTTCCCCTTTGTATCCCCCTCCCCCCCTTCTACCTCTTATTTTCTACCATTTCTCTACTACTTTCTCAGATTTTCTACATAGCTCCATGTTTTCTTAAAATCTTTCCAACATTCCCACTTGTTTTTAAATCCTTTTTTTTCCTCCTCTACGCCGTACTTCAGTCCCTCCATACTGTATGTTTCTTCCACGGAATCTACCCACTCCCATATAGATGGACTTTCCACTTTTCGCCATTGTTTTTTTGGGATCAACCTTTTGGCCGCGTTTAATAGATGTGGGATCAGTGAATCTTTATACTGTTTCATTCCTCCATCACCTCCATGGAATAAAACTATCCAAGGATCTTTTTTAACCACTTAACGACCGCTCACTGTATATATACGTCGGCAGAATGGCACCGACAGGCACAATCAGGTAGAGCATACGTGATTGCCTTTGTATAGTTGGGGGGTCCAATCGGACCCCCCTCCTATACAGTGAGCGGTGGCTAAGTGTCCGGGAGCGTTCCGGGATGAGGGGGCAGCCATTCGTTTCCGGCCACCCCCTCGCGATCGCTCCCGGCGAATGGAAATGCCCCCTCTGTCTGTGTCAGACAGAGGAAGCAGGAGGAAGTGATGTCATCTCTGGTGCGGCGCTCACATATACCGAGCGCCGTACAAGACAAGACATCAGGTCAGTGCACACAACACTACACTGACACCAGGACACATAGGGACATAAATCGCCCCCCCAGGCCCCCCAGACACCCCAGATCACCCCCCAGATCACCCCCCAGCCCCCAGTCACAGTGTCACTGATTGCAGTGACCATTTATTTAGTGATCACTGCAATCAGTGACATTTGTGACTGTAAAAGTGTCACCAAAGTTTAGTCTTAGGTCCAGTGTAGCCCCCTAACCCCCCCTAATAAAGGTTTAACCCCCTGATCACCCCCCAGATAACCCTTTCACCCCCTATCACCACTGTCGCTAAGCGATAATTTTTCTGATCGCTGTCTTAGCGTCAGTGATGCCGATCGGCAGCCAGTAATTTTTTTTAGGTTCGCCGCATGTTTTTATAGCGTCAGGTACCCCAATATATTATCTAATAAAGGTTTAACCCCCTTGATCGCCCCCCAGGTAACCCTTTCACCCCCTATCACCACTGTCACTAAGCGATCGTTTTTCTAAACGCTGTCTTAGTGTCGGTGATGCAGATCGGTAGCCGGTCATTTTTTTTAGGTTCGCCGCAGGTTTTTATAGCGTCAGGTACCCCAATACCTTATCTAATAAAGGTTTAACCCCCTTGATCGCTCCCCAGGTAACCCTTTCACCCCCATCACCACTGTCGCTAAGCGATCGTTTTTCTAAACGCTGTCTTAGTGTCGGTGATGCAGATCGGTAGCTGGTATTTTTTTTTAGGTTCGCCGCAGGTTTTTATAGCGTCAGGTACCCCCATATATTATCTAATAAAGGTTTTAACCCCCTGATTGCCCCTAGTTAACCCTTTCACCAGTGATCACCATATAAGTGTTACGGGTGACGCTGGTTAGTTAGTTTGCTTTTTATAGTGTCAGGGCACCCGCCGTATATAACCCAATAAAGGTTTAACCCCCTGATCGCCCGGCGGGTGATATCAATTAGGTTTTAGCGTCAGAGAGGGTCTGCATCACACCCCAGGCAGCGTCAGGTTAGTGCCAGTAACGCTAACACCCACGCGTGAAGCATACACCCCCCTTAGTGGTATAGTATCTGAACAGATCAATATCTGATCTGATCAGATCTATACTAGCGTCCCCAGCAGTTTAGGGTTCCCAAAAACGCAGTGTTAGCGGGATCAGCCCAGATACCTGCTGGCACCTGCGTTTTGCCCCTCCGTCCAGCCCAGGCCACCCAAGTGCAGTATCGATCGATCACTGTCACTTACAAAACAAAAACACACATAACTGCAGCGTTCGCAGAGACAGGCCTGATCCCTGCGACTCCAGTGCTGTAGGAGGTGATTTCACCACCACAGTTAAAAAAAAAAAGCAAATATGCCGAAGCATTGGGGCAGCAGGGGCGGAGGAGCGATTTTGCTCCTAATGCCGCGTACATACGGTCGAAATTCCGACGGAGGCTTGCCCGTGGAAAAGTCCGACCATGTGTGTGCGGCATAACTTTTTTGCGGGAGGATGCCCCCATGCTTCGGCATATATAAATGGTGCGTGTATGCCCATCATTGGAAGTGGGTGGATGAAGGGCGGTATTCTAATGGTGGGCATACCCACCGATCAATCTCTTTTTTCGTTCAGCCAACTGGCTGCATGAAAAAAAAAAGATTACAATACATGTCAAAAAAGGACCAGCAACGTACTGGTATGTTGCTGGACTTTGAATGTTTATACCAGAATGATGCCTGCGGGTTTAGGTATCATCTTGGTATCATTCTTTTCAGCCTGCGGCCGGCTTTCATGTAAAAGCAATCCTAGCGGCTAATTAGCCTCTGGACTGCTTTTACAAGCAGTGGGAGGGAATGCCCCCCCCGGATATAAAAAGCGCCATTGGGAAATTGGGAAAGCATTTTTTCACACCGATCTTGGTGTGGTCAGATGCTTTGAGGGCAGAGAACAAATCTAGGGTCTAGAATACCCCAGTTTTTTCAAAAAAAGAGTACCTGTCACTACCTATTGCTATCATAGGGGATATTTACATTCCCTGAGATAACAATAAAAATGATAAAAAAAAAAATACTTGGAAGGAACAATTTAAAAATAAAATAAAAAAGCAAAATTAATAATAAAAAAAAAAAGAAAAAAAAAAAAAGCACCCCTGTCCTGCCCTGCTCTTGCCCAATGGCGAACGCAAGCGTCGGTCTGGCGTCATATGTAAACAGCAATTGCACCATGCATGTGAGGTATCACCGCGAAGGTCAGATCGAGAGCAGTCATTTTAGCAGTAGACCTCCTCTGTAAATCTACTGGGGTAACCTGTAAAGGCTTTTAAAGGCTTTTAAAAATGTATGTAGTTTGTCGCCAATGCGCGTTTGTGCGAAATTTTAAAGCATGTCGTGTTTGGTATCTATGTACTCGGCCTAAGATCATCTTTTTTATTTCATCAAACATTTGGGCAATATAGTGTGTTTTAGTGCATTAAAATTAAAAAAAGTGTATTTTTTAACCCAAAAAATGCGTTTGAAAAATCGCTGCGCAAATACTGTGTAGAAAAAAAAATTCAACACCCACCATTTTAATCTGTAGGGCCTTTGCTTTAAAAATATATATAATGTTTGGGGGTTCAACATAATTTTCTTGCAAAAAAAAAATGTTTTCATGTAAACAAAAAGTGTCAAAAAGGGCTTTGTCTTCAAGTGGTTAGAAGAGTGGATGTAAGCTTCCTAATGTTGTGTATAAAATGCCAGAACAGTTCAAAACCCCCCCAAATGACCCCATTTTGGAAAGTAGACACCCCAAGCTATATACTGAGAGGCATGTCGAGTCCATGGAATATTTTATATGTTGACACAAGTTGCGGAAAAACGACTTTTTTTTTTTTTTTTGCACAAAGTTGTCACTAAATGATATATTGCTCAAACATGCCATGGGCATATGTGGAATTACACCCCAAAATACATTCTGTTGCTTCTCCTGAGTACGGGGATACCACATGTGTGACAACTAAATTTTTTTTTTAGTCATTATTCAATCACTTAAGACAAAAAAAATAAAAAATTCAATGGGCTCAACATGCCTCTCAACAATTTCCTTGGGGTGTCTACTTTCCAAAATGGGGTCATTTGGGGGGGTTTTGTACTGCCCTGTCATTTTAGCACCTCAAGAAATGAGATAGGCAGTCATAAATTTAAAGCTGTGTAAATTTCAGAAAATGTACCCTAGTTTGTAAACTCTATAACTTTTGCGCAAACCAATAAATATACGCTTATTGACATTTTTTTTACTAAAAACATGTGGCTGAATACATTTTGGCCTAAATGTATGACTACAATTGAGTTTATTCGATTTTTCTTATAACAAAAAGTAGAAAATATCATTTTTTTTCAAAATTTTCGGTCTTTTTCCGTTTATATCGCAAAAAATAAAAATCGCAGAGGCAATCAAATACCATTAAAAGAAAGCTCTATTTGTGGGAAGAAAAGGACACAAATTTCGTTTGGGTACAACATTGCATGTCCGCACAATTTACAGTTAAAGCAGCGCAGTGCAAAATTCTGAATTCACCTCTGGTCCTTTAGCTACCAAATGGTCCGGGGCTTAAGTGGTTAATCTCCTTCTCTGTAATTATTTTTATTATTTCCAGTATCTTTTCCCAATATGTTTGAATTTTAGGGCATTGCCACCATATGTGGGCCATTGTTCCCCTCCCCCCACATTCTCTCCAGCATTCTGCCTTCTGTTCTACTTGAAATTTACTCAATTTATCTGGTGTGGCATACCAGCCTGTAATACATTTATAATTCATCTCTGCGGTCCTGTTGTCCATGGCAGACGAGTGGGCCAATTTTATTATTTTCTCTATAGTCCTTTTATCCCTACATGTTCCCAATTCTCTTTCCCATTTCTTTATAAATGGGGGCATCGCCAGTTCATCCACGGTCATCAATATTTTATAGAGTTTTGATATAGTTCCTGTTAGGTTATCGGCCATACAAAGCCGTTCCAACATCGTAAGTTCCTCCCCAGACCTAATTGGCTGGGGAAGGCTTTGTACAAAGTGGGTCAACTGGTGGTACCTCCATTCATCTACTATCATTAATTCCCTATTGTGTCTCAATTCTTGACGTGGTATTATTTTTCCCTTTTTTTTTAATTATATCTCTTAACTGTGCTCTCTCTTTTTTAATCCAATTTCCTCCCACTATTTTTTTTCCGGTGCAAAATATTCGTTTTCTTTTAATTCTATAAGGGGAGAGTTATATTCCCTATCTATTTGTTTATGTAATCTATCCCAAATTTTCAGTGCTATTCGTGTCATGACGTGAGTGTTTTCACCTAGTGCTCTAAACTGGGGGGGGGGGGGTTCCATATTACACCTCCTAATTGTGTTTTTGCCATTGCCTTTTCAATTTTTACCCAACTTTGGCCCACTCCACTACCCGGGACAACACCACCGCGTCATAATATTTTTTAATGTCTGCCACTGCCAGCCCTCCATGCTTTTTTTCCTGTTTTAATACAGAGAAGGAGATTCTATGTTTTTTATTATTCCATACAAAGTTCATTAGCATCTTTTTTAACACTCTGAAGTACGGTTGAGGTATTGCAACTGGTAACATCTGGAACTTATACAAGATTTTCAGCAGCAGGACCATCTTTAAGATGTTAATTCTTCCTATCCATTATATCGGGCGGTTTATCATTTTTCTAATTTCGCTTTTTATTTCATTTAACAGAGGGATATAATTTATCTTGTATATTTTTTTTTTTATTGAGTTGGCAAGTTTTACCCCTAAGTACTTAAGTTCCTTCTGCCAAGGAAAGTTGTACTCTTTTCTTAAGCTCTGTTCTTCTACCTTTCCAATATTGACATTTAGAATCTCAGTTTTAGCTATATTGATTTTAAAGTTTGATATTTCTCCATATTGTTTAAGTGTTTTGAGTAAGTTCGGTAATGTGGTCCTGGGTTTGTTAATAAAGAACAAGACATCGTCCGCAAAAGCTGCGAGTTTGTGTTCATCTTCCTCCAATCTAATCCCTTTAATGTCTGGATTATTCCGTACCGTCGCAAGTAAAGGTTCTAGGGACAGGACAAATAAGAGGGGGGACAGGGGGCATCCCTGCCTTGTCCCATTTTTCATCTCAAAAGCTTGAGACAGAGTAACCTTGATAGATAGACGCAAGCAAAACATTTGGGGGCTCGTCCGGGAACTGTGCTATAATTGAAGCAGACTTGTTTTTCTGTAGTGTGTTGTGTAGCTTGTGCTAGGTAAAATGTTGCGTAAGCTGTTTAGGAAAAGCAAGGCTGCAGAGGGTTCTGGTGACCACAAGAAAGTGTGCAGCTTACCTATCTGGGCCAGAAATGAGTGGGAGCCTCTTGCTAAAGAATTTGTGAAGTATGCTTCTCCCTCGAAGCTGACTTGTGGTGATAAAGTCTCAGATCATTTTGTAGATTTTAGCCTTAAGGGGTTGGATTTAAGTAAGAAAGAGAAGAGGACAGTGTCCACAGTGGGTTGGTACTTCCTCCATGCTCTCTATACTAAATCACATAGAAGGGAGAAGGCAGAGGCAGAAGTTAAGGTATTAAAAGACCAGCTAGCAGTTGCTTCAGAGTGTGTACGTTCAACCGCTAGTCGGGCTGATGATTTGCAAGAGCGGTGTGCAGCCCTCATGACCAAATCAATTAGTGCCTTAAGGAAAAGGAAGGGGCGTAAACCTGTTAGTAAAGCCAGGGTATGTGCCATTGTCACATCCCAAAATTGGGATTGTGAGGATGTGCTCTCCTCAAATGATAGTGAGGATGAGGAGGTAGAGTTTGATATTTCAGATGATAATCTGCTAGTGGGAAAGAAAGTATGCCAGACCTCTCATTACTAAGCATAGGAAACGGCAACATGATAGAGAGGATATGGCAGATGGGGAGGTGCATTATCGCAACCCCAGAGATGTTGAAATTGAAGAAGTACGGGAGTTTACACAAACTGAACTCCATGAGCTGGCAAAACAATACAAACAAAGGTCTGGGGAGCCCCTATTGAGTTGGCTCCTACGCTTATGGGATGAAGGGGCAGACAGTGTTTTGTCAGGTAAGGAAGCGGTGGCTATGGGAGTGTTAACCCATGATCCACAATTGCGTCAGCAATGCGAAAAGCCAGAGAGTTTAGCGTGAATTTTTCACTGTTAGACCTTGTGAGAGATGGAATAGTCAGAGAATACGCTAGTCCTACTGACCTGGAAAATACCTACTCCTGGAGATCAATAGGAGAGGGTATTTCCAGGTTATGTGAGATGGGTTGTATAACCGGATTAAATACATTTCCAGATATGGAACTCTTTACGTCTGCTCTGCGCTCTAAGCTGATGAAGTCTGCGCCATTTAATCTCAGGGCTCCATTATTGTCTTTGTTGGGAGGCCTGGGATTAAACAGCAAGATTCATGAAGCCACAACCCTTTTAAGCCAGTTGGGGGAGATAGAGGAGACTAAAACAAAACCTGTCAGGGCAGTAGGTAAGGCCAAGGCCAGACAGGAAGAATACAAGCAGAAAAGAACAGAGAAGAAACGGAATGGGGTAGAGAAGACAGAAGGTGAAGAGAAAACCAGGCTAGTTATTTCTAGGAAAGAAATGTGGGTGGACCTATTAAAGGCAGGAGTACCTAAAGATGAGATATATGGCATTTCCACTGCAGAAATGCTGAAGAGGTGGAAACATTTAGTAGGGAAAACTGTCAGGGTTAGAAACACTACTCCTAGTGAAGATAACATCAGCCTAGACTTAGAGGAAACAGAACAGACCCCTTCTGTTAGCCCCAAACCAATTCCCAAAACTGAACATGAACCCAAATCCCTTTATCCTGGGGAGGAGTTAGAGAGAATCAGAAAAGGGGATTGGGAGGTTCCTTATCCTTTATGAAGGGAAGGTGAGCCTCCTGTAATAGCAGCAAGGGCAGTGACAGCAGGAGACCGACGCCCATATGCACCTGTCACTGTATGGTGGGGGAAGTCATCTTCTCCTACACATGTAATGGCTTTAGTTGATAGCGGAGCTGAAGTTACACTTTTGCAAGGAAATCCTTCCCATCACAAAGGAGAATTGATTTATGTAGAAGGTTTGGGAGGGCAAACTACACCAGCAGTTAGGATACGGGTGAAATTGGCTATTGGCAAGGGATCAGGATTTATGACAAATGTTTTGATATCAGAGTTATCCGAAAATATTATTGGGATGGATGTACTTCAAGGTCAGTCAATTCAGACTGAAAGAGGTACATTCACATTCGGGTATCCTGATAAAGCGTATCTGGTAAGGGCGGTGAAGGCTGTGGTCAGAGGTCATGTGAAATGGACCCCTGTATACATTCCTCCACCAGAGAAGCCAGTCTGTCTCAAGCAGTACAGACTTCCTGGAGGCCACAAAGAAATTGGGGAGACTATTCAAGAACTGTTGAGAGTAGGGATCCTTAGACCTGCTGTAAGTCCTTTCTCGTCTCCGGTGTTCCCAGTAAAGAAACCTGATGGGACATATAGAATGACAGGATTACAGAGGTCTAAACAAAGTGGCACCTCCATTGAAGTCAGCTGTACCAGATATGATCTCAATTGTTGAGAAAATTGCTAAAGATGCAGGAGAATATCATGCTGTGATAGACCTGGCTAATGCTTTCTTTTCAACTATGATGTGGGACAGCCGCCAGTACACTTTCACTGTCCTTCCGCAAGGCTATCTTCATTCTCCAACGATTTGTCATGGACTGATTGCCCGAGATTTAAGAACCCTGAATTTGAAAGTCGCTGTGTTTCACTACATTGATGACATCATGATCTCTGGGACAAAAGAAGATGTAACTGAACCACTGCACCTGCTGATACAGCACTTGGAGAACAGAGGGTGGGCTATCAACAGAGACAAAGTCCAAGGACCTGCCACAGAGGTGAAATTCCTAGGAATGATGTGGACTGGGCCACAGAGGAAGATTCCAGAGACAGTTGTGCAAACTATCCAGGCGCTGTCGCCCCCTACTACCAAAAAGGAGGCACAGAAGTTCATTGGAGTTGTGGGATTCTGGAGATTGTTCATCCCACATCTTGGACTGATTCTGAGGCCTATATACAATGTTACCAGAAAAAAGACTGAGTTCTCATGGGGTTCAGAGCAGCGGACTGCATTCCTGGCTGCTAAAGAAGCTATTTTGCAACATCAGGGATTGGGACCCGTGAGACAAGGAGTACCATTTCAGCTGGATGTAGTGGAGCAGAATGGTACCATATCTTGGAGTCTGTGGCAGCCAAATGAAAAGAAAGGACTGAGAGCAATACCTATTGGATTTTGGTCTAAACAACTGACAGGGGCACAGATGAGATACACGCCCCTAGAGAAGTACCTGTTTGGGGCCTACACAACACTTCAACATGTAGAGACCCTTACAGAAAAGAACAGTCACCATCCATACTGCATTGCCAATAGCAGGATGGGTGAGAGATAATGGACTGACCACTAGGGCAGCTGTAGCCCAGAACCAGACAATGATGAAATGGAAGTGGTACCTTCAAGAAAGAGGGGGTATTGCAGCTGGGGATGTTAGACATTTCAAAACAGTTGGCAGGGCTTGTTACTTTTACCAGCACCCGGCCAGAAGAAGAAATTCCTGTGCTGCAGTCATCCCCCATTCAAGAGGCTCCACCCTTTGAGTCTCTGTCAGAAGACATGAAGGAGTCAGCGTGGTTCACTGATGGTTCAGCCATAATCACCTTGTCTGGACGTAAATGGACAGCAGCAGCCTACAACCCAAGTAAAGACACAGTCCTGCAGGAGTCCGGAAATGGAGGGTCCAGTCAGTATGCAGAGTTGAAAGCTGTAGTGATGACTCTTCAGGAGGATCCTTCTTCCCATGTCACTATCTACACTGACAGCTGGGTGGTTTTTAAAGGACTGACAACTTGGATGCCAAGGTGGAAGTCCAATGAATGGATGATTCATGGAAAGGTGGTGTGGGGAGGCAAGGAAGTCTGGGACTACATCTGGAAGGAAGCTCACTCCCGCACCATAAATGTGGGGCATGTTGATGCACATGTGCCCCTAGTACCAGACTTTGAGAACTATAACAGAGTTGCAGATGAAATCGCCAAAGTGAAGGCAGTTGTGCCAATTGATCCTGTTTTGATGAACTTGGCCAACTGGGCCTACAAGCAATCTGGACATTTGGGGCAGAAAGCAACATATGAATGGGCACAGCAGAGAGGATTGCCTATATCCATAGACATGATAAAGACTGTAATAGGGAACTGTACAGTGTGTGGAGAAGTGCGACAATGGCCATTGCAAAAGTACTCCACCGGGTCGATTAAGAGGGGTGAGAGGCCTGCACAGATCTGGCAGATTGACTTCATCGGTCCCCTGCCCCGGGGAAACAATGGACTGAGATATTGTTGCACTGCAGTGGACACCTATTCAGGACTTATGCTTGTTCATCCTTGCAAACGTGCAGATCAAGCCGCAACGCTTCAACTGCTTCAGAAACTTGTCGTTGCTTATGGTTGTCCCAAACAAGTCCAAAGTGATAATGGCTCACACTTCACCGGATCAACAGTACAGCAGTGGGCCAAAGATTCTGGAGTGTACTGGTTGTGCCACATCCCATACCATCCACAGGCAGCTGGTTTGATTGAAAGATACAACGGGCTATTGAAGGACCAGATACGCAAACTTACACCCACACATACACTAAGGGGGTGGGATCGGGTCCTCACACAGACAGTCATGTTGTTAAATTCTAGGCCAATAGCCAAAAGCACACCATATGAGAAGATGGTAGGGGCTGAGGTACAGATTCCACAGCTGGAGCGCAGAGTTCAGTATTTATGTAAGGTTCCTGAAAGAACAGGGTTTAACAGATACCATGTTACTGCTTCCCATAACATAGAAACCAAGAGTGACCTAACTGAAGCTGAAGCCTATCTAGGAATGAGAGGGAATCTGGCAGGAAGGTTTGAAGTTATATTTGCATTGGCAGATGAGCTTCAAGACAGTGGCTGGGACTCTGACTGGTTAGTGGATACTTCTCAGCAAGAGTGGAAAGTGAGGCTACATAACATCAAACCTTCCAAAATAAACAACAGTTATCTTCTGGGAAATATCAGTATATTTCCTCTCCTCCCTATTGATGTTCTTTGGGAGGGTCAGAGGTGCATACAGGCAGGTGGCAAAGTATTGGTCAGACATCCAGGCAAGAAGCCATTTAGAGGAGAGATTGTAGCTGAAGGGCCAGGATCTACTGTTTATGTATTGTTAGAAGGAACCGATAATCCGCTTTGTTTTCCACTCCACAGGCTGTCTCCGATTTGATCCATAGGAAGACCAGAGAAACGTGGTTACATGATGGAAAGAATGACGGAAGATCGCAAGAGCTGTGGAGAGCAAGGCCTTTGATGTATTTCAAGCCTGGACTTATTTCTAAAGCTAAAAGGTGTAGGAATACTGCGCTGTCTGTAAAGACTGAATGTGATGACTCAATATCTGTGCTGCAACTAAAAAATGTGAGACACACACAAATAACAATATTATAAGGAACTAAAGCTGCGCAACTACGTAAACATGTAAATAAAAATGACCGAAAATTATTTAGTGTGAAATCACAATGTGATATCACCTTAAAGGTGACGTGACTGAACAATGTAACATGTAAATTAAACAATGAATGATATTCTTTGAGCCTCTGGGTAATAAATGATGTTACACTCTATTCCTTGGTATTGCACACAAGAGAATTCAATAGCAGTTCATAAATGGCATAAAGTCCCCAGAAAAAGAATAAAGTGAAAAAGGGTTCAATCTCTTCAAAAATGAATTCGTGACTTCAAAACTGAAACACCATGGAAGAAGTGCTGATACGACAGAAAGGAATCCACCACCTTATCTTTCTCAGGCTGCTTACCAGAAATCCTGATCCCTGAGAGAGATCAGTCTGAGTAGATGGCTATTATCCCCGCCAGGGTCTCTAATTGGCTCTCTCTGTACTTATATTCCTCTAAGCTTCAGTCTGTAGTCCCCAGATATCTCAACGAATCACATTTAGGGTGAAAAAGAAAGCCCCATAGCGTAATCCAATATTATAAAACGTTTATTAAAATAAAAAGATGCACTTACAGCATGTTGAATAAAAAACAGCAGTGGTTGTGTATAAGGCCGGCCGGCTCTCACTACCCGTTGCTTTCGGGTTTCGTATTGTGGTGACGTCAGCACGCCGCTCCTCCCTTAATAGGAATAGAGTGTAACATCATTTATTACCCAGAGGCTCAAAGAATATCATTCATTGTTTAATTTACATGTTACATTGTTCAGTCACGTCACCTTTAAGGTGATATCACATTGTGATTTCACACTAAATAATTTTCGGTCATTTTTACTTATTTCTAAAGAACTTTAGAATGGACTTTCTAATGAACTTTTATCCAAAGACGGAAACACCTTCCCAGTAACAGAAATATGGGAGGGGTTGCATTTAAGGAAAATTCATGTGTAGAATGAGTTGTTAGTAATGAAGAGATTTTATGTGTAGTCTGAGAGAAAAAATAAAATAAAAATCATAGGGTGGAATGTGTTGCGTTTGTTAAAAATATGATTTTTATTATATTACTCAGACATAGGATACATGGGACAATTTTACAATAGTGAGTTGGTCAGATTACTGTCAGTCTTTTTGGTTTGAGTAGATTTCTCAAACAAATGCTGTTTTCATACAATGGGGTTAGATACCATTGTTGTATTCATGTCTATAGCTACAGTGAACAAGTAAGACATTACTTGTTTGAGATTTCTTTCAGCTCTCAAACTGAAAGAATGACTGTTAGATTACTGACAGATTTGGTTTAAGTAGACAATAGGCAGATAGCATTGTTGTATTCAACAGTCCATTGTTGAATACAGCTACAGTAAACAGGTATGTTTTCTGTTTGGTAACTCAGCCTGACACATAAAAGCAGGCATAAGCTAGGACACACACATGTTGCTGTAAGATCAGAAGAAGCCACTCATCATAAGAAGAAGATGCCTGGTCACCAGCAATGGAGATCATGAACATAGCATAATCAAAGTTAAGTAACCTTTAAATGTATTTGTACTGTTATAGACCATAGGCTGTTCATTTGCTAGGCATTTTGCTTGTCATAGATATCTGTCAGTCTTGTATTGTATTCCTAAGATTGTAATAGTTGTATGTACAGCATCTTTGTATAGTAAAAGCACATTTACACACTGCAGAAGTCTCAGCTTCCTTGTTATACCACAGAGTAACCTTGCTAGACAGACGCAAGCAAAACATTAATCCCACACAGTTTCTCATCACACGTGGTGTGAGGATGGAGAGCGGGCAGCGTAGCTGGACAGTCCCTGGCTGGCGCTGAGTCCCCTGGGTATCCCCCGCCTCGGTCAGTGCAGCATGGAGGGTGGACAAAAATTATGTGTCAGGTAGCTGACTAGGTCCCTAAGGGTTGTCAGTGGGTGATCTGGAGCCAGAGGCTGGCGTTTTACCCTAACAGCATCCGGTGTCCCTGCACCTGCGGTTCCCATGGGCGCTGTTTAGGCAGTCCTGGAGTCATTGTTGCCAAGGTGGAAAAGGCGTGCGAGCGTAAGGGGGTACTAAGCGCCCCCTCCTCCCGCCATCGCCTGGGAAATTGTTCTGACTCAGACTCGGGCCTGGCTGCGGTGCAGGTCCCTGGTTCTGATAAGTCAGAAGAGGCGGACCAGGACCTACCCTGTGTGGAGGACCCCTTGTCCGGGCCAGCTCGAGGCAGCACTTATAAATGCTGTGAGGGACACTCTCAAGCTGGAAGATACAGCTGGGACTTTCACAGCAGAGTCTGTCCTGTTTTGGGTTGCACAAACCGACCCGCTATGTTAAGGTTTTCCTTATGTTGATTTCTTTGACTAGTTAAAGAATGGGAAAGGCCACAGAGGCCCTTTGCGGCCCCTCAGTGCACCCCGGTCTCTCGGTTAAAATAAGTAACCTCTATTCCGGGGGAGGGGACCCCCTTTTTAAGGACCTACTGATAGGATCGGTTTCCTCCTGATTGCGTGCCTCTGGCCGAGCAAGTTGGTACAGGGACTTGTGTGCGTCTGTGATGCAACCCTGGGTGCAGTCCCCTTGATCTCCAGGACCTCCGCATCTGCGGTGGTATGGCGCTGCCTACTATGGTTGGAATGCTGGTCTGCTGACTAAGCTTCTAGGAAAACTCCTGGCAGTTTTGCCTTTCTAAGGTGGGAGGCTTTTTAGTACCTCACTGTACGACATCAGGTAAGATATCCCTGGGGGTAGGAGCATGCTTCTCCCTCAAATCCACTACAGGGAAGGAGCCACGCCGTCAGCCGGCCCTCCTTTCTCACACTGAAGAGGTGTTTTTTGTCAGTCGGGGAGACCCTCCCAAGCGGAAAAGGTCTTGCTGGGGGACAGAAGCGTCCCTGGGTGCGCAGGTCCATCAAGCCTGCTACCGCAGGAAGTTTTGCCCCCACCTGACTCCAGGGTGGGGGGACGGCTTCGCAGGTTTTCAGCTCAGTGGACTTCCCTGCTCTCCGACCAGTGGGTCTGCGAGGTGGTCACCTCGGGGTACAAGATAGAGTTCCTTTCTTGTTCACCAAACAGATTTTTTCCCTGATAAGCTGCCTCTCCTTCCAGCTCATTGGGCTGCCTTCAGGGTGATCTTACCCGTACCATTGCAGGACAGGTTTCAGGGTTTCTACTCAAATCTGTTTGTGGTCCCAAAGAGGGACGGAGTCCCTCCAATCTTGGACCTCAAGGCCCTCAGTGTCTTTATCTGGATTCAAAAAGTTCCGGATGGACTTGATTCGTTCGGTGAGGGCTGCGCTCCATATGGGGGATGTCCTTGGATATCAGGGACGCATACTTGCATGTCCCCATCTGCGTTATGGCATCAGAGGTTCCTGCGCTTTGCGGTAGGCGAAGACCACTATCAATTGTGGCTCTTCCCTTTTGGCCTAGCTTCGGCACCAAGAGTTTTCTCCTAGGTGCTTGCCCCGATTCTAGCTTTGCTGAGACAGGGCAACATTGCCATCAGAGGCTACTTGGACGGCCTTTTTTCTGAGAGCTGCTTCGAGCTCAGAATTAGAGGAGGACGTGTCTATAGCCACTCAGACCCTTTGGGAGTTTGGATACTGAACCTCCAGAAGTCGGTGTTAGTACCGACCCTGAGCCTAGAGTACCTGGAGTTGATCCTAGACTCCTCGGAGGCCAGAGTCTTTCTTCCCTTGGGGAAGTTGCAGACACTCCAATCTGCGGTGAGGTTGTTGACATCCCGCAAATGGTCGCCTCTCCGTTTTTTGCATGCGAGTCCTGGGCCTCATGGTAGCCTCTTCAAGACAGTACCATATGCCCAATTCCACACTCGGGTCTTGCAGACGGAGATTCTCTAAAAATGGAACAGATCTGCGTTGTCTCTGGATCATCAGATTCAGATAAGTCATCTTGTCAGGTCCTCTCTTAGTTGGTGGCTGAGATTCTCGGCTCTTCAGTCCGGGAAGTCGTTCCTCCCTTTTCATGGACTGTGATCACGACGGACGCCTGTCTCACCGGTTGGGAGGGGAGTCTGGGGGTTCAGGCGGCCCAGGGCCGCTGGACTCCATCCGAATCCCAACTGCCGATCAATGTTCTGGAACTCCGGGCGATCAGGCTGTGCCTTTCCAGGTGGTCTCAGACTAAAAGGGCATCCAGTTAAACAACGCCACGGCTGTGGCATGCATCCATCAAGGAGGAACAAAAAGCTTGGCTGCAACGTTGGAGGTCGCTCACATCCTACGGTGGGCGGACAAGAACGTTCCGGCCCGTCGGCAGTTTACATTCCGGCGTGGGAAACTGGCAGATGGACTATTAAGTCACCAGATGCTGTAACAAGGGGAATGGTCGTTACAGCTGGAGGTTTTTTCAACTCCTTTGTCGGAGATGGGACACGCCAGACGTGGATCTCCTGGTCTCTTGACTCTATCGCAAGTGTCGAGGTTCGTGGCCAGGTCCAGAGATCCCTGGGCAGGCATGTCAGATGCGTTGGTGGCCCTGTGGGGGGTCAGCTCAGCTAATTTATGCCTTTCAACCACTGAAGTTACTTTCTCGTCTACTCCGCAGAGTAGAGACCGAGGGAATTCTGGTGATTGGCCCAGGCGTCCCTGGTTTGCTGACCTTGTGTGACTGGTGGCGGATGTGCCTTGGCGACTGCCAATGGGGGGGACCTTCTCTCGCATGGTCACATTCTTCATCCTGCTTTACAGTCGCTGGCTTTAGCGGCATGGCTATTGAAAGCCTGGTACTGAGGGACCGAGGCCTGTCAGATTCGGTCATTTCAACCATGTTGAGAGGACGGAAATCTTCTTCTAGGAAGATCTACCATCGCACATGGAGAGCCTACATCTCTGTGTGAGGCGATGGAATGGTGTCCACGGACTTATTCGGTTTCCAGGATCCTGTTGTTTTTACAACGCGGAGTGGATCAGAAACTTGCCTTAAGCACCCTTAAGGGGCAGATTTCAGCCTTAGCTGTTTTCTTCAGAGACCCCTGGCGTCTCATTCACTAGTAAGTACGTTTGTGCAAGGGGTCTGACATGTGGCTCCTCCAGTGCGACCACCACTACCTCTGTGGGATTTGAATCTGGTGCTCTCGGCGCTTCAGAAACCTCCTTTTGAGGACATTAGGGAAATTCCTCTTTTGACACTCTCTCAGAAGGTGGAATTCCTGGTAGCCATCACATCTGTCAGGAGGGGTTCTGACTTGGCGGCCTTGTCTTACAAGTCCCCATATTTGGTCCTCCATTAGGACAAAGCAATGCTACGCCCGCAGCCTTCTTTTCTTCCGAAGGTGTTTTCGGCCTTTCACCTGAATGAGGACATTGTACTTCCATCATTGTGTCCTCGGCCATTGCATTCCAAGGGTGTTTCGCCATTTCTTTAGACGTGCCCTGCGGGTGTACCTGTCTGCTTCGGCTCCGTTCCAGAGGTCTGACTCACTGTTTCTGTCTGTGTCTGGTCCGCAGAAGGGCCTGGCGGTCTCGTCGGCCACCATTTCTTGGTGGATCAGGCGAACCGTCATCCAGGCCTATGCCCTTAAAGGGCGGGCGCCTCTCTTTCCCATTACGGCACATTCGACCAGGGCTTTTGGTGCCTCTTGGGCTTTCTGATATCACACATCTGTATCACAGGTGTGTAAGGCGGCGTCCTGGTCGGCCGTTCACACTATTCAAAAATTTTACAAGGTTGATGTGTGTGCATCTTCGGATCCTAGCTTCGGCCGCAAAGTTTTGCAGGCGACTGTTTGAGGTTGCGACTCCTCCGTTGAGGAGCTCTGCTTGTTTGGGGTGAAAAATGTTTTTGTTTGCTGTGCCCACCCCTGTTTTTTTTGACACGACAGTTGGGACATCCCAAAGCAAAGAATTAAGGAGCTGTGTCCGTCCATGGACGAACAGAGAAAATAGGATTTTTTGTACTCACCGTAAAATCCTTTCCATGGACGGAAACAGCACCCACCCCTCCTTTTTTATTTTGTACTGCTTTGTTACGAACTGAGGCTGCTGCAGGGTGGAGGGTTATGTACAGAGGGACCGCCCCCTGGGTGGGGCTGTTTAAACTCTGTTAAAGTAACATGTATTAAATATCTAACATGTTCTGCCTAGTCCTCTCCTATAGAACAGGAACATAACCCAACTGTCAAGAATTAAGGAGCTGTGTCCGTCCATGTACGACAGAGAAAAGGATTTTACGGTGAGTACAAAAAATCCTATTTCAGGGATAGAGAGGGTTAAAAAAGGGGAGTGGTATGCCTATATATCAAGAATAATGTATAAGTGAATGTGAGAGATTCAATCACTAAAGGAGCAAGGGAGGAGGTGGAATCCAAATGGGTAGAGCTCCAAAGGGATAAAGCTAAGGGGAAAATTATACTGGGAGTATGCTATATGCCCCCTAACCTGAGGGAGGAGGGGGAGATGGATCTTCTATCACAAGTTGGATTAGCAGCAAGGATGGGAAGTGTTAACATAATGGGGGATTTTAATTATCCGAACCACGCATTCGTCTAAGGCTCGTCAGTTCCTAAATGTCTTGCAGGACAATTTCATGGTTCAGATGGTAGACGCACATACTAGAAATAAAGCGCTACTGGATCTACTGATTACCAACAATACAGACTTGATCACGGATGTGGAAATGCGGGGCAATTTAGGAAACAGCGATCACAGGTCAATTGGCTTCAGTATAAATCACACAAATAGGAAACATAAAGGGAATACAAAGATACGGAATTTAAAAAGAGCCAACTTCCCTAAACTACGAACCTTGCTAGAAGGCATGAATTGGGATAAAATCTTAGGAACAAAGAACACGGAGGAGAGATGGGTTTGCTTTAGGAGAATATTAAATAAGGGCATTAGCCAATGCATCCCATTGGGTAATAAATTTAAAAGAGCGAAGAAAAGTCCTGGATGGCTTAACTCCAATGTAAAAATGCATATAAAAGCAAAGGAGAAGGCCTTCAAAAAATACAATGGTTGAGGGATCATCATCTGCATTCAGACTTTATAAAGAATGCAACAAGAAATGTAAGGGTGCAATTTGTGCTGCTTAGATAGAACACGAAAGACACATAGCGGGGGAGAGCAAAAAAAAACAAGAAATTCTTTAACCACTTCCCGCCCAGTCAATAGCAAATTGACGTCCGGGAAGTGGTTCTGTTATCCACACTGGACGTCATATGACGTCCTGCGGGATAACAGCCGCCGCGCGCCCGGGGGGGGCGCGCATCGCGGCGATCGGTGGAGCGGTGGGTCAGTCTGACCCACCGCTACACTGATCTCGGTAAAAAGCCTCCGTCGGAGGCTTTTTACCATGTGATTAGCCGTGTCGAATCACGGCTGATCAGGAAGTAAACAGGAAGAACCGTTGATCGGCTCTTCCTCACTCGCGTCTGACAGACGCGAGTAGAGGAGAGCCGATCTGCGGCTCTCCTGACAGGGGGGGTTCGCGCTGATTGTTTATCAGCGCAGCCCCCCCTCAGGTACCCACACTGGACCACCAGGGAAGCCCCCAAGGACCACCAGGGAAGCCCTAAGCATGTGGATGGCCCCCATGACCATCCACATGTAGTAAAAAAAATATATATATAAAAAAAAACATAAAATGCCAATCAGTGCCCACAAATGGGCACTGACTGGCACTATCATGCCAAGAAAATAATGTGTGGTGGCTGGCATTGCAAGGCAGCAGTGTCACCAGTGCCACCTACTAGTGTCCATCAGTGCCACCCATAAGTGCCCACCTATCAGTGCCCGTCCGTGCCACCTATCAGTGCCGCCTAAAAGTGCCCATTAGTGCCCCCTATGAGTGCCGCATATCAGTGCCGCATATCGGTGCCACCTCATCGGTGCCACCTCATTGGTGCCCATCAGTGTCGCCTTATTAGTGCCGCCTTATCAGTGCCCGTCATTGAAGTAGAAAAGGTACTTATTTACAAAAAAAATTAACAGAAACAAAGAAAAACATAGTTTTTTTTTTCAATTTTCACTCTTTTTTTATTTGTTGCGCAAGAGGCGATCAAATACCACCGAAAGAGAGCTCTATTTGTGGGAACAAAATGATAAAAAATTTGTTTGGGTACAGTGTAGCATGACCGCGCAATTGTCATTCAAATTGCGACAGCGCTGAAAGCTCAAAATTGGCTTGGGCAGGAAGCTGTATAAGTGCATGGTATTGAAGTGGTTAAGTATGTAAACAGTAAAAAAGGGAGGACAGACCATATTGGCCCGATAAAGAATGAGGAAGGACATCTGGTTACAAAGGATAGGGAGATGGCAAAGGTATTGAATTTATTCTTCTCCTCAGTCTTCACGAGGGAATCGGGGTGCTTCAGTAACCAAAACTGCAGTGTTTATCCTTATGACACATCACAGGAAGCACCTCCACGTTTAAGAGGACAGAATTAAAATTAGACCTGGGAAACTTAACATTAATAAATCACCGGGACCAGATGGCTTGCATCCGAGGGTGCTTAGGGAACTCAAGTAATTGCCAGACCATTGTTCCTAATTTTTACTGACCGCCAACTGACTGGAATGGTAACAGTGTCAGGTCACCTGAGGTCAGGTGACAGATGCACTCCGTAGGAGTCAGGAGTGATTCGCTAAGGTAGTGGACCCTAAGACTGACTGCTGCGGAAGGAACTCTGGGAGGTTCAGGAAGGCAGGTCCACTAGAGCACCAAAACAGATCCCACTGGGAGCTAGAACATAGATTCCCCAGGGCGCGGCGTCTAAGATCCAGCAGGTGTTCACCAGAGCCTCTAATGGTGAGGATGGACTGCACTGCAACTGGCTCCAGGTCACGGCCCCCAGGGTCTCCCAGCTCACGCTCACAGTAGACTACAGGAGAAAGAGGAAGGAAGCAGCAGCTTGGAACAACAAGTATAGTCAGGAGATTAGCCAAAAGGTCAGGGCAACAAGCAGATAGGAATAGTCGAAGAACACGCCAAAGGTCGGGGTATGAAGCAGACGAGGACAGTCAAGAACAAGCCAAAGTCGGTAAACAGGATCAGACGTAGGACACAGAGCAATGAGCACACGGGAGCCAGAACACACAATATTGATCAGCACCGCTGGCTTACAGTGCACAGGTAATATAGAGTTCCCTGATAGGGCCTGGGGTGGAGCCATGCTTAGAGGAGAGATTACTTAAGCAGCCAGGTGAGAGTGGCTGGCCTCTTAATCTGAGCACATGGAGAGGTAAGCTGACAGACAAACTATTACTGTTTAACCATGACAACCAGCTGATTTGAGAAAAGCCAATGAAGCACCAATATTTAAAAAGGGCCCAAAATACATGCCTGGGAATAGGGATGAGCTTCGTGTTCGAGTCGAACATACGTTCGACTCGAACATCGGCTGTTCGATCGTTCGACGAAGATCGAACGATTTGGGCCGTTCGCGCCAAATTCGAGTGACGCGAACGGCCCACAATGCACTACGCCATCGCAGTGTCATCCAGGCGCTGTGATTGGCCAAGCATGCACTGTGACCCCGCATGCTTGGCCAATCACAGCGCCGGCAGCGAGGAGAGCAATGATTGGCCACAGGCAGAATGCCTGTGGCCAATTATTGCTGAGGGTGTTTAGTACACGCCCCACACTATAAAAGGCCGCCAGCACGGCGGCCTAGTGTAGTGTGTTCCGGAGCAGGGAAAGAGCAGCATAGGCAGGGACAGTGACTTTTATTTCTTTCTTGCTTAACCTGGATTCCTTTAGTTTAGGGAAAGAGAAGGATAGGTAGGGAGAGTGTCAGTGTGTTTTGTGCTTGTGCTATAGTGTGCTTAAAAAAAACATTTTTTCTAGGGACAGAAAACTGTAGGTAGGGAGAGTGTCAGTTTCTTTCACTGTGCAAGTCCTTGTTTCTAGGCACTGGGAAGGACAGTGAGTGAATTCTCCTTGTGCTATAGTGTGCTTAAAAAAACATTTTTTCTAGGGACAGAAAACCGTAGGTAGGGAGAGTGTCAGTTTCTTTCACTGTGCAAGTCCTTGTTTCTAGGGACTGGGAAGGACAGTGAGTGAATTCTCCTTGTGCTATAGTGTGCTTAAAAAAAACATTTTTTCTAGGGACAGAAAACTGTAGGTAGGGAGAGTGTCAGTTTCTTTCACTGTGCAAGTCCTTGTTTCTAGGGACTGGGAAGGACAGTGAGTGAATTCTCCTTGTGCTATAGTGTGCTTAAAAAAAACATTTTTTCTAGGGACAGAAAACTGTAGGTAGGGAGAGTGTCAGTTTCTTTCACTGTGCAAGTCCTTGTTTCTAGGGACTGGGAAGGACAGTGAGTGAATTCTCCTTGTGCTATAGTGTGCTTAAAAAAAACATTTTTTCTAGGGACAGAAAACTGTAGGTAGGGAGAGTGTCAGTTTCTTTCACTGTGCAAGTCCTTGTTTCTAGGGACTGGGAAGGACAGTGAGTGAATTCTCCTTGTGCTATAGTGTGCTTAAAAAAAACATTTTTTCTAGGGACAGAAAACTGTAGGTAGGGAGAGTGTCAGTTTCTTTCACTGTGCAAGTCCTTGTTTCTAGGGACTGGGAAGGACAGTGAGTGAATTCTCCTTGTGCTATAGTGTGCTTAAAAAAAACATTTTTTCTAGGGACAGAAAACTGTAGGTAGGGAGAGTGTCAGTTTCTTTCACTGTGCAAGTCCTTGTTTCTAGGGACTGGGAAGGACAGTGAGTGAATTCTCCTTGTGCTATAGTGTGCTTAAAAAAAACATTTTTTCTAGGGACAGAAAACTGTAGGTAGGGAGAGTGTCAGTTTCTTTCACTGTGCAAGTCCTTGTTTCTAGGGACTGGGAAGGACAGTGAGTGAATTCTCCTTGTGCTATAGTGTGCTTAAAAAAAACATTTTTTCTAGGGACAGAAAACTGTAGGTAGGGAGAGTGTCAGTTTCTTTCACTGTGCAAGTCCTTGTTTCTAGGGACTGGGAAGGACAGTGAGTGAATTCTCCTTGTGCTATAGTGTGCTTAAAAAAAACATTTTTTCTAGGGACAGAAAACTGTAGGTAGGGAGAGTGTCAGTTTCTTTCACTGTGCAAGTCCTTGTTTCTAGGCACTGGGAAGGACAGTGAGTGAATTCTCCTTGTGCTATAGTGTGCTTAAAAAAAACATTTTTTCTAGGGACAGAAAACTGTAGGTAGGGAGAGTGTCAGTTTCTTTCCCTGTGCAAGTCCTTGTTTCTAGGGACTGGGAAGGACAGTGAGTGAATTCTCCTTGTGCTATAGTGTGCTTAAAAAAAACATTTTTTCTAGGGACAGAAAACTGTAGGTAGGGAGAGTGTCAGTTTCTTTCACTGTGCAAGTCCTTGTTTCTAGGGACTGGGAAGGACAGTGAGTGAATTCTCCTTGTGCTATAGTGTGCTTAAAAAAAACATTTTTTCTAGGGACAGAAAACTGTAGGTAGGGAGAGTGTCAGTTTCTTTCACTGTGCAAGTCCTTGTTTCTAGGGACTGGGAAGGACAGTGAGTGAATTCTCCTTGTGCTATAGTGTGCTTAAAAAAAACATTTTTTCTAGGGACAGAAAACTGTAGGTAGGGAGAGTGTCAGTTTCTTTCACTGTGCAAGTCCTTGTTTCTAGGGACTGGGAAGGACAGTGAGTGAATTCTCCTTGTGCTATAGTGTGCTTAAAAAAAACATTTTTTCTAGGGACAGAAAACTGTAGGTAGGGAGAGTGTCAGTTTCTTTCACTGTGCAAGTCCTTGTTTCTAGGGACTGGGAAGGACAGTGAGTGAATTCTCCTTGTGCTATAGTGTGCTTAAAAAAAACATTTTTTCTAGGGACAGAAAACTGTAGGTAGGGAGAGTGTCAGTTTCTTTCACTGTGCAAGTCCTTGTTTCTAGGGACTGGGAAGGACAGTGAGTGAATTCTCCTTGTGCTATAGTGTGCTTAAAAAAAAGCATTCCTCATCAACCATCTTTGAAATCCTTGTTTTTTGGACAGTCAGGGAAATTGTCGTTGTGCTATTCTGTGCAAAAGCAATCATCCTGAACCATATTTAGAAATCCTTAAGTAAAGGGACAGAGAAGGACACCTGAAGGTAGCCCTTATTGCTTTTTTCCCATCTCCCTGCAGGCCATCTATTAGAATGTCTGGAAGGCAAACAAGGAGAGGCAGACAGTCAGGAGGCAATAAAAGAGGGCAAGCAGGCTCTGTGTCTGGGGGCAACAGTGCTGGTCGTGGACGCGGTGCATTGTCATCAGCACATGGCCATGGGACACGCTTGTCCTTCTTTTCGGCAGCTGGACATGTTGAGCCACATCATGCCGAAGACTTGGTAGAGTGGATGACCAAGCCCTCCTCCTCCTCCTCATCCTCTCTCACCCAGGCTCAGGGTACTGGCAAAGCAGCTGCCAAAGCGTCCTCTTCCCTGGTATCAATGTCAGACTCATCATCAGTCACTCCTTCCCTAGACCCACCATGTCCTCCTCCTGAGGAGTCCCCCGAACTGTTTGAGCACAGTGTTGGGTACATGCTCCAGGAGGATGCCCAGCGTTTCGAAGGGTCTGATGATGAAACCCAGCTACAGGAAGGCAGTAGGGTGAGAGCAGACAGAGGGGATGCTCAAGAAGGACACCAATCTGGCAGTCATGTTCCAGCAGCTGCAGCATACTGCCAGATTGGCTCCAGTGATGAGGAGGGAGGGGATGATGAGGTCACTGACTCCACATGGGTGCCTAATAGGAGAGAGGAGGAGGAGGAGGATGAGGAGGAGGCACATCTCCAACGAGGCAGGATGCCCTTTGGTGGCCAGCGTAAGGGCAGTACACCAACGGAATCACACCGCAGAGCTCCGCCTGTGCAGGGCGCTGCCTCTGCCCGTCATTCAAAAAGTTCCTTGGTGTGGGCCTTTTTTGAGGCTAGTGCATCAGATCGCACAGCTGCTGTTTGCAACATATGTCTCAAGCGTATATCGCGTGGCCAAAACATCAGCCGCTTGGGTACCACATGCCTGACCAGACATATGTTGACCTGCCATGCAGCTCGTTGGCAAGCCTACCTCAAAGACCCACACCAAAGAACAAAGCGGACCTCTCCTTGCACCGCATCAGCTGGGATCTCCAACCCCACTATAACTTCAGTCCTCTCTGAAACATGCACTGAGAGGAATGAAGGTGTAGAATTAGGTGTGTCACAGCCAAGTACTTGCGGCCACTCTGCTAGCAGTACACCGACGTCCGATTCTAGCAGGCAAATTTCCCTGCCCCAGCTGCTGGACCGTCGAAAGAAGTTCACTCCCAGCCATCCACATGTCCAGCGGTTGAATGCTAGCTTGGCTAAATTGCTAGCGCTTCAACTGCTGCCTTTTCAGTTGGTAGACTCGGCCCCCTTCCGTGAGTTTGTGCAATGTGCGGTTCCTCAGTGGCAGGTTTCCAAACGCCACTATTTCTCACGGAAGGCTATTCCGGCTCTCTACCGGCATGTGGAAGGCAATGTCTTGGCCTCGCTGGACAGGGCGGTCAGCGGTAAGGTGCATATTACCGCTGACTCATGGTCCAGCAGGCATGGACAGGGACGTTACCTTTCTTTCACGGCCCATTGGGTCACTCTTTTGGCAGCTGGGAAGGATGCAGGACAAGGTGCAGTAGTGTTGGAGGTTGTCCCACCGCCACGCCTCCAAAATGCTACTACTGGTTGTGACACACCTCTCTCCTCCACCCCCTCCTCTTCTTCTTCCTCCATGGCCTCTTCCTGTGGTTTGTCCTATGAACCAGCGGTGCTCCGTAGCCGTTCACGGGGCTACGCAAGTACGCAGGCAAAAAGATGCCATGCCGTGCTTGCGCTGGTGTGTTTGGGGGACAGAAGCCACACTGGGGCAGAGGTCCTGTCTGCTCTGCAGGGCCAGGCCGAGAGGTGGTTGACGCCACGCCAGCTTAAGCCAGGAATGGTGGTTTGCGACAATGGCACCAACCTCCTCTCCGCCCTTCGACAGGGACAACTGACCCATGTGCCCTGTGTGGCTCACGTCCTTAACCTGGTGGTGCAGCGTTTCTTGGGCAGGTACCCGGGCTTACAGGATGTCCTGAGGCAGGCCAGGAAAGTCTGTGTGCATTTCCGCAGATCTTATAATGCCAGTGCTCGCCTGGCTGAGCTGCAAAAGGAGTTGAACCTGCCCAAGAACCGCCTTATATGTGACATGCCCACCAGGTGGAACTCAACGTTGGCCATGCTGCAGCGGCTGCACACGCAGCAGAGGGCCATCAATGAGTACCTGTGCGACTACGGCACCAGGACAGGGTCAGGGGAGCTTGGTTTTTTTTCTCCACGCCAGTGGGGCATGATCAGGGATGCATGCACTGTCCTGGCACCATTTGAGGAGGCCACGAGGATGGTGAGCAGTGACAGTGCATGCATCAGTGACACTGTACCTCTTGTCCACCTGTTGGAGCACACGCTGCGTGGAATAATGGACAGGGCACTTGAGGCAGAACAGAGGCAGGAAGAGGAGGACTTCCTTGCCTCTCAAGGCCCCCTTTACCCAGACAGTGTTCCTTCTGTCCCACCCATCGCACAGGAAGAGGAGGAGGAGGAGGAGGAGGAGGAGGAGGAGGATTGTGTCAGCATGGAGGTGGAGGCTGGCACTCAGCATCATCAGCAGCAGTCTTTTAGGGATGATTTACAGTCCCAAGAAACCAGTGGACTTGTACGTGGCTGGGAGGAGGTGACTGCGGATCATGTCGTCCTTAGTGACCCAGAGGACTCCGGAGCGAATGCCTCAGCAAACCTACGCTGCATGGCCTCCCTGATCCTGCAAAGTCTGCGGAAGGATCCTCGTATTCTTCGGATCAAGGAGAGGGACCATTACTGGCTGGCCACTCTCCTTGATCCACGGTACAAGGGTAAGGTTGCGGACCTTATGTTACCGTCGCAGAGGGAGCAGAGGATGAGACAACTCCGGGAGGCCTTGCAGAAAGGTCTGTGCAACGCGTTCCCAGAGACTGGGAGGTTACAAACTCCTGGTCCTGGACAACGAGTTGCTGAGGCTTCGGCCAGTCAAAGAAGGAGCGGTGGGGAAGGTGGCCGTCTGACCGATGCGTTCAGACAATTCTTTAGTCCGCAGCCCCAAAGTATGATCGGTTCCAGCAACCATCGCCAGCGTCTGATAAACATGGTGCAGGAATATCTAGGGGCAAGGTCAGACTTGGACACCTTCCCCACCGAAAATCCTCTGGCTTACTGGGTCTTGAGGATGGATCACTGGCCAGAGCTTGCACAGTATGCAATTGAGCTACTGGCCTGTCCTGCATCCAGCGTTCTTTCGGAACGCACATTCAGTGCTGCTGGAGGATTTGTCACGGATCACAGGGTGTGCCTGTCCACCGACTCGGTTGATCGACTGACTTTCATCAAGATGAACCAGTCTTGGATCACCACCAGCTACCACACACCTGATGCTGATATAACAGACTAATTGATTTTAACATGTCACATCCCTTCAAGACTGATGCTGATGCTGAGTGCCTGTGCTGTTATGTTGACTGGCTATCCTCCTCCTCCGAGTCCTCAATGATACGATTGATGATGATAGCTTGGAAGATCATTTTTGTTTATGGGTGCCGCCACCAGTGGCTAAGGCCCAATTTTTCAGCCCCTGTTTAACAGGGGCGTGTAATTACAATTTTTGAAGCAATACTTTGCAACAGGGCTCATTGCTGTGCTCCAAGTACAGTATGTGTGAGGGGTTGGAGTGTTGTGCCACCAGTGCCTAAGGCCCAATTTTTCAGCCCCTGTTTAACAGGGGCGTGTCATTACAATTTTTGAAGCAATACTTTGCAACAGGGCTCATTGCTGTGCTCCAAGTACAGTATCTGTGAGGGGTTGCAGTGTTGTGCCACCAGTGCCTAAGGCCCAATTTTTCAGCCCCTGTTCAACAGGGGCATGTAATTACAATTATTGATCTAATAATTCACAGCAGGGCCCATTCCTGCACCCACCAAGCAAGAGTAACTCTGAGGGCTTACAGTGTTGTGGCAACACCACCACCACCACCACCACGAAAGGCCCAATTTTTCAGCCCCTGTTCAACAGGGGCATGCAATTACAATTCTTGATCTAATAATTCACAGCAGGGCCCATTGCTGCACCCACCAAGAGTAACTGTCATGGCTTACAGTGTTGTGGCACCAGCACCACCATCAAAGGCCCAATTTTTACTACCACTGTTCAACAATTATATGTAATTACAATTCCTGATATAATAGTTGACAGCAGGGCGTTCCAGCACCAACCAAGAGTAACTGTGAGTGCTTACAGTGTTGTGCCAACACCAACTAAGGGGCCTATTTCTGCAGATTATATACGGCAGGTCCCTACTTTCAAACATCCAACTTACAAACGACTCCTACTTGCAAACGCAAGAAGACAACAGGAAGTGAGAGGAAATCTACCCCTAGGAAGGAAAATTCTCTCCTGTAAGAATTAATATGGGAGAAAGGTGTCTCCTCTGTACTGATGCTTTATCAGCAATCCTTGTTTCAAGAAAAACACCACATTTCAAAAACAGTTGTCATTGGGACGGAAAGTGAGGTGAAATGTTCTGAACAGGGGCACAGACAGCAAAACAAATGTTACAGGGGTGATAACCCTTACCTATGTTTTCCAAAAAGTTTAAAAATAGATTTTTGGGCTGGAGCTACACTTAAACAATGTACCTGTTCAAAATTACAAACAGATTCTACATAAGAACAAACATACAGTCCCTGTCTTGTATGCACCGCCTGTATACGGCTGTTCAGAGTATATAGGGCCTTTTTTATTTTATGTGCGGGGTTCCCCTTAATATCCATACAAGACCCAAAGGGGCTGGTAATGGGCTGGGGTAGGGGGGGGGTCATGGGGTAGCTATGCCATTTTTCTTAAAGATTTTCATCCATATTACCGGGACCAGACATTACATTAAAGCCGCAAGCAGTTTTAAATGGCTTTTTTTTTCCTTTAGAAGTGTCATTTTGTGCAGGGACAGTTCTAAACACGGGAAACACGTGGCACTTCACAGGCATACTTTAGACACCCCCCAGGTACGATATTTAAAGGAATATTTGACTTTTTTTTTTTCACTTTATGCATCATTAAAATGACTGCTCCCGAAAAACGACCGTTTTTAAAACTTCTTTTTGCATTGATACATGTCCCCTGGTGCAGAACCCGGGTTCCCAAACCCTTTTTAGGACAATAACATGCATAATAGTTGTTATAATTAGCACTTTAGAATCCGAACGTTCGCATCCATTGTATTTAATAGGGTTCTAATGTTCGTACGAACTTTCGGTCCGTTCGCGGGTTCTGGTGCGAACCGAACCCGGGGGTGTTCGGCTCATCACTACCTGGGAATTACAGACCAGTTAGCCTAACATCAATAGTATGCAAGCTCTTGGAGGGATAAGGGACTATATACAAGATTTTAGTAATGAGAACAGTATCATTAGCAGTAATGAGCATGGATTCATGAAGAATCGTTCTTGCCAAACCAATCTATTAACCTTCTATAAGGAGGTGAGTTGCCATCTAGATAAAGAAAGGCTTCTAGACGTGGTGTATCAGGATTTTGCAAAATCATTTGACACAGTTCTCCATAAACGTTTACTGTACAAAATAAGGTCCGCTGGCATGAACCATAGGGTAAGTACATGGATTGAAAACTGGCTACAAGGGCGAGTTCAGAGGGTGGTGATAAATGGGGAGTACTCAGAATAGTCAGGGGTGGGTAGTGGGGTCCCCCGGGGTTCTGTGCTGGGACCAATACTATTTAATTTGTTCATAAACGACCTGGAGGATGGGGTAAACAGTTCAATCTCTGTATTTGCAGACGATACTAAGCTAAGCAGGGCAATAACTTCTCCGCAGGATGTGGAAACCCTGCAAAAAGATCTGAACAAAATAATGGGGTGGGCAACTACATGGCAAATGAGATTTAATGTAGAAAAATTTAAAATAATGCATTTGGGTGGTACAAACATGAATGCAATCTATACACTGGGGGGAAAACCTCTGGGGGAATCTAGGATGGAAAAGGGCCTGGTTCCGCTTAACTCCTGAGCTCCCGCTGAAAGAGCCGATTTTTAGCCTACCACAGAGATGTTTATTGTTTACACACACCCGGAATAACATGGGTACATATTCCCAGCGTTCCTCTACCTCAAGGTCACGTTTTCCCCGCGATTTAAGCGGTGGATTATCACACACAATCCCGGAAATGTTCCGGTCATAAGCGGCCAATATGGCGCCCTCACAGAGCGGGCAGCTGAATTCCAGTCAGGTACAAGCCGGAATGTCACTCTTGCAGCCTTCTCTTACTGACATCGCATTGGCGCCACATCAACACCCCAGCCTTACCGATTTACACTCGGTGACGGCAGACATTAAAGATACACTTACGGCAGTGATCACTGACCTACGCATTGACATTCAATCAATCGCAGGACGGGTACAAGAGGTGGAAAAAGTACAAGTCTTACATTCCACTACGATCCGCAGGGCCCACCAAACTATGGATATGCATTCCCTTCAGCTCAGGGATCTTAATAGACATTGTGGAAGATCTTGATAACCGTGGCAGACACCACAATTTGAGACTGAGGCCTCGTACACACGACCGAGTTTCTCGTCCAAAACCGGCAAGAAATGTGCCGCAAGAGCTTTTTTGTCGAGAAAAACGTTCGTGTGTATGGTTTTACGACGAGAAAATTGCAGAGAATCTCGACGAGAAAATAGAGAACCTGCTCTCTATTTTCTCGTCAGGATTCCAGATTTCCTCGTCGTGTTTCTCGTCGGGCTGTTTTGTGACGAGAAAAGGGTTCGTGTGTATGCTTTTACGACTCTTCCAAAAGCGCACATGCTCACAAGCAACTATGAGACGGGAGCGCATCTTCTGGTAAAACAAGCCTTCGTAATGGAGAGAGCACATTCGTCACGCTCAAAAATATTGCATCGTTTAAATGTTCTGCATTGAAATCTTCGTTAGAATGTTACATTAATCAAAACGAGTGACCTTCTTTTGCTGCTGATATTCACACAGAGTTGTGACTTTTTTTTTTAACCTTTTTCATGCTGCTCTTAAGAAGATTTATGTGTATTATATCGTGCAAGTTTTTAGGAATAATTTAAATGGTAATATTTTTAAAAATGATGTTAATTATAATTTCGCAATGTTTTGATAGTGATCTCCCATTTAATTTTGAAATCTATATTAGTTAAATTTCCCACCATGTTTTTTTGCTAATCAGATTTAGTTATTCTTTTGGGGGGGTGATATCTGGCCCTTTTATTGTCAGTCAAATGTATCTGCTTACTCCAAAGCTAGATTTTTAATTTTTACAAATACACATAGTCAAGTATGAACTTAAACAAAAATCACATTTATTCATGTTTAGAAATAAAATTAAAGAGAAGGCAGCGCTGGAGAACCTGCTGCCATTTGTGCATCCCAGGGACCCCAGAGCACACAGCAACCCTGTGTGGACACTAAAATTGGGATCTTGAGAAGGCCAACATTTCTGAACACAATCTGATGCTGGCCTCCCAGAGGTCAGGAACAGCAGCAGGTGAGATATATGTCCCAAGTCTGTGGTACTACAACAGGCTGCCTTCTGTCCGACCACAATGAAGCAAGGCCATCACTTCCTCTTCTTCCTGGCAACCTTCCCTGCAACCTTCCCTGAAGCCTTCCCTGCAGCCTTCCTTCTTCGTTTGGCTGGAGGCTGGCCCACTGGAGGGGTACTCCTGTCAGGAGGAGGAGGAGGAGATGTAGCAGAAGGGGGTGGGGTAGAAGAAGAAGGTGGAGGTGTAGCAGAAGGGGGTGGGGCAGAAGAAGAAGGTGGAGGTGTAGCAGAAGGGGGTGGGGCAGAAGAAGAAGGTGGAGGTGTAGCAGAAGGGGGTGGGGCAGAAGAAGAAGGTGGAGGTGTAGCAGAAGGGGGTGGGGCAGAAGAAGAAGGTGGAGGTGTAGCAGAAGGGGGTGGGGCAGAAGAAGAAGGGGGAGGTGTAGCAGAAGGGGGTGGGACAGAAGAAGAAGGTGGAGGTGTAGCAGAAGGGGGTGGGCAGAAGAAGAAGGGGGAGGTGTAGCAGAAGGGGGTGGGGCAGAAGAAGAAGGGGGAGGTGTAGCAGAAGGGGTTGGGGCAGAAGAAGAAGGGGGAGGTGGAGGTTGAGGTTGGGTCAGTTGTGCCACCTCACATATGGCGGTATTGGGGGTAATTTTCTCCATCACCCCCTTGTTGAGCAAGGTGATGAGCAGGGGCTCGCATAGGAGGCGTTGCTCCATGCTTATCACCTTGAACTTAGCCTCCACTAGGCCGGTAATGGCCTCTTCAGGGGATGTGGGCTCCTGGAGGGTGGCATGGACCTCACGAATAAGGGCCATTGCTGCCTCACTCGTGCTCCTGTCCCTCCTGCCTCTTTTGTGAAGCCGGATGGGAGGCACCTGGGATCTGGTGCTTCTCCTTTGCCCTGCCACCTCCTGTCTGCCACTGGGCCCTGCCACCTCCTGTCTGCCACTGGGCCCTGCCACCTCCTGTCTGCCACTGGGCCCTGCCACCTCCTGTCTGCCACTGGGCCCTGCCACCTCCTGGCTGCCACTGGGCCCTTCCTCCTCCTGCCTGACAGTTTCCAGACCCTCCTCCTGGCTGATTTCATCCTGTGTATGAAAAAGGGACATAGTTTAATATGTTAGTTTAATCTTTGCATCAAACTTTGTAATCCTGATTGAAGCAATTAGAATGTAAATCCATAAATCCTTGCTTTAAACTACATCAGATTGACTATTTAGCACCCAATTAAGTGCAGAATAATGTCTACAGATCTTGATTTCACTTGTGGAATCCAAAATATTTTATGTTTGTCATCTTGACATATTTGTCAAACATTAAGTTTATCCCAATACATTTTCATTTAATACTATACCTGGCTCCAGATGGCCAAATCAGGATCATCCAGGATGGCTGCCTCCTCTTGCTCCAGAGAAGGCTCAGGTTGGCTGCAGGGAAGTCTGGGGGGAAGAGTGGAGAGTGATGGCCTTGTCTCAATGTGGTCATCCAGGAAGGACATCCTGTTGTAGTACCACAAAATCGGGACATACACATCACCTGCTGCTGCTCCTGACCTCTGAGAAGCCAGCACCTTAGAGCGTTCAGTCCTGTAGGTATCTCTCAAGCTCCCAATTTTAGTGTCCACTTGTTTTGCTGTGGCTGTGGGCACCTTGGTATGCAAAAATGGGAGCAGCTTCTCCAGCGCTGCTTTTCTCACCCCTCTTTTTTTGTGGATGGGGTTTTTCGTCTCCCACAGAGCCGGCAGCTCCCTTACCCGGTCAATAAATTCCGCCAGGAACTCTTTGTCGCTAATAAAGACATTCATATTGTATCTGCAAGTTAAATAAATTATATATAACTAATGTGAGGCAAACAGTCTATCCTCCTTAACATCCTAGTCACCATATATATCCTCCAACATTCTCAAGACAGTATAGGCCAACAATTTGTACAAGTCACAAAATCACATACCTTCGTTCGCACGTCCGTCACTTGAACTCCTCTCTCCGCACACCGAACGTACTATAGTCACATGTGTGTTTGCTATATACACACCACGCATGCGTCAAAATACGAACACGTCGCCCGCCCATGACGTTCTAACTAACATCTTTTCCCCGCCCCTTCTCTTTCGGCGCGCAGACAGATATGGCGGAGTTACAGCAGGTGTCTGATAATTCCGCAACTAATGAGGAGGAGACAAGCCCGGAGACCGAGGAAACGTCACAATCAAGGAGGAGATTCAAGGCATCGAATATGTCTTTGTCGGAGATGGTGGACATCTTGCTCAAGGCTGATTATGATGCCAAGCATGGGCCGTATAGCAAACCAAATAGAAGGAAGGCCAAAATCCTCACTAAAGTCGTGAAGAGTCTGAAGGCGAATTTCGGGGTGAAACGCTCAAATGAGCAGCTCAGAAAGAGGTGGTCAGACCTCAAACTGAGGGAGCCAGACCAGTTGAGGAGCATAAAGAGAATGCTCGCTAAAAGTAAGTAAAAAGTAGACTTTTATGCTATTAATCTTTTTCTAAACTGACATGTTGCTCTTTATTTTGGTTTCTCATATTGGACTCCCTTCCAAAATGTAATATTTTGAACTTGGTTGGGCACAGTAATCGTTCGTTACGTTACCGACACTTCGTTCGGCCACTATCCGCGGTTTTGGCTTATTTTAGAGCCACAAAAGTAATTAGACATCTGCCAATTTTGCTCAAATATTGTGGCGTATTTTTTCGTCTAGATGATGTGTTTGTAAAGAGAATGAAATGGAAACTTTTATCAGTGTAAAGGAGAGGACACTCAGCAGCTGCTTCCACATCTGTACTTTGGAGCACTATAGTGTGGGCCACCAGACCCGCCTTTTTTGGGTGTCCCACACAGGTGCATCAGAGAATTTTTGTGGTGCCTCCATGTCAAATAAATTACATCCAAAGGTGAATACTAAACATATTCTTGGTCATAAATAATGCATTCTTCTTTAAATTCCGCCCAAACACACACTTGTACCACACTTCCAAGCAATTTAGCCTGTTTTTATTTTAACATTGAGATTTACAGTGTGATAAATAGACCTTTTGTTTGATTCTCATAGGGGAGAGAAGACTGGGAGGAGGACACTCCAGGGAGCACATGCACCCCACAACTTCCAAGCAACCCCAAACTCCCAAAGACCCACAACCTAAAGATGTGCAGGAAGTTGAGGTGGAGGAAGGAGAAGTGCAGGAAGGAGAGGTGGATGACGTTGTGGATCTGGTCACCACAACAGGTCAGTATCTGTCACCACAGCTTCAGGTAAGAGATGTAGGCCTGCAGAGTTATAATACCTTTTGTTTTTTGTTTTTAGGGGATATAAATGTTGTGAAGGATAGTACACGGTTCTCTGCTGACAGTGCCCTCCGCCTCATCCAGCAAGTGATGGAATGTAGCACGGAACTGGACCTTATTAAACAAAGAATCCATGTGATGGAACAAACATTTAAAGACATTCTCGATGTTTTGGGGAGAATTCAATAAGCCATCCAAACACATTTGTTTTTACATGTTTGTTTTTGCAACTTTTCTAATTTTTTTGACAATCAAACCAGCCAAAAATTGAATCTGCACACAGTGTGTCAACATGTGCTATCTGCCATCAGGGGATATCCATGTACGTCTTTTGGGGGTGCAAACCCTTCCTCGTATCTAAAGTCGGTTGCACCCCCAAAACACGTCCATTGATCACCCCTGATGGCAGATAGCACATGTTGACAATAGGGATCAGGATTGTAAATTTCCTAGATGGAAAAAATCCCAAATGTGTGCATATTCAATTTTTGGCTGGGCAAGGGGTGGCAGGACCCCATATTAGGACGGGCACATAGAGACATAGTTTGTGTAAGTGAATGTCTCAGATTGCTCAGAGGTATCCAATGTTGTAATTTTTGGAATGCAACTGTTATTTTTGTATTTTCATAATCAAAAAATTGCCGGGTTGGGGCCAGGCCAACCCAAAAAACCAGAAAAAAACTAAAAATGGTGAGAATGTGCACAGAGTAAAATATTTGACCACAAACAACGTGTACCGGTAGCTTCTTTTTATAATACCCTCTAAGCTTATTTGGTTATTTTGTAAGGTTACATAGTGAAATGGTTGTTATTTACTAAAGTAAAATACACTTGGCACTACAAATGCACAAAGACAAACTAGGAGACAGGAAAGAACAAATAATTAAAGGTTTAAACAAGCTTTTTATTGGGATCCTTAGACATAGGCTGGCATAGGAATTGCCCCCCTACCCGTGAAATACTCCATGTATTTGTCCCGAACCTCACAGGCATTTTGGGAGGGCAAGCCAGGACGGGCAGATTCCAGGCCCGGCAGGGGATTTGCAGGGGAAAGTCCAGCCTCTGGCAAAACTGAGGCCATATAGGAATTCGATTTTTGGATCAGAAAGTTGTGTAGCACACAGCAGCATAATACGACATAGTTTATTTTGTAGTCCGCCAAGTGTATTGAAGTCATAAAAAGGCGGAACCGGCTGGCCATTATGCCAAAGGCATTTTCGACAACTCTTCGGCCCCTGGCCAGCCGGTAATTGAACACCCTCTTCTGTGGGGTCAGGGTCCTCTGGGGAAATGGCCTCATAAGATGCCGTCCAAGTCCGAAGGCTTCATCAGCCAAGAAAACAAAGGGGAGTCCTTCAATATTCCCTGCATCCGGTGGCAATGCAAGGTCGTCACTCTGGAGACGGAGGGCAAACTCCGTCTGGATGAAGGATCCCCCATCGGACATCCGGCCATTCTTCCCTACATCAACATAGAGGAATTCATACCGTGCTGACACCACCGCCATCAGCACAATGCTATGAAACCCCTTGTAATTGTAGTAGTAGGACCCAGAACGGGGTGGCGGCACGATGCGGACGTGCTTCCCGTCTATGGCACCACCGCAGTTGGGGAAGTCCCACCGCGTGGCAAACTCCGATGCCACAGTCTGCCATTCCTGTGGCGTGGAAGGAAGCTGTGGAGTGAAACAAGATGAAATAATATTAGAATACCAAAGTCAGACATTACAAGGAAATTCGATAAAAAAAAATTAAAGGCCAACATCAATCAAATTCTACGTTTATTAAGGTGTTTAAAATAAGTATAATGGAAGGCTCATTTATCAGATTCATCACCCCCTTTGATGGGCCATTACTAAATTATTTTGGGGGGGGGAGATGTGTTTGGCCACAGGATAGCATTGCAGTGGCGGTGCGTCCAGAGTGGGCGCTGGAGCACTGCCCCCTCTCTCCTGTGCCCATCACTCAGAACAATACATAGGTTCATGCGTTGCATTAACCTATGTATTGTCTATGCCGCCCACTATTCAGGTGGATGGCCTCTTGTAAAGCGACCGACATATGAATAATTGCGGCATTTAGGGGGTTCAAATTGCATAGCAGAAACAGGTAGTAAAATAGTCTTGCACATTACAACCTGAGGGATGTAATTGGCTTCCGAAAAGTAAAATAGGGGACGCAGGGGGGGCATTCCTTGGGGAAACACTGGCAGGCTGCTCTGCCAATCATGTTCACCAAGTCTGTTTAATGGTAACATGATTGGCTGATGCAACATCAAGGGAAGGAGAAGACATCAAGGACAGAAGAAGGATGGCGCTGACCACAAGAAGGTAAGTGCAGGGCTGGGGGGAAACTGGCTGCATTAGAGGGGACTAAATGGCTGCATTGGAGGGAACAAAATGGCTGCATTAGAGGGGACAACTGGGGGCGTTAAATAGGCACCAGAGCAAAAAAGGAGGAAGTTTATTTCCTAAATTGGAGTTTGAACCCCCAAACATTTGGAGCAACAGGCGCCCCTGCTGGAAAAGTTAGTGAAGGGAAATATTTATGGAGGAGAAAAAAGGGGCAATCTAAAGCTTCCAGCATGCATGGGGACAAAGGGGATCATTCTCAGCATATTACAATCATGGTAATTAGGGAAGGATGAAAGAAATACAATACATTAGCATACATGTAATACATAAAATGTGATGTTAAGGGAGAAAACTTACCCTAATATAGTCCTCCTGCAGGACTTGTATAATGGCAGAACAGGTGTCTGGGATTATGAGGCCCAGAGCCTGGGGGGAGATGCCTGTCGTGAACTTCAAGTCCTGAAGACTTCTCCCTGTCGCCAGGTAACGTAAGGTGGCGATGAGCCTCTGCTCAGCACTGATGGCTTCCCACATAACGGTGTCCTAACTGGTAATATAGGGGGACACCAAAGCCAACAGTTCCTGAAAAACGGGGTCAGACATCCGCAGAAAATTCCTGTAGTCCTCAGGATTATTCTCGACGATCTCCCGCAGCAGAGGCATATGGCAGAATTGGTCCCGCTGGAGCAACCAATTCTTGGTCCATGAACTCCTCCTCACACCATTCATGGACTGGTCTTGGTCCAAAACAAGCAGACCAACACCAAGCGCACGCACAGCACGAACTCGACGACGAGAATGTCCAGGCGACATGGCTAATAAGAAACGGTCGTCTTATCAGAACGTACAGAACAGAACGCACTTTAGAACAGCAAGGCCTATGAATAACGAACTGAAAATCAGAAACGAACAGGCAAGAACGCACTGTAAAACAGATACGACCTGCCTAGACGCCCTGAAAGTCAAGATACGAACCCACAAGCACAAACTGAACCGCAGAAAACGATCTGAAAAGTACGAAGACTGAAAAACGCGAATCGTCTCTTCTCAAACTTTTACTTCACACGCGGTAACACGAGATCAGCAAAAGCAGCCCAAGGGGTGGCGCCAAGAAAAAAGATCTTCCCCTTTATAGTGCCATCGTACGTGCTGGACGTGAGCACGGAGAACAACGAGGAAATTGGGAAATGTCAGTGTGTACGCATAGAAAGCTTGACGAGAAAATCGACAAGCTTAACAAAAATCTCGTCGAAAAAAACAACGTGTTTTTTACGACGAGAAAATCGGTCGTGTGTACGAGGCTTGAGAGGCCTTCCAGAAACGATCGATGCTAACCCTCTTCAATCAACAGTTATGAACATCTTCAATAGCCTATTAGATAAACTTTCTACCTCCCCAATAGGGATGGAAAGGTTACATCGTGCCCTCCGACCTCGGGTTAAGGATTCGGATCCACCCAGGGATGTAATATGTCACATTATTGACTATCAGCTTAAGGAGGAAATCCTGAGAAAGGCACGAAACAAAGCACAGATTTCACATAATGGCACAGACTTGCATTTATTTCAAGATCTTTCTAATATTACACTCCAGAGACGCAGAGAACTTCGACCCATTCTAGAAGTCCTCCGCAAGAAAGGGATTGTATACAGATGAAAGTTTCCCTTTTGCCTGTCAGCATCATCGCAGGGCCGTACAGCCCTCCTCAGAGTACCAGAGGATCTGCGTCACTTTTGTGACACGCTTGATATTGCTTTGGTGGAGGTACCAGATTAGTACGCTGAATTTCGCCCGAAAGTAGCACAATCTCCACAACCTAGAGGCGAACCTATGGAAACCCAGGAAGTTCGTTACCGGAGACAACGGTCACCCTCGGAAACACGTCCTAATCAATCCGCTTCTGATACCTATCAGGGTTCGAGTCCCATGAGAGCACCTAGAACCCGTAGAGCTCGCCATGGTCATTTACTACATGTAATGCTGTTCTACTACTTCAGTTACCCTGTTTTTACGATATTGGATCTGATATTCCTTTATTATTAGTATACACGTTTAACCCTAGCTGACTTTGAATGTTTACTGTATGAACCATATACCTTAAAAGGGATAAAACCATCCAGACTTACTCCCCCACTCTACATTGGATATATTCTTGCTATTTCTAAAGTTGCTGAGGTATTCATACATTTTTTAACCATGCTCGAATTGCCTACGGTTTTGATACTCCCATCGTGGTTGATGTCTTCTTCCAATTTACATTACCTGAAACTTCGAGGATTTGATCACCATCCTCACAACAAATGTTACTAATCAATACACGTTATTGCATACCTCCTGTTTCTTTGATATACAGTGGGTACGGAAAGTATTCAGACCCCCTTAAATTTTTCACTCTTTGTTATATTGCAGCTTTAACTGACAATTGCGCGGTCGTGCGACGTGGCTCCCAAACAAAATTGACGTCCTTTTTCTCCCACAAATATAGCTTTCTTTTGGAGGTATTTGATCACCTCTGCGGTTTTTATTTTTTGCGCTATAAGCAAAAATAAAGTGACAATGTTGAAATAAATGCAATATTTTTTACTTTTTGCTATAATAAATTTCCCCAAAAAATATATATTTTTTTCCACAGTTTAGGCTGATACATATTCTTCTACATATTTTTGGTAAAAAAAATCGCAATTAGCGTTTATTGATTGGTTTGCGTAAAAGTTATAGCGTTTACAAAGAAGGGGAAAGTTTTATGGCATTTTTTTTTTTTTTTACTAGTAATGGCGGTGATCAGTGATTTTTTTCATGACTGCGACATTATGGCGGACACATCGGACACTTTTGACACGTTTTTGGGACCATTGTCATTTTCACAGCGATCAGCTATAAAAATGCACTGATTACTGTGAAAATGACACTGGAAGTGAAGGGGTTAACCACTAGGTAGCGCTGTAGGGGTTAAATGATCCCTGCATTGTGTTTCTTACTGTAGTACTGTTGGGCTCTGTGTCACTTGACACCGATCTCCGCTCCGAGTACACGGAGACAAGATCAGCGTCATTGTCACTAGGCAGAGCCGGGAGATGCTTGTTTACACAAGCATCTCCCCGCTCTATACCTCCGTGAGACGATCGCGGGGATCCCCGCGGTGATCGAGTCTGCGGGACCCACGGTTCGACTCACGGGGATGGTGGCAGGGTCATGAGCGCGCCGGCGGCGGTGCGTGCGCGACCACACGGACAGGCACTTAAAGGGGACGTACAGGTACGCTGATGTGCCTGTCCGTGCTATTCTGCCGACGTAAATGTACAGGAGGCGGTCGACAAGTGGTTAATCTCGTCCCCTCACAGTGGTACCCGATAACACCCCAGTGTTAGATTTCTAGCCAACACGCACAGTACCACTGATAATTTCCGGCCTTATCGTAGACTGAGTGTCTACTAATAGTGGACTAACAAGCAGGTTCTTTTTAGTCGCCGGTTTCCCCCTTTTCCAGTAAAGTTTACTTACTAAATCCCTATCCCTTTATTACACATCCTGAAACTTTTACCTTACTTTATCTAGACCTCCTTCTTCATACCCTTTATAATTTATTTTTCATTAATCCCTCTTCTCCTCCCACATCTACTAAACCCTTCACAATACGAATTACCTACTATTGACAGCAATATTCTCACACAAAATGGCATCCTCTTGTCCCAAGACAATATTACCCGTTATTAAGATCATTTCCTTAAATGCACGAGGTCTCAACATTCCGGAAAAACGTTTGCAATTACTTTTCTCCATGCACAAAAACAAGGCCTATATCATATTTCTACAAGAGACACATTTTAAAATAGATTCCATTCCTAAACTTTCTAATGCCTGACTTCCATACATGCAACCAACCCGATTTCCAAATCTAAAGGAGTCTCCATTTTATTTGCAAAACATTGCCCATTTCAAATTTCAGATACATGTATAGATATGGAAGGTCGATAGCTTTTTTTAAAAGGATCCCTCCATGGAAAACCAATAACATTGGCTAATATTTATGTACCAAACTCGAAACAAGCTCCGCTCTTTTGATCAACACTACGGATACTCTCCAATTTTCAGGAAGGTATATTAAATTTAGGTGGAGATTATAATGTTCCCCTTAACCCTCTTCAGGACAAATATACTGGTACTTCATCACTACCATACAAAGCTTTACCCACTATTAAAACTCAACTTCAGAATTTATCGCTACATGATACGTGGCGTACGTTATATCCTACAATGAAAGATTTTACATTCTATTCTGCCCGACACAAACGTTACTCTAGACTTGATTACATTTTTATTTCACAAAGAGACCTGACGATACTCATGTCCGCAACCATAGATCCCATGTTCTTGTCAGACCATCACCCTATCTATATCCATAACATTCCCAAACATCTTGACACAATCCTCATTATGGCACCTGGATCCCTCCCTTCTTACGGACAACATGATAGTACCCGAAATTAACAAAAGATTATTCCAATATTTTAATGAAAATACTTCACCTGATATATCACCATTGATATGCTGGGAAGCTCATAAATGCACCATTAGAGGTTACTTGATTGCTATCTCTATAAAACGTAAAAGAGAAAAACAATCCTATATTAATAAGCTAATTACTCGTATACACACATTGGAATTGGTACAAAATTCCACACAAGCCGCAACGTCATTACATGAACTAGTTCAAGCCAGAAAAGATCTTTTGAAAGAATTGGATAAAAAAACTAAACAAAACTATATTCTGAATCAGAAACTTTTTTATGAATATGGGAATAAAGCTGGAAAATTGTTAGCTATTGCTCTTCGAACTAAGAGATCAATTAATACTATCCATTCCTTAACAGATTAAACGGAACGTAAAATAGTGACCAATAATGACATAGCTAACAAATTTGTCACCTACTATAAACATCTCTATAACTTAGCACCCTTGAATACTCAATCTAACAACCCAGTACGTAAACAAATGATCAATGATTTTTTGGCTAAATATACTCCCAAACAACTCTCTGATCAGGAAGCAAAAGATCTAGCACACCCTATATCTTCTGAGGAGGTTGACACTGCTCTTAAACAGTTGAAGCCTCGGAAAAGTCCTGGACCTGGACCTTAAATGTGGACATCAAACTTTATGCCAAAATTATAGCCAATCGTCTTTTACCCCTATTACCCAAACTAATTTAGTTGGACCAGGTGGGTTTCATACCTGGTAGGGAAGCGAACAATAACACTGTAACGGCACCCCAAGTATGAAAGGGGTTAACACCGTTAGGATATTCCCTTTCCAACCACACGACAGCCACCAGACACTCCAACCAGCTGAATAAGACCCCATACGAATGATTCTCCCCCCAGATACGAGACAACGCTCTGTATTCAAGTTCCAAAACAGGGAATGACTTTATTTTCAAAACGCATGGTAACACATTTCTCTTCAAAACCCTTCCCTCCCATCCTTGGGGAACAGGGCGGGTTAAACTGTCCAATGACAATGGTGATACAGGTCAGGTGTGTTAAAACTTCTCCTTTGATAAACAGTCTTAGGCAGGGGGGTTGATCCCCCCCCTCCTCACAGAAGACACTTCCACATCCCATAATATGGAGCCAGACGGTTTACTAAGCTCCAATCCACATCATCACAATGAAAGGACCTGTAGCATAGGTGAGGCTCATTAGCATTACACAAGGAGACAGGAGACATATCAGCCTCTCTTAATTTAACCTGTTGAGTTCATAAAACAGTAGATAGTTCTTTACAGATATCCTGGGGAATATGGTGGATAAATATTACAGACCCATTTTAAGCAATCCAAGCCATATTCTCAATGTCCATTGTTTCCTGGCTCACCCTGTGTCCAAAGTGACCCCCATGTCACACATCTCCCCTTTCGGCAGGAGACTAACAGAGGAGGGGACCCCAGACGGGTTGACTCCGAAGTTAGTCCATAGGTCCATTCCCCCAATGCCGGTATCCCCACAGTACCCCAAATCAATTGTTCCAAGCAGAGCATTACTTACCCAGCCAACCTCTGCCTCTCTTAGAGAACATACCCGCCGCTGGGGAGAGGCCTGGACTGGCCCTTCTCCCTGGAGTTCTTTCAGCCGCTGGAGAGGAGACAGGGTGACTGGGCTCAGTCCGTCATGCTGTTGGGGATCTGGGCCGACTGCCCAGCCTCCCTGGGGTATACAAGTGGAGACTGAAGTCCCATCCACTTGTGGTAGGTGAAAATCCCCCAGTGCTTGCAAAGCAAGTCTGACATTCTCCTGTCCCAGTGTCCCACCATTTTCTGGGGTTGTGTCAGTGAGGACCGAAGTCCCATCCAGTACCACAGGAACTCCCTCTTCCGTTAGTTGAGAGCAGAGGCCCGCGGCACTCTGCTCTGTTGCCAGCTCTTCTGCTGGGTTGCTGTGAGTGGAGGCCGCAGTCCCATCCACCGATATCAGCTCAAGTTGCATTTGTGTGCAGCGGCCAGTAGCATTCTGCCCTGCTGCCAGTGATTCAGCTGGGAGTAACAGCTTTACTACCTTAGCTGGTTGCTGGGGAGAGGGGCCAACTTCCCCGGCTCCCTGAAACTCCACAGTTGTTTCTGGTGCTGGGCAGAGGTTGCCATCACTCTGCCCTGTTGCCAGCACTTCTGCTGGGGACTCCACACCATCTGCTCTGGCTAACTGTTGGGGAGGGAAAATGGCTTCTTCTCCTCCCTGCATCTCCAAAATCCACTCGGAAAGAGGAACCATCACCTTCTCAACTCGGGCCTCCAAAACTGCTACGGGTGTAGAGCAGGGGTCTGCAATACTTTGTCCTGCTGCCAGTACTTGAGCAGGCGATGCATAATCCATAATATCCTCTGAACAGTCCCTTAAGTCCATACCTTCTGTAATCTGTGGCTGGGGAGATGAGCCAACTGCCCTAGCTCCCTGGAACTCCATATCATCCACTTCGGATTTAGGGATGGCAATCTTCAGATTTTCCACTGCCGATTCTTCAGCCAGGCTAGCTCCCTGGAACTCCATATCATCCACTTCGGCTTTAGGGATGGCAATCTTCAGATTTTCCACTGCCGATTCTTCAGCCAGGATTTCATAGTTGTCAACTGGTATTTCCTGATAGTCCCAGGCAAAGGGGGCCCCACCCTGCTGCTGAGCCGAGTCTAGCAGCTGTCTGTAGGCAATCTCCAGCTCCCATTCCTGAACGGCCAGAAACTCCAAATCTTCCTGTGCCCAGTGCCCTTCCGAGACATTCAGTCTTTGCTCTCTGTGCTCCATTATTTCCTCCAAATGCCACTCCCGATCACTCCCAAAGTCAGGGTCACTGGACAGCCTCCAATACAACAATCCCAGGCCATCATAGTCAAAGCCTTCCGTGGGGCTGTCATCCGCTGACCATGGGCACTCTTGGGCTACATACCACCGGAGGGCTCTGTAGCTCTCGTCCAACCGCATCTCTGCCCGGATCAGCCTGCTTAACTCAGTTGTCCTCTCCTGCTTTGGTTGTTTCCCCAATAACGGCATTCGTACATCATACTGCGACCAGTACCTTACATAGATGGAGGGGAGAACCTTTCCTTGGTGTTGCTGCTCGAGAGCAAGCGCTTTCTTCCAGAGTTCGCAGCGGATCGAATCAGACCATCCCAGCAGGACCTCCTCTGATACTGGTCCTCTATGCTGTATCTGCATCTCTTGTAACCTCCTTCTGAATTCCTCTTACATGGGGGCTGGTATCTGTACCTCTCCTCTCCTTGCAGTTGGTGCTGCTGTGACTTCTGCTGCTGCAGCACCTTTTTGATGTAGCCAATTTGCGTCCACAGCCGCTATAACTAGGTCTATGATCTCCGCTGGAGGGTTAGGACCATACTGTGCCAGTCTTAGTTTAACAGCCCGATCAAAACTTGCCTCTTCGGGTGTCCTGTCTGTTACGCTGAGCCTTTCGGTTCCATCCATTTCGACTAGTTCTCTGATAATGTCCCTCTTCTTACGGTTGTTGGCCGGTCTTCCCCGGTTCTCCAGTAAGTCTTTGAGGGTGGAGAGTAGTGATGAGCCGAACACCCCCGGGTTCGGTTCGCACCAGAACCCGCGAACGGACCGAAAGTTCGAACGAACATTAGAACCCTATTAAATACAATGGATGCGAACGTTCGAATTCTAAAGTGCTAATTATAACAACTATTATGCATGTTATTGTCATAAATAGGGTTTGGGAACCCGGGTTCTGCACCAGGGGACATGTATCAATGCAAAAAGAAGTTTTAAAAACGGTCGTTTTTCGGGAGCAGTCATTTTAATGATGCATAAAGTGAAAAAAAAAAGTCAAATATTCCTTTAAATATCGTACCTGGGGGGTGTCTAAAGTATGCCTGTGAAGTGCCACGTGTTTCCCGTGTTTAGAACTGTCCCTGCACAAAATGACACTTCTAAAGGAAAAAAAAGCCATTTAAAACTGCTTGCGGCTTTAATGTAATGTCTGGTCCCGGTAATATGGATGAAATTCTTTAAGAAAAATGGCATAGCTACCCCATGACCCCCCCCCCCCCCCCTACCCCAGCCCATTACCAGCCCCTTTGGGTCTTGTATGGATATTAAGGGGAACCCCGCACATAAAATAAAAAAGGCCCTATATACTCTGAACAGCCGTATACAGGCGGTGCATACAAGACAGGGACTGTAGGTTTGTTCTTATGTAGAATCTGTTTGTAATTTTGAACAGGTACATTGTTGAAGTGTAGCTCCAGCCCAAAAATCTATTTTTAAACTTTTTGGGAAACATAGGTAAGGGTTATCACCCCTGTAACATTTGTTTTGCTGTCTGTGCCCCTGTTCAGAACATTTCACCTCACTTTCCGTCCCAATGACAACTGTTTTTGAAATGTGGTGTTTTTCTTGAAACAAGGATTGCTGATAAAGCATCAGTACAGATGAGACCCCTTTCTCCCATATTTATTCTTACAGGAGAGAATTTTCCTTTCTAGGGGTAGATTTCCTCTCACTTCCTGTTGTCTTCTTTCGTTTGCAAGTAGGAGTCGTTTGTAAGTTGGATGTTTGAAAGTAGGGACCTGCCGTATATACTCTGCAGAAATAGGCCCCTTAGTTGTTGGTGTTGGCACAACACTGTAAGCACTCAGTTACTCTTGGTTGGTGCTGGAACGCCCTGCTGTCAACTATTATATCAGGAATTTTAATTACATATAATTGTTGAACAGTGGTAGTAAAAATTGGGGCTTTGATGGTGGTGCTGGTGCCACAACACTGTAAGCCCTGACAGTTACTCTTGGTGGGTGCAGCAATGGGCCCTGCTGTGAATTATTAGATCAAGAATTGTAATTACATGCCCCTTTTGAACAGGGGCTGAAAAATTGGGCCTTTCGTGGTGGTGGTGGTGGTGGCGTTGCCACAAGACTGTAAGCCCTCAGAGTTACTCTTGGTGGGTGCAGCAATGGACCCTGCTGTGAATTATTAGATCAAGAATTGTAATTGCATGCCCCTGTTGAACAGGGGCTGAAAAATTGGGCCTTAGGCACTGGTGGCACAACACTACAACCCCTCACAGATACTGTACTTGGAGCACAGCAATGAGCCCTGTTGCAAAGTATTGCTTCAAAAATTGTAATGACACGCCCCTGTTAAACAGGGGCTGAAAAATTGGGCCTTAGCCACTGGTGGCGGCACCCATAAACAAAAATGATCTTCCAAGCTATCATCATCAATCGTATCATTGAGGACTCGGAGGAGGAGGATAGCCAGTCAACATAACAGCACAGGCACTCAGCATCAGCATCAGTCTTGAAGGGATGTGACATGTTAAAATCAATTAGTCTGTTATATCAGCATCAGGTGTGTGGTAGCTGGTGGTGATCCAAGACTGGTTCATCTTGATGAAAGTCAGTCGATCAACCGAGTCGGTGGACAGGCGCACCCTGTGATCCGTGACAAATCCTCCAGCAGCACTGAATGTGCGTTCCGAAAGAACGCTGGATGCAGGACAGGCCAGTAGCTCAATTGCATACTGTGCAAGCTCTGGCCAGTGATCCATCCTCAAGACCCAGTAAGCCAGAGGATTTTCGGTGGGGAAGGTGTCCAAGTCTGACCTTGCCCCTAGATATTCCTGCACCATGTTTATCAGACGCTGGCGATGGTTGCTGGAACCGATCATACTTTGGGGCTGCGGACTAAAGAATTGTCTGAACGCATCGGTCAGACGGCCACCTTCCCCACCGCTCCTTCTTTGACTGGCCGAAGCCTCAGCAACTCGTTGTCCAGGACCAGGAGTTTGTAACCTCCCAGTCTCTGGGAACGCGTTGCACAGACCTTTCTGCAAGGCCTCCCGGAGTTGTCTCATCCTCTGCTCCCTCTGCGACGGTAACATAAGGTCCGCAACCTTACCCTTGTACCGTGGATCAAGGAGAGTGGCCAGCCAGTAATGGTCCCTCTCCTTGATCCGAAGAATACGAGGATCCTTCCGCAGACTTTGCAGGATCAGGGAGGCCATGCAGCGTAGGTTTGCTGAGGCATTCGGTCCGGAGTCCTCTGGGTCACTAAGGACGACATGATCCGCAGCCACCTCCTCCCAGCCACGTACAAGTCCACTGGTTTCTTGGGACTGTAAATCATCCCTAAAAGACTGCTGCTGATGATGCTGAGTGCCAGCCTCCACCTCCATGCTGACACAATCCTCCTCCTCCTCCTCCTCCTCCTCCTCCTCCTCTTCCTGTGCGATGGGTGGGACAGAAGGAACACTGTCTGGGTAAAGGGGGCCTTGAGAGGCAAGGAAGTCCTCCTCTTTCTGCCTCTGTTCTGCCTCAAGTGCCCTGTCCATTATTCCATGCAGCGTGTGCTCCAACAGGTGGACAAGAGGTACAGTGTCACTGATGCATGCACTGTCACTGCTCACCATCCTCGTGGCCTCCTCAAATGGTGCCAGGACAGTGCATGCATCCCTGATCATGCCCCACTGGCGTGGAGAAAAAAAACCAAGCTCCCCTGACCCTGTCCTGGTGCCGTAGTCGCACAGGTACTCATTGATGGCCCTCTGCTGCGTGTGCAGCCGCTGCAGCATGGCCAACGTTGAGTTCCACCTGGTGGGCATGTCACATATAAGGCGGTTCTTGGGCAGGTTCAACTCCTTTTGCAGCTCAGCCAGGCGAGCACTGGCATTATAAGATCTGCGGAAATGCACACAGACTTTCCTGGCCTGCCTCAGGACATCCTGTAAGCCCGGATACCTGCCCAAGAACCGCTGCACCACCAGGTTAAGGACGTGAGCCACACAGGGCACATGGGTCAGTTGTCCCTGTCGGAGGGCGGAGAGGAGGTTGGTGCCATTGTCGCAAACCACCATTCCTGGCTTAAGCTGGCGTGGCGTCAACCACCTCTCGGCCTGGCCCTGCAGAGCAGACAGGACCTCTGCCCCAGTGTGGCTTCTGTCCCCCAAACACACCAGCGCAAGCACGGCATGGCATCTTTTTGCCTGCGTACTTGCGTAGCCCCGTGAACGGCTACGGAGCACCGCTGGTTCATAGGACAAACCACAGGAAGAGGCCATGGAGGAAGAAGAAGAGGAGGGGGTGGAGGAGAGAGGTGTGTCACAACCAGTAGTAGCATTTTGGAGGCGTGGCGGTGGGACAACCTCCAACACTACTGCACCTTGTCCTGCATCCTTCCCAGCTGCCAAAAGAGTGACCCAATGGGCCGTGAAAGAAAGGTAACGTCCCTGTCCATGCCTGCTGGACCATGAGTCAGCGGTAATATGCACCTTACCGCTGACCGCCCTGTCCAGCGAGGCCAAGACATTGCCTTCCACATGCCGGTAGAGAGCCGGAATAGCCTTCCGTGAGAAAAAGTGGCGTTTGGGAACCTGCCACTGAGGAACCGCACATTGCACAAACTCACGGAAGGGGGCCGAGTCTACCAACTGAAAAGGCAGCAGTTGAAGCGCTAGCAATTTAGCCAAGCTAGCATTCAACCGCTGGGCATGTGGATGGCTGGGAGTGAACTTCTTTCGACGGTCCAGCAGCTGGGGCAGGGAAATTTGCCTGCTAGAATCGGACGTCGGTGTACTGCTAGCAGAGTGGCCGCAAGTACTTGGCTGTGACACACCTAATTCTACACCTTCATTCCTCTCAGTGCATGTTTCAGAGAGGACTGAAGTTATAGTGGGGTTGGAGATCCCAGCTGATGCGGTGCAAGGAGAGGTCCGCTTTGTTCTTTGGTGTGGGTCTTTCAGGTAGGCTTGCCAACGAGCTGCATGGCAGGTCAACATATGTCTGGTCAGGCATGTGGTACCCAAGCGGCTGATGTTTTGGCCACGCGATATACGCTTGAGACATATGTTGCAAACAGCAGCTGTGCGATCTGATGCACTAGCCTCAAAAAAGGCCCACACCAAAGAACTTTTTGAATGACGGGCAGAGGCAGCGCCCTGCACAGGCGGAGCTCTGCGGTGTGATTCCGTCGGTGTACTGCCCTTACGCTGGCCACCAAAGGGCATCCTGCCTCGTTGGAGATGTGCCTCCTCCTCATCCTCCTCCTCCTCCTCTCTCCTATTAGGCACCCACGTGGAGTCAGTGACCTCATCATCACCTCCCTCCTCATCACTGGAGCCAATCTGGCAGTATGCTGCAGCTGCTGGAACATGACTGCCAGATTGGTGTCCTTCTTGAGCATCCCCTCTGTCTGCTCTCACGCTACTGCCTTCCTCTAGCTGGGTTTCATCATCAGACCCTTCGAAACGCTGGGCATCCTCCTGGAGCATGTACCCAACACTGTGCTGAAACAGTTCGGGGGACTCCTCAGGAGGAGGACATGGTGGGTCTAGGGAAGGAGTGACTGATGATGAGTCTGACATTGATACCAGGGAAGAGGACGCTTTGGCAGCTGCTTTTCCAGTACCCTGAGCCTGGGTGAGAGAGGATGAGGAGGAGGAGGAGGGCTTGGTCATCCACTCTACCAAGTCTTCGGCATGATGTGGCTCAACATGTCCAGCTGCCGAAAAGAAGGACAAGCGTGTCCCATGGCCATGTGCTGATGACAATGCACCGCGTCCACGACCAGCACTGTTGCCCCCAGACACAGAGCCTGCTTGCCCTCTTTTATTGCCTCCTGACTGTCTGCCTCTCCTTGTTTGCCTTCCAGACATTCTAATAGATGGCCTGCAGGGAGATGGGAAAAAAGCAATAAGGGCTACCTTCAGGTGTCCTTCTCTGTCCCTTGAAACAAGGACTTTGACAGTGAAAGAAACTGACACACTCTCCCTACCTACAGTTTTCTGTCCCTAGAAAAAATGTTTTTTTTAAGCACAATTTAGCACAAGGAGAATTCACTCACTGTCCTTCCAGGTCCCTGGAAACAAGGACTTTGACAGTGAAAGAAACTGACACACTCTCCCTACCTACAGTTTTCTGTCCCTAGAAAAAATGTTTTTTTTAAGCACAATTTAGCACAAGGAGAATTCACTCACTGTCCTTCCAGGTCCCTGGAAACAAGGACTTTGACAGTGAAAGAAACTGACACACTCTCCCTACCTACAGTTTTCTGTCCCTAGAAAAAATGTTTTTTTTAAGCACAATTTAGCACAAGGAGAATTCACTCACTGTCCTTCCAGGTCCCTGGAAACAAGGACTTTGACAGTGAAAGAAACTGACACACTCTCCCTACCTACAGTTTTCTGTCCCTAGAAAAAATGTTTTTTTTAAGCACAATTTAGCACAAGGAGAATTCACTCACTGTCCTTCCAGGTCCCTGGAAACAAGGACTTTGACAGTGAAAGAAACTGACACACTCTCCCTACCTACAGTTTTCTGTCCCTAGAAAAAATGTTTTTTTTAAGCACAATTTAGCACAAGGAGAATTCACTCACTGTCCTTCCAGGTCCCTGGAAACAAGGAATTTGACAGTGAAAGAAACTGACACACTCTCCCTACCTACAGTTTTCTGTCCCTAGAAAAAATGATTTTTTTAAGCACAATTTAGCACAAGGAGAATTCACTCACTGTCCTTCCAGGTCCCTGGAAACAAGGACTTTGACAGTGAAAGAAACTGACACACTCTCCCTACCTACAGTTTTCTGTCCCTAGAAAAATTGTTTTTTTTAAGCACAATTTAGCACAAGGAGAATTCACTCACTGTCCTTCCAGGTCCCTGGAAACAAGGACTTTGACAGTGAAAGAAACTGACACACTCTCCCTACCTACAGTTTTCTGTCCCTAGAAAAAATGTTTTTTTTAAGCACAATTTAGCACAAGGAGAATTCACTCACTGTCCTTCCAGGTCCCTGGAAACAAGGACTTTGACAGTGAAAGAAACTGACACACTCTCCCTACCTACAGTTTTCTGTCCCTAGAAAAAATGTTTTTTTTAAGCACAATTTAGCACAAGGAGAATTCACTCACTGTCCTTCCAGGTCCCTGGAAACAAGGACTTTGACAGTGAAAGAAACTGACACACTCTCCCTACCTACAGTTTTCTGTCCCTAGAAATTTTTTTTTTTTAAGCACAATTTAGCACAAGGAGAATTCACTCACTGTCCTTCCAGGTCCCTGGAAACAAGGACTTTGACAGTGAAAGAAACTGACACACTCTCCCTACCTACAGTTATCTGTCCCTAGAAAAAATGTTTTTTTTAAGCACAATTTAGCACAAGGAGAATTCACTCACTGTCCTTCCAGGTCCCTGGAAACAAGGACTTTGACAGTGAAAGAAACTGACACACTCTCCCTACCTACAGTTTTCTGTCCCTAGAAAAAATGTTTTTTTTAAGCACAATTTAGCACAAGGAGAATTCACTCACTGTCCTTCCAGGTCCCTGGAAACAAGGACTTTGACAGTGAAAGAAACTGACACACTCTCCCTACCTACAGTTTTCTGTCCCTAGAAAAAATGTTTTTTTTAAGCACAATTTAGCACAAGGAGAATTCACTCACTGTCCTTCCAGGTCCCTGGAAACAAGGACTTTGACAGTGAAAGAAACTGACACACTCTCCCTACCTACAGTTTTCTGTCCCTAGAAAAAATGTTTTTTTTAAGCACAATTTAGCACAAGGAGAATTCACTCACTGTCCTTCCAGGTCCCTGGAAACAAGGACTTTGACAGTGAAAGAAACTGACACACTCTCCCTACCTACAGTTTTCTGTCCCTAGAAAATTTTTTTTTTTAAGCACAATTTAGCACAAGGAGAATTCACTCACTGTCCTTCCAGGTCCCTGGAAACAAGGACTTTGACAGTGAAAGAAACTGACACACTCTCCCTACCTACAGTTTTCTGTCCCTAGAAAAAATGTTTTTTTTAAGCACAATTTAGCACAAGGAGAATTCACTCACTGTCCTTCCAGGTCCCTGGAAACAAGGACTTTGACAGTGAAAGAAACTGACACACTCTCCCTACCTACAGTTTTCTGTCCCTAGAAAAAATGTTTTTTTTAAGCACAATTTAGCACAAGGAGAATTCACTCACTGTCCTTCCAGGTCCCTGGAAACAAGGACTTTGACAGTGAAAGAAACTGACACACTCTCCCTACCTACAGTTTTCTGTCCCTAGAAAAAATTTTTTTTTAAGCACAATTTAGCACAAGGAGAATTCACTCACTGTCCTTCCAGGTCCCTGGAAACAAGGACTTTGACAGTGAAAGAAACTGACACACTCTCCCTACCTACAGTTTTCTGTCCCTAGAAAAAATGTTTTTTTTAAGCACAATTTAGCACAAGGAGAATTCACTCACTGTCCTTCCAGGTCCCTGGAAACAAGGACTTTGACAGTGAAAGAAACTGACACACTCTCCCTACCTACAGTTTTCTGTCCCTAGAAAAAATGTTTTTTTTAAGCACAATTTAGCACAAGGAGAATTCACTCACTGTCCTTCCAGGTCCATGGAAACAAGGACTTTGACAGTGAAAGAAACTGACACACTCTCCCTACCTACAGTTTTCTGTCCCTAGAAAAAATGTTTTTTTTTAAGCACAATTTAGCACAAGGAGAATTCACTCACTGTCCTTCCAGGTCCCTGGAAACAAGGACTTTGACAGTGAAAGAAACTGACACACTCTCCCTACCTACAGTTTTCTGTCCCTAGAAAAAATGTTTTTTTTTAAGCACAATTTAGCACAAGGAGAATTCACTCACTGTCCTTCCAGGTCCCTGGAAACAAGGACTTTGACAGTGAAAGAAACTGACACACTCTCCCTACCTACAGTTTTCTGTCCCTAGAAAAAATGTTTTTTTTAAGCACAATTTAGCACAAGGAGAATTCACTCACTGTCCTTCCAGGTCCCTGGAAACAAGGACTTTGACAGTGAAAGAAACTGACACACTCTCCCTACCTACAGTTTTCTGTCCCTAGAAAAAATGTTTTTTTTAAGCACAATTTAGCACAAGGAGAATTCACTCACTGTCCTTCCAGGTCCCTGGAAACAAGGACTTTGACAGTGAAAGAAACTGACACACTCTCCCTACCTACAGTTTTCTGTCCCTAGAAAAAATGTTTTTTTTAAGCACAATTTAGCACAAGGAGAATTCACTCACTGTCCTTCCAGGTCCCTGGAAACAAGGACTTTGACAGTGAAAGAAACTGACACACTCTCCCTACCTACAGTTTTCTGTCCCTAGAAAAAATGTTTTTTTTAAGCACAATTTAGCACAAGGAGAATTCACTCACTGTCCTTCCAGGTCCCTGGAAACAAGGACTTTGACAGTGAAAGAAACTGACACACTCTCCCTACCTACAGTTTTCTGTCCCTAGAAAAAATGTTTTTTTTAAGCACAATTTAGCACAAGGAGAATTCACTCACTGTCCTTCCAGGTCCCTGGAAACAAGGACTTTGACAGTGAAAGAAACTGACACACTCTCCCTACCTACAGTTTTCTGTCCCTAGAAAAAATGTTTTTTTTAAGCACAATTTAGCACAAGGAGAATTCACTCACTGTCCTTCCAGGTCCCTGGAAACAAGGACTTTGACAGTGAAAGAAACTGACACACTCTCCCTACCTACAGTTTTCTGTCCCTAGAAAAAATGTTTTTTTTAAGCACAATTTAGCACAAGGAGAATTCACTCACTGTCCTTCCAGGTCCCTGGAAACAAGGACTTTGACAGTGAAAGAAACTGACACACTCTCCCTACCTACAGTTTTCTGTCCCTAGAAAAAATGTTTTTTTTAAGCACAATTTAGCACAAGGAGAATTCACTCACTGTCCTTCCAGGTCCCTGGAAACAAGGACTTTGACAGTGAAAGAAACTGACACACTCTCCCTACCTACAGTTTTCTGTCCCTAGAAAAAATGTTTTTTTTAAGCACAATTTAGCACAAGGAGAATTCACTCACTGTCCTTCCAGGTCCCTGGAAACAAGGACTTTGACAGTGAAAGAAACTGACACACTCTCCCTACCTACAGTTTTCTGTCCCTAGAAAAAATGTTTTTTTTAAGCACAATTTAGCACAAGGAGAATTCACTCACTGTCCTTCCAGGTCCCTGGAAACAAGGACTTTGACAGTGAAAGAAACTGACACACTCTCCCTACCTACAGTTTTCTGTCCCTAGAAAAAATGCTTTTTTTAAGCACAATTTAGCACAAGGAGAATTCACTCACTGTCCTTCCAGGTCCCTGGAAACAAGGACTTTGACAGTGAAAGAAACTGACACACTCTCCCTACCTACAGTTTTCTGTCCCTAGAAAAAATGTTTTTTTTAAGCACAATTTAGCACAAGGAGAATTCACTCACTGTCCTTCCAGGTCCCTGGAAACAAGGACTTTGACAGTGAAAGAAACTGACACACTCTCCCTACCTACAGTTTTCTGTCCCTAGAAAAAATGTTTTTTTTAAGCACAATTTAGCACAAGGAGAATTCACTCACTGTCCTTCCAGGTCCCTGGAAACAAGGACTTTGACAGTGAAAGAAACTGACACACTCTCCCTACCTACAGTTTTCTGTCCCTAGAAAAAATGTTTTTTTTAAGCACAATTTAGCACAAGGAGAATTCACTCACTGTCCTTCCAGGTCCCTGGAAACAAGGACTTTGACAGTGAAAGAAACTGACACACTCTCCCTACCTACAGTTTTCTGTCCCTAGAAAAAATGTTTTTTTTAAGCACAATTTAGCACAAGGAGAATTCACTCACTGTCCTTCCAGGTCCCTGGAAACAAGGACTTTGACAGTGAAAGAAACTGACACACTCTCCCTACCTACAGTTTTCTGTCCCTAGAAAAAATGTTTTTTTTAAGCACAATTTAGCACAAGGAGAATTCACTCACTGTCCTTCCAGGTCCCTGGAAACAAGGACTTTGACAGTGAAAGAAACTGACACACTCTCCCTACCTACAGTTTTCTGTCCCTAGAAAAAATGTTTTTTTTAAGCACAATTTAGCACAAGGAGAATTCACTCACTGTCCTTCCAGGTCCCTGGAAACAAGGACTTTGACAGTGAAAGAAACTGACACACTCTCCCTACCTACAGTTTTCTGTCCCTAGAAAAAATGTTTTTTTTAAGCACAATTTAGCACAAGGAGAATTCACTCACTGTCCTTCCAGGTCCCTGGAAACAAGGACTTTGACAGTGAAAGAAACTGACACACTCTCCCTACCTACAGTTTTCTGTCCCTAGAAAAAATGTTTTTTTTAAGCACAATTTAGCACAAGGAGAATTCACTCACTGTCCTTCCAGGTCCCTGGAAACAAGGACTTTGACAGTGAAAGAAACTGACACACTCTCCCTACCTACAGTTTTCTGTCCCTAGAAAAAATGTTTTTTTTAAGCACAATTTAGCACAAGGAGAATTCACTCACTGTCCTTCCAGGTCCCTGGAAACAAGGACTTTGACAGTGAAAGAAACTGACACACTCTCCCTACCTACAGTTTTCTGTCCCTAGAAAAAATGTTTTTTTTAAGCACAATTTAGCACAAGGAGAATTCACTCACTGTCCTTCCAGGTCCCTGGAAACAAGGACTTTGACAGTGAAAGAAACTGACACACTCTCCCTACCTACAGTTTTCTGTCCGTAGAAAAAATGTTTTTTTTAAGCACAATTTAGCACAAGGAGAATTCACTCACTGTCCTTCCAGGTCCCTGGAAACAAGGACTTTGACAGTGAAAGAAACTGACACACTCTCCCTACCTACAGTTTTCTGTCCCTAGAAAAAATGTTTTTTTTAAGCACAATTTAGCACAAGGAGAATTCACTCACTGTCCTTCCAGGTCCCTGGAAACAAGGACTTTGACAGTGAAAGAAACTGACACACTCTCCCTACCTACAGTTTTCTGTCCGTAGAAAAAATGTTTTTTTTAAGCACAATTTAGCACAAGGAGAATTCACTCACTGTCCTTCCAGGTCCCTGGAAACAAGGACTTTGACAGTGAAAGAAACTGACACACTCTCCCTACCTACAGTTTTCTGTCCCTAGAAAAAATGTTTTTTTTAAGCACAATTTAGCACAAGGAGAATTCACTCACTGTCCTTCCAGGTCCCTGGAAACAAGGACTTTGACAGTGAAAGAAACTGACACACTCTCCCTACCTACAGTTTTCTGTCCCTAGAAAAAATGTTTTTTTTAAGCACAATTTAGCACAAGGAGAATTCACTCACTGTCCTTCCAGGTCCCTGGAAACAAGGACTTTGACAGTGAAAGAAACTGACACACTCTCCCTACCTACAGTTTTCTGTCCCTAGAAAAAATGTTTTTTTTAAGCACAATTTAGCACAAGGAGAATTCACTCACTGTCCTTCCAGGTCCCTGGAAACAAGGACTTTGACAGTGAAAGAAACTGACACACTCTCCCTACCTACAGTTTTCTGTCCCTAGAAAAAATGTTTTTTTTAAGCACAATTTAGCACAAGGAGAATTCACTCACTGTCCTTCCAGGTCCCTGGAAACAAGGACTTTGACAGTGAAAGAAACTGACACACTCTCCCTACCTACAGTTTTCTGTCCGTAGAAAAAATGTTTTTTTTAAGCACAATTTAGCACAAGGAGAATTCACTCACTGTCCTTCCAGGTCCCTGGAAACAAGGACTTTGACAGTGAAAGAAACTGACACACTCTCCCTACCTACAGTTTTCTGTCCCTAGAAAAAATGTTTTTTTTAAGCACAATTTAGCACAAGGAGAATTCACTCACTGTCCTTCCAGGTCCCTGGAAACAAGGACTTTGACAGTGAAAGAAACTGACACACTCTCCCTACCTACAGTTTTCTGTCCCTAGAAAAAATGTTTTTTTTAAGCACAATTTAGCACAAGGAGAATTCACTCACTGTCCTTCCAGGTCCCTGGAAACAAGGACTTTGACAGTGAAAGAAACTGACACACTCTCCCTACCTACAGTTTTCTGTCCCTAGAAAAAATGTTTTTTTTAAGCATAATATAGCACAAGCACAAAACACACTGACACTCTCCCTACCTATCCTTCTCTTTCCCTAAACTAAAGGAATCCAGGTTAAGCAAGAAAGAAATAAAAGTCACTGTCCCTGCCTATGCTGCTCTATCCCTGCTCCGGAACACACTACACTAGGCCGCCGTGCTGGCGGCCTTTTATAGTGTGGGGCGTGTACTAAACACCCTCAGCAATAATTGGCCACAGGCATCCTGCCTGTGGCCAATCATTGTTCTCCTCGCTGCCGGCGCTGTGATTGGCCAAGCATGCGGGGTCACAGTGCATGCTTGGCCAATCACAGCGCCTGGATGACACTGCGATGGCGTAGTGCATTGTGGGCCGTTCGCGTCACTCGAATTTGGCGCGAACGGCCCAAATCGTTCGATCTTCGTCGAACCATCGAACAGCCGATGTTCGAGTCGAACGTATGTTCGACTCGAACACGAAGCTCATCCCTAGTGGAGAGCTTTAGCCGTTCATACTGTGCCTCCATTGTCCTGTGTCCTCTTGTAGCTGTCCTTCTGGCTGTGGGGATCAATCCCACTGCTTGCCAACAATTGTAACGGCACCCCAAGTATGAAAGGGGTTAACACCATTAGGATATTCCCTTTCCAACCACACGACAGCCACCAGACACTCCAACCAGCCGAATAAGACCCCATACGAATGATTCTCCCCCCAGATACAAGACAACGCTCTGTATTCAAGTTCCAAAACAGGGAATGACTTTATTTTCAAAACACATGGTAACACATTTCTCTTCAAAACCCTTCCCTCCCATCCTTGGGGAACAGGGCGGGTTAAACTGTCCAATGACAATGGTGATACAGGTCAGGTGTGTTCAAACTTCTCCTTTGATAAACAGTCTTAGGCAGGGGGGTTGATTCCCCCCCTCCTCACAGAAGACACTTCCACATCCCATAATATGGAGCCAGACGGTTTACTAAGCTCCAATCCACATCATCACAATGAAAGGACCTGTAGCATAGGTGAGGCTCATTAGCATTACACAAGGAGACAGGAGACATATCAGCCTCTCTTAATTTAACCTGTTGAGTTCATAAAACAGTAGATAGTTCTTTACAGATATCCTGGGGAATATGGTGGATAAATATTACAGACCCATTTTAAGCAATCCAAGCCATATTCTCAATGTCCATTGTTTCCTGGCTCACCCTGTGTCCAAAGTGACCCCCATGTCACAAACACCACTAAGACTATTAATTTACATAGATGGTTGACATCCACCCAACAACGTGTTTTTTTCTTATCCCTAGATACGGAGAAGGCGTTCGATAGAGTGGCATGGGACTATATGTCAGAAACCCTTACAATGTTTGGCTTACCAGACCGTATGTTGCACTTAATTATGGCTTTATACTCCTCCCCAACAGTGAGGGTCAGAGTCAATGGCCACCTATTGAATGCCTTCCCGATATCAAATGGTACTCGTCAGGATTGCCCTTTGTCTCCTTTCATTTTTGTACTCACTCTTGAACCTCTATTACAACGACTAAGATCTAACCCTGACATTAAAGGAATCACGATTGTTCAACGTACGTACAAATTAGCGGCTTTCGCCGATGACATTCTTTTATTTCTTACAGATCCTCACATTACCATTCCAAACATTCTCAAAGATTTTGCTACGTTTAAAACTATGACTAATCTTCAAATACATTTTAACAGGTCAGAAGCCCTGAATATTTCCCTAGAAAAAGATGTGATTTCTCGTTGTCAATCGAACTTCCCTTTCAAATGAAGTGCGGATTCGATCACTTATGTAGGAATCCAATTACCCACGCACTTATCCAATCTATATTCTTTAAACTACATCCCGATCCTCCAACGTAACCAAAAAGATTTAAAATCATGGTCCACTGGTCGCTTCTCATGGTTTGGCAGAGCATCCATAGTCAAAATGAACATCCTCCTGAGAATTCTCTATATTTTACAGACAATGAGAAAAATTAAGGGAAGAATCTAATTTAGAGACTCATCCTGGCAATTCCTATCACATCCCAATTATACATTGTGTAAAGAATAAATGCCCCAGGGGATGACGTGGATCGGAACTGAGCCAGGATGGCAACACACAGAAATAGGTAAGTATGTAAAAAGTATCAATTTTTATTGGTAGAAAATATTGTGACGGTATGCGAGGTGAGATACATGACAATCGCTACATTTCACCTTGCATTCGGTCCATTGTAAGGGACTGAACGGGAATCAAATCTGGTTTTTCCAGCCTCTGTGGCAGGCTGGGTTCTGGTCCTGATGTTCTGGTCCACCTGAGTCCACACTCAGGTGGAAGTTAAAAGTCCAGGAAGAGAACACAGCAGGGCTCTGGTCTGAGACTCAGAGGGGAACCTGAGTCAGAGGAGCTCTGTTTGTTGGATTGGAAAAGAAAGGTTTGCTTCACCTTGTGTTTTGTGGGTGACAGGGACCAGCCCCTCACCGTATAGAGAGCGTTTACTGTTTAGTTTAGCGCCGGACGGCAAGAATTTCATTTACTGTTTTTTGTTTATTTTGTATGGTCAATTGCAAACCACTTGTAAATAAAGCTGGCAATACGCCAGGTTTTAAAGAAACTGCCTGTACGCTGACCTTCATTCTGAGAAAAGGTGATCCCCACAAGCTAATCTCCCACACGTGGTGGATTCAGCGGGCACTTTTCTAAAGATGGAGGAAATGATAAAGGCCCTGCTACAGGCCAATGCAGGTCAGCGAGAAACCAACCGCCAAGTCGCAGAGGCCGCTGCAGCACAACAGGCGGCCCACCAGGAGATGAACCGGCAGTTCGCAGAGGCTCTGGAGGAACTGAAAAAGGGGTCCGCACCTCCTGCGCCAGTGGAAGCAAAGATGATACGTGCATCCTACCACCTACAAAAAATGACATCTGCTGATGATGTTGAGGCATACCTTGCGATTTTTGAGAGAGTTGCTGACCGCGAAGGATGGCTAAAAGAGCAGTGGGCGGGTCTCTTGGCCCCATTTCTAACAGGAGAACCCCAAAATGCCTATTTTGACCTAGAACCCGATAAGGCCCAGGACTATGAGACTCTATGAGACTAGCTTGTTGCTGGAGTAGGACCACTGATGCACCCGCTGGGCCCGGATTGCCATGGTGACACCCAAGCGTGCGAGTATCTCTGTCTTTAGATTCTCATACAAAATTTGAGAAATGTGCGCTAGTCTTAAAATGGTGAACACAAACAGCTGCTGCAAAAAAATGTGACTAACATACAAATACAATAAGGAAAAGAAAATGAAGCGCTAAGTGTCCAAAAAAACCTAGGATAAACCAAGTTTTATATATGTGCAAAAAAATAAATATAAATGTGGAACCAGTTATAGTTTTTGTAAATGTGATATATACCGTATTTATCGGCGTATAACACGCACTTTTTTCCCCTTAAAATCAGGGGAAAATCGTGGGTGCGTGTTATACGCCGATACTCACCTATGCCCGGCGATCTCCGCTGACTGTGAGCGGAGCGGAGCGATCGCCGCCGAGATACACATAGCCGAGTGTATTCGGCTATACTCGGCTTTTCTCGGCTCCGCTCACAGTCACGCCCAGTCCCGCCATTGGACCTGTGATATGTCCATCATAGGGCGGGACTCGGCGTGACTGTGAGCGAAGCCGAGAAAAGCCGAGTATAGCCGAATACACTCGGCTATGTGTATCTCGGCTCCGCCCAGTCCCTGCGTTCTCAGCGGCGTTCGCCCCGCTCCGCCCTGTATCAGCGGCGATCTCGGCGGCGCCAAATTTAAATTCAAGGCTGCACTGGACACTGGCAAGGCTGCACTGGACACTGGCAATGCTGCACTGGACACTGGGCAATGCTGCAATGGACACTGGCAAGGCTGCACTGGACACTGGCAATGCTGCACTGGACACTGGGCAATGCTGCAATGGACACTGGCAAGGCTGCACTGGACACTGGCAATGCTGCACTGGACACTGGGCAATGCTGCAATGGATACTGGCAAGGCTGCACTGGACACTGGGCAAGGCTGCACTGGACACTGGGCAAGGCTGCACTGGACACTGGGCAAGGCTGCAATGGACACTGGCAAGGCTGCACTGTGACAAGGCTGCAAATGACACTGGTAAGGCTGCATTTAAATGTAAATTTTTTTTTTCTTAAACTTCCCTCCTAAAAGTTTTTTTCCCTAAAATTCCCTGCTAAACTTGGTGTGCGTGTTATACGCCGGCGCGTGTTATACGCCGATAAATACGGTAACTAATAGTGTCCATAACACAAAAATGTGCAATCCGTGAATAATAAACTGAGTTGGAAACCAAGTCGATCATACACAGCTTCTTCGAAGTTATAAATACATAGGGTACTCTTACCAGAGCCGGTGGACCCACTTGTCAGCGACAGTGGGTCATAAAGGCATAAAGGTTCCACAGGGGAAACTCTGCGGCTTGTCTGGAGATTTTCACCTCTGGGATCCTGGATCGAAGTCCAAACTCAAGCAGTGTTGGTCACGGTCGCCATATCCCGAATCAAGGCAGAACTTTCCAAGGAACTCACCCCCACGTTGATGCCACCGAAGTTGCAAAATGTACATGGATTTCTTCAGAATAACAAAAGCCCATTCCACTACGCGTGTTAGCAAGACCGCCTAATAGTATTTTTGAAAATCAGGATCCGAACAAGTCTTGTTTTACGGTTCCCTTTTGCAACTTCGGTGGCATCATCGTGGGGGTGAGTTCCCTGGAAAGTTCTGCCTTGATTCGGGATATGGCGACCATGACCAACACCGCTTGAGTTTGGACTTCGATCCAGGATCCCAGAGGTGAAAATCTCCAGACAAGCCGCAGAGTTTGCCCCGTGGAACCTTTATGCCTTTATGACCCACTGTTGCTGACAAGTGGGTCCACCGGCTCTGGTAAGAGTACCCTATGTATTTATAACTTCGAAGAAGCTGTGTATGATCGACTTGGTTTCCAACTCAGTTTATTATTCACGGATTGCACATTTTTGTGTTATGGACACTATTAGTTATATATCACATTTACAAGAACTATAACTGGTTCCACATTTATTTTTATTTTTTTGCACATATATAAAACTTGGTTTATCCCAGGTTTTTTTTGGACACTTAGCGCTTCATTTTCTTTTCCTTATTGTATTTGTATGTTAGTCACATTTTTTTGCAGCAGCTGTTTGTGTTCACCATTTTAAGACTAGCGCACATTTCTCTAATTTTGTATGAGAATCTAAAGACAGAGATACTCGCACGCTTGGGTGTCACCATGGCAATCCGGGCCCAGCGGGTGCATCAGTGGTCCTACTCCAGCAACAAGCCACCCCGTTCACAAATGTTTGACCTGGTCCACCTCACCAAGAAGTGGTTGCAGCCAGAGACCTTGACAGGCCGGCAGATCGTGGATCGTGTGGTAATGGACCGGTATCTGCGTGCGCTCCCTGCTGCTCTGAGGAAGTGGGTTAGACAGGGTGACCCCAAAACTGCAGCCCAACTGGTCGACCTAGTGGAGAGGTACAGTGCTACTGAGGACTTGGTGAATCCATCTATGCCCCACTTCGGTGTGTCTAGGGGTGCAAGATCTCCCGGCGGTTCGGGTAAGACTGTTCCGGGGTCCAAGAGCTTGGGGAGATTTGATAAGACTGTTGTTCCAACTGATGAGACTGTGGTTCCTAGACCTGGAGACTGGCCAAAGCAGCCAGGAAGGTCTTTAAGACCGTTGAGAGGACTGGGGGTTGAGCATATAAGATGTTTTCGTTGCCATGCATTAGGGCATATTGCTGCGAACTGTCCTATAAATGATGAACCTATGCAATGCGATTATGCTTATATGAAAAGACGCATTTCTTTGTTTGCACAGGTCGCATGTACTGCATCATGTCAGAGTCGCATTGAAAAACAGATGTGTGTTATTTCAGTGGATGGAAAGCCACTGACAGCCCTGCTAGATTCTGGTAGTGTGCTGACCCTAGTCAGGAGTGATTGTGTGAACCCCACAAAACTATACCCCAGTACTATTGGGGTAATTTGCATCCATGGGGGCACTCGAGATTACCAGACAGCGGTGGTTGAGGTTGATACCCCCTGGGGCAGTGTAACACATTCAGTGGGGGTGGTACCTTCACTGCTTCACGAAGCTTTAGTGGGAAGAGATTTTCCCCACTTCTGGAATTTATGGGAGAGCAAAGGGAGGCTGGTAGATAGAGCTCCCCCTGCTGGGGAAGCACGGGAACTCTCACCAGACCCTTTTTGCCAAAGGGAAGGGGATGCTGTTGGTGGGATCGAGGAAGCCGGAGACCCTCTTCCTTTCCCTGTCATGGCTGGGGAGCCGGAGGACCTGGAAGTTAGCTCCCATCCTGAGGGTAACGAACAGGAGAACCCCTCTGACTCTGACATTGAGAGTAGCCAAAATGTGGCACCCAATTTAGAGGTCAGGAGAGAGGATTTCTGTACCGAGCAACTACGAGAGGCCACCCTCATGAGAGCCAGGGAAAACGTTAAGATGTTGGATGGGGAACCGGTGGATCCTAATTGGGTGGTGTCTTTCTCCTACATGGCAATTAAAAACAATTTATTGTATCGAGTGATAAAACATGGAGAGGACGAGGTAGAACAGCTACTAGTTCCCAAACCCTTCCGCAGGGTGGTGCTAGACCTGGCCCATGGTCATGTAATGGGGGGGCATCTCGGTGTTGAAAAAAACAGAGAGAGAATCGCCCAGAGATTTTTCTGGCCCGGGTTGCATGCAGATGTCAAGGAGTACTGCGAATCGTGCCCCGAGTGCCAAATGTCGGCACCGTCACCCCATTTTCACAGCCCCCTTGTTCCTCTGCCAATAATCGAGGTTCCCTTTGAAAGGATTGGCATGGACCTGTTGGGCCGGTTGTGAAATCTGCCTGTGGTCACCAGCATATTCTGGTGATCCTGGACTATACGACTCGCTATCCTGAGGCCATACCCTTGCGCAATACCTCTGCTAAGGCTATCGCCAAGGAATTGGTCCATGTCTTTAGTCGACTGGGGATCCCAAAAGAGATCTTAACCGATCAGGGCACCCCCTTTATGTCCAAGGTTACCAAAGAGCTTTGTAAGTTATACAAAATCTCCCATCTCCGTACCTCTGTCTACCACCTCCAAACGGATGGTCTGGTCGAAAGATTTGATAAAACTTTGAAAAGTATGCTGAAAAAGGTGGTCGACAAAGATGGGAGAAACTGGGATTTTTTGCTGCCATATCTCATGTTTGCAATACGTGAGGTTCCGCAGGCGTCCACAGGCTATTCCCCCTTTGAACTCTTGTATGGTAGGCATCCCAGGGGGCTGCTAGATGTTGCCAAAGAAACATGGGAAGGTGAGGCAACCCCATATAGAAGCATCATAGAGCATGTCTCCTTGATGCAGGATTGAATCCCAGCTGTCCTACCCCTGGTGCGAGAACATATGGAGCGAGCCCAGGAGGCCCAAAGGAGGGTCTATGACCGAAGTGCCAGGGTCCGTACTTTCAGCCCTGGGGACAGAGTGTTGGTATTGGTTCCCACGGTGGAAAGTAAGTTTTTAGCCAAGTGGCAGGGTCCCTTCGAGGTTGTCGAAAGGGTGGGGGAGGTAAACTAAAAAGTCTACCAGCCAGGGAAAAGGAAACCACACCAAATTTACCATGTGAATCTCTTAAAACCCTGGAAGGACCGAGAGACTTTACTGGCCACGTCCCCGCCTCCAACCGACCGGGTACCCGTGACACCTGACATTCCCATCACGGATACCCTGTCCGTAGCACAACAAAGTGACGTTAGGGCGTTTGTGCATAAAAATAGAGACTTTTTCTCCCCCTTACCAGGACTGACCAACATGATCCAACCAGGGGTTGGGGTAAATGTGAAGCCATATAGAATCCCAGAGGCCAGGCGTGAGGCAGTCGCAAAAGAAATTAAAAACATGTTGGAGTTGGATGTGATAGAGTCCCACAGTGAGTGGTCGAGCCCCATAGCACTGGTCCCAAAACCTGATGGCACTATCAGGTTTTGTAATGACTTTCGGAAACTCAACAGTGTGTCTAAGTTCGATGCATATCCGATGCCCCGGCTCGACGAACTTGTGGACAGGTTGCGACAGGCTCGCTATATAACGACCCTAGACCTAACAAAAGGCTATTGGCAAATACCGCTAACTGAATCGGCCAAGGAGAAGACTGCCTTTTCCACTCCTAAGGGCTCGTTTCAGTACAAGCGGATGTCTTTTGGTCTGCATGGGGCCCCTGCATCATTCCAACGAATGATGGACAAAACTTTGAGACCACATCGCTCGTATGCGGCTGCTTATTTGGACGATGTGGTCATCCACAGCCCAGATTGGGAATCGCACCTGCCACGGGTACAGGCGGTGGTAGATTCCCTTAGGGAAGCAGGCCCCACGGCTAACCCAAAGAAGTCTGCCATAGGCCTAGAGGAGGCCAAGTATCTTGGCTACGTTATTGGCCGGGGACTTGTCAAGCCTCAGACCAATAAAATTGAGGCAATTAAAAAACCCCAACCCGTAAACAAGAAACAAGTTTGGGCCTTCCTAGGCATTATGGGGTATTACAGACGGTTTATACCTGACTTTGCCACCATTGCCATCCCTCTGACTGACCTGACGAAGGGCAGAGGGTCTGTCATGGTCAAATGGAACCCTGAGGCAGAGAAGGCGTTTAAAAAATTAAAACAGGCCCTTTGTGCACTACCGGTGCTGGTGACCCCGGACTTCACAAAGGAGTTTGTCATACAGACAGACGCCTCTGAGGTGGGTCTAGGGGCCCTACTGTCGCAGGACAGAAATGGTGAGGAGCACCCGGTTGTATACCTGAGCTGGAAGCTGAACAAGCACGAAAGGAACTATGCCATTGTTGAAAAGGAGTGTCTCGCCATTAAATGGGCCTTAGACTCCCTGAGGTATTATCTACCCAGGAGGTCATTTAGGCTGGTCACTGACCATGCTCCCCTGAAGTGGATGTGTGACAACAGGGAGAAAAATGCCCGTGTGACAAGGTGGTTCCTGGCTTTACAGCCCTTTAAATTCACGGTTGAGCACAGGCCTGGGCAAACTCCAGGATGCCCTCTCCCGCGTGCACTGTATGGCTGGGTCAAGTGCTCAGCCGCAGGGGCTTGCGCAGAGGGGGAGGATATGTGACGGTATGTGAGGTGAGATACATGACAATCGCTACATTTCACCTCACGTTCGGTCATTGTAAGGGACTGAACGGGAATCCGGTCCGGTTTTTCCAGCCTCTGTGGCAGACAGGGTTCCGGTCCTGATGTTCTGGTCCACCTGAGCCCACACTCAGGTGGAAGTTAAAAGTCCAGGAAGAGAACACAGCAGGGCTCTGGCCTGAGACTCAGAGGGGAACCTGAGTCAGAGGAGCTCTGTTTGTTGGATTGGAAAAGGGTTTGCTTCACCTTGTGTTTTGTGGGTGACGGGGACCAGCCCCTCACCGTATAGAGAGCGTTTACTGTTTAGTTTAGCGCCGGATGGCAAGGATTTGATTTACTGTTTTGTTTATTTTGTATGACTATTGCAAACCACTTGTAACAAAAGCTAGCAGTACGCCAGGTTTTAAAGAAACTGCCTGTACGCTGACCTTCATTCTGAGAAAAGGTGATCCCCACGAGCTAATCTCCCACAATATATAATAGTATATTAAAAACAATCATAACAAAAAGAAGCATGATCACACAAAAATACAGCTGCTTGATTGTTGCACTATACAATCCGTTTACAGACAGGTGTCAGAATACAAACTGCAATGGCAACATAAACCCTACATGTTTCGGAAAAGATATAACAGGCAATTTAATTCCTATTGTTATATGTAAAACCCTTCTTACCTGGTTACTCTACAGGAGGGTATGACGAGGAACAATAGGGCCCTGTCATTTAGTTGTATTCTTTTCTATATTTTTTGTATATAATTTTTCTTTCCTTTTTGTATACAATGTCTTCCTGGCACATACTTTGCACCATTTAATGGATGACCTACCCTGTATTTTCCATGCTCAGTCTCATTCATCAACCCGACTCCATGTCCTTAATGACTATTGAGCAGTCCTGTGACTTCATGATGTATGGACGCCATCTACCCGCGTCAACTCTGTGTACCATTTAATCCCCCCCAAAAAAGCATGAGATCTGTAAGTATACTCTTTCTGCAGTCTATGTGTTTGCCTCTCTGAAATTAATGGTCTTACGAGCAAAAAAACTTGTTTTACCCATATATATATATATATATATATATATATATATATATATACACCTTTCTCTATAGAAATACACCAGCATGCTTGTACCTAACCCCTGAAGAAGGATATATACATATAACAATAGGAATTGAATTGCCTGTTATATCTTTCCGAAACATGTAGGGTTTATGTTGCCATTGCAATTTGTATTCTGACACCTGTCTGTAAACATATTGTATAGTGCGGGCATCACTAAATGGCGGACTGCGGGCCAAAATGCGGACCCCGGCACTCTGCCATTCGGACCTCCGTGGTACCACCATGTAGGAGACTTTTCTTCCTCCTGCCGTCGCTCTGTAATCCTCACAGAGCCGACAGCGGGAGGCGGGACAGTTCTGGGTGGAGGGCGGAGCTGCCCAAGGTTATTAAACAGGCGATTGGCTGCTAGGACTGTTCTTCATCCTAGCAGCCAATCACCTGTTTGTTACCTCCGTTCAGAACTGTCCTGCCTCCCTCCCTGCAACTCCTGCCTCCATCCAGACATGGCATGCCTCCCTCCGATCTGTCTGTGTAAGGTAGGACAGTGAGGGGGTGAAGTTAAGAGCTAATAACTGAATGTGCGGGAAGGATTCAGAGGATTGCACTGTGGGGGGAGGGGCTGAGGACATCAAAGTGGGGGAGCTGAGGTCTGGAGTGTGGGGGAGCTGAGGACTGGAATGTGGGGGTGCTGAGGACTAGAATGTGGGGGAGCTGAGGACTGCAGTGTGGGGGAGCTGAGGACTGGCGTGTGAGGGGGGCTGAGGACTGGAGTGTGGGGGAGCTGAGGACTGGAGTGTGGGGGAGCTGAGGACTGGAGTGTGGGGCAGCTGAGGTCTGGAGTGTGGGGGAGCTGAGGTCTGGAGTGTGGGGGAGCTGAGGTCTGGGAGTGTGGGGGAGCTGAGGTCTGGGAGTGTGGGGGAGCTGGGGTCTGGGGTGTGGGGGAGCTGAGGACTGGAGTGTGGGGGAGCTGAGGACTGGAGTGTGGGGGAGCTGAGGACTGGAGTGTGGGGAAGCTGAGGACTGGAGTGTGGGGGAGCTGAGGTCTGGAGTGTGGGGAAGCTGAGGACTGGAGTGTGGGGGAGCTGAGGACTAGAATGTGGGGGAGCTGAGGACTGGAGTGTGGGGAAGCTGAGGACTGGAGTGTGGGGAAGCTGAGGACTGGAGTGTGGGGAAGCTGAGGACTGGAGTGTGGGGAAGCTGAGGACTGGAGTGTGGGGGAGCTGAGGACTAGAATGTGGGGGAGCTGAGGACTGGAGTGCGATGGAGATGAGGACTAGAATGTGGGAAAGCTGAGGACTGTAATGTGGGGGGGGGGCTGAAGACATTAAAGTAGGGGACTGAGGACTGTAATGTGGGGGGGGGCTGAAGAAGTTAAATTGGTGGACCAAGAACCAGAGGCGTACTAAGTGGGGGGCGGGCCGCCACGGGTGACACACACTGGGGGGGGGTGTCAGGCCGGCGCCCCCCCCCCCTCCGCAGCTGATGTAAAGACAGCGGGACGGGTGGGTTTAAGCCGCGGCACCGCGGCGGTGACAGGAAGAGCCTGTAGTGGCTTTGCAAGGAGGGGGAGGGGGGGTGCGAGCCGAGTGACACCCGGGACCCGCAGAGATCCCCCTTCTCTCATGACTGCGGCTGAGCGGCTCTGTTCAGTCTCGGTTGTCTCAGCCGAGCAGAGTGCTCAGTGAAGCCGCCTCCCCCTCCTCCTCCCTACACAGGGGGAGGGGACCGGACCCGTCACCTGACCAGTTCTGTGCATGTCCCGCGCTTATCTGACTGAGGTACATTATGGGGCTGCACTGTAGGGGTGTCTGTACTGTGGGGGGTGGGGGTCTGCTTTGTAGGGGTCTCTGTACTGTGGGGGTCTGCACTGTAGGGGTGTCTGTACTGTGGGGGTCTTCTCTGTAGGGGTCTCTGTACTGTGGGGGTCTGCTCTGTAGGGGTCTCTGTACTGTGGGGGTCTGCACTGTAGGGGTGTCTGTACTGTGGGGGTCTGCTCTGTAGGGGTCTCTGTACTGTGGGGGTCTGCACTGTAGGGGTCTCTGTACTGTGGGGGTCTGCACTGTAGGGGTGTCTGTACTGTGGGGGTCTTCTCTGTAGGGGTCTCTGTACTGTGGGGGTCTGCTCTGTAGGGGTCTCTGTACTGTGGGGGTCTGCACTGTAGGGGTCTGCACTGTAGGGGTGTCTGTACTGTGGGGGTCTGCTCTGTAGGGGTCTCTGTACTGTGGGGGTCTGCACTGTAGGGGTGTCTGTACTGTGGGGGTCTGCTCTGTAGGGGTCTCTGTACTGTGGGGGTCTGCACTGTAGGGGTCTGTACTGTGGGGGTCTGCTCTGTAGGGGTCTTTGTACTGTGGGGGTCTGCACTGTAGGGGTCTGCACTGTAGGGGTGTCTGTACTGTGGGGGTCTGCTCTGTAGGGGTCTCTGTACTATGGGGGTCTGCTCTGTAGGGGTCTCTGTACTGTGGGGGTCTGCACTGTAGGGGTCTCTGTACTGTGGGGGTCTTCACTGTAGGGGTCTTCACTGTAGGGGTGTCTGTACTGTGGGGGTCTGCACTGTAGGGGTCTCTGTACTGTGGGGGTCTGCACTGTAGGGGTGTCTGTACTGTGGGGGTCTGCTCTGTAGGGGTCTCTGTACTGTGGGGGTCTGCTCTGTAGGGGTCTCTGTACTGTGGGGGTCTGCACTGTAGGGGTCTCTGTACTGTGGGGGTCTGCACTGTAGGGGTGTCTGCACTGTAGGGGTCTCTGTACTGTGGGGGTCTGCTCTGTAGGGGTCTCTGTACTGTGGGGGTCTGCACTGTAGGGGTCTCTGTACTGTGGGGGTCTGCACTGTAGGGGTGTCTGTACTGTGGGGGTCTGCTCTGTAGGGGTCTCTGTACTGTGGGGGTCTGCTCTGTAGGGGTCTCTGTACTGTGGGGGTCTGCACTGTAGGGGTCTCTGTACTGTGGGGGTCTGCTCTGTAGGGGTCTCTGTACTGTGGGGGTCTGCTCTGTAGGGGTCTCTGTACTGTGGGGGGGTCTGCACTGTAGGGGTGTCTGTACTGTGGGGGGGGTGGGGGTCTGCACTGTAGGGGTGTCTGTACTGTGGGGGGTCTGCACTGTAGGGGTGTCTGTACTGTGGGGGGGTGGGGGTTTGCACTGTAGGGGTGTCTGTACTGTGGGGGGTCTGCACTGTAGGGGTGTCTGTACTGTGGGGGGGTGGGTCTGCACTGTAGGGGTGCCTGTACTGTGGGGGTCTGCACTGTGGGAGGTCTGCACTGTAGGGGGAAGGGGGTCTGCACTGTAGGAAGTGTCTGTGGGGAACTGTGTAATGTAAAGGGGTGCATGGTGCTGTATAATGTAAAGGGGTTTAGAGGTGCAGGGTGCTGTGTAATGTAAAGGGGCCCAGAGGTGCAAGGCGCTGTGTAATGAAAAGGGGTCCAGAGGTGTAGGGTGCTGTGTCATGTAAAGGGGTCCAGAGTGTAGGGTGCTGTGTAATGTAAAGGGGTCCAGAGTACTGTGTAATGTAAAGGGGTCCAGAGTGCTGTGTAATGTAAAGGGGTCCAGAGGTGTAGGGTGCTGTGTAATGTAAAGAGATCCTTAGGTGCAGGGTGCTGTGTAATGTAAAGGGGTCCAGAGGTGCAAGGTGCTGTGTAATGTAAAGGGGTCCATAGGTGCAGGGTGCTGTGTAATATAAAGGGGTCCAGAGGTGCAAGGTGCTGTGTAATGTAAAGGGGTCAAGAGGTGCAGTTGTGGAGAGGGGGTACACAGTAGTGACAAAGAGATATTGAAGGATACAGAGGTATGCCGGGGCACAGTGGGGTGTTTTTACATTTTAAGGTGGGGGGGGGGTGCCATATATAGGATCCGCCCCGGGTGCCAAATGCTCTAGGTACGCCCCTGCCAAAACTGTCATGTGAGGGGGGCTGAGGACATTAAAGTGGAGAGGGGAGGAATGTAATATGGGGGGGGGAGGCTGAGGACTGTGATTTGGGGGACTGAGGACAGTGATGTGGAGGGGCTGAGGACTGTAACGTGTGGGGGGGGGGACTGAGGACAATAATGGTGGGCAATGATGTAAATGGGGCAGAGGACAGTTCTGTTGATGGGCGTTGATGTTAAGGAAGTGTGAGGACACTACTGTGGAAGGAGTGGAGGGTCATGATGTAAAGGGGGAGCTGAGGACACTCATCAAGAGGGGATCTTGATGTGAAGGGGGAGGGGACTGTGATGTGCACTGGGGACTAAGGACACTGATATAAGAATGGGTTAAGTATCTGCATTAGGTGCACACGTCATGGGTGGATCAGCCCATTTTCTGCAGCAACATGTAGTTTGGTGCATGCGAAAATGCGTGACAAGGAACCGACATGATATTCGGACCTATGCTAGAAGAAAATTTTACTGACCGGACCTCGGTGAATTGTAATTCAATACCCCTGGTATAGTACGAAAATCAAGCAGCTGTATTTTTGTGTGATCATGCTTCTTTTTGTTATGATTATTTTTAATATACTATTATATATTTTCTACCTATAAAAATTGATACGTTTTACATACTGTTGTGGAAAAATTCCCTTAGGCTTTGTACGCAAATCCACACCGCGCCTAAATGTGGACTTCCAGCATCTAAATGCACACAAAGCACAAAACAATTCCTTCGTGCTTAAAAGCACATTTGTATCAAGCTCTTTGGTACAAGGAATATGAAGTACTTTAATGGCACCAGGTAGAATCAGAAACAATGCTGCTTCAAGCTGGAGTATCAAGCGTCTGGGCTGAGCACAGACACTCGGGTTCTTTTATTCATTGGAAACAAAAGGATAACAAAACAGGAAGTGATGGCCCCAACAGCCAATCGGTTCCCTTAATACAAAATGACATCACAGGAAATGACAAACAGTAAAGGGGAGGGCACTCACAGGAGGAAACGGGGAGGAAGTGCACACACCCCATCTTAATCAGCATGGAGTCCACTCAATACTGTTCAAAGTAAACAGTATCTAGTAAGATCATTCTACTTGTTCTTATAGTTTTGGGACAATCTGCGAGGACATTGCTACTGCTGTTGTCAATATACGGTACAAGTACACCGACAAGGCAGATATCAATGTCCTCTTATAAATACAGATATGTATCCATAAAGGGGATAACGAAGTCCGCAAGAGAGATATAATAGGTTTCTCTCATTATGCGGACTTCGCTTCTCTAATGTGCATAGTCATTGGAAAGCAAGCATTCCAGCGCATTTCGCTTGATATCTACAAACCAACAAACGCCCACATACACAGAGAACAGGTTTCAATCCCATAAGAAGGTTTTCATACTGACCGTTTTTACCGCTGGTCTCTATTCAACCCAAGTGCGCTCTGCTAGAGCGCTCCTCGATTAAACATCAGACACAGGGAGACAGATGACAATCTATAAAATGCACATTCTAGAATAAAATGTCCACATAAATCTTATATAATAAAATTTCCACAACAGTCCTTCCTTTTTGTCATATGCCCCCATGTGTCTCTCAAAACTTGATCTTCTTACACCTGGAAATGAATCAGTCCTTACAGTCCATAAAAAGGAAAACACGGCTTGACATGTAGACTCTGTTCTTCAGGAGACATGACTTATAAGGAGGACACGAAATGGCGAGCTATGAGTAAGCGTCAATTCGTGACGTGAAACGCGTTAGCCACCCTTCCCTGCATGCACACTATCTGCATTTGTTGTTTTGGATTTATGGATTTATTTTGAATTTGGATTTTTTTACTTGAAATTTTGGAATAAATAACTGTCTATACAGAGTGCGGCAGTCCAGGGTTTCTTTTTCTCCCATGCATCAGTGCAGAGCCAGCACCTGTGTGAGTGACCGGGCGGAAGCAGCTATTTGGTGAATTCTTAAGCTTTTGAGCGGTACGTTTTTCCTTTCCTCTGTAGTAATCGCCGTAGTAATCGCCGATTGGTCTGGGATCCTCCGCATCTGATACGTTGGTTGGGCTTCGGGGTGTCTTATCTCATTGAGGAAAATGTGGTCATCTGCTCGGGCTCTGGTCATGCGTCCAATCAGGCAACGGGAGCACCTCATCACGACATATAGAAGGAATAGAAACAAAAATGTCATGAGTATATACACCCCTACTTCCTTCAACCACGATCCAATGGAAAATAAAAAATCCCCAAAGTTTCCCAAACCCTTAAAAGGATTCCAACCCTCACTAGCTATAGCTCTGGCTTTGCCTTGCAGGGATCTAGCCTTATCCATAAGGGCCTGAGCTTTGTCATTGGTATCCTCAATCCAGGTGCAACAATCTTCACCTATGAATTCACAGAAACCCCCCTTGGATGCTAACAGATAACCAAGGGTCATCTTTTCCTGTAAAAGAAGGGTCCTGATCTGCTATTGTTCCTGTGAGATTTCCCTTACAGCCTCTATGGTTTCATTGAATATCCCATGCACAATGGATGAGGAATTATTCAATCGTTTCATAAGTTCAATCCCCCAACCTGTCCAAGCAGGAAACCATGCCCAGGCCTGGTCAGAGTTGGTGAACAATTCCCTTCTAGCTTTTCCTGACGTTCTTACCTTCTCTCGTGCCATCAGATCCTCTCGATCATCCACGATGTAAGATGCTGGGACTAGTTTAACCAGGACGCATGAACCTCTTGCATTAGGGGGGATTACCTTATAAGCTGAGGTACCACATGAGAAGTAGTAGGGGCCAGTCAGAGTCGCACATGGGGAATCACTCTGACGGTTACGTGCATTGAGTAGTAACAGGATAGACTGGGGGATTGCTCCCTCGGTCTGAACGTCACACCCTTCCTTCCAACAGATGAAATCTGGTTTATTAGTGTTATTAAAGAAGACGGGGGTTTAGTTGGTCAGATTACCGGTAACTGTTATACCTTCTTTACAGGTGGTGGACCCAACAAAGTTATCCCCTCTACCGAAACTAAAGTTGAAGCACACTTGTGGGCTACCTAGTTGTCCCGATACCCATACTGGTTTTGTGAGGGAGGGGCAAAAGCCAGAGCTAATGTTAAAACTATAACTTATTTACCTCTAGGAATGTATCCTTAAGTTCTATTGATAAGTGTCTGTTTGGAGTCTTTAGTTCCTCATACCGATACGGACATCATATATCGCATGTACTGATGCCATTGCCGGGGCATCAAGGTTTGGTGGAGGTTTGGAGCATACACAGCAGTTGGTCCTGTTTGCCATTTTTGCCAGCTGGAGATGCATTTTAAACAATAAATTGGGATGCTTTTCATCATTACCCTTGCTAAAATACACTAAACTAAAACTATAAATAAAGAAGATACTCCTCATTCTTTGATGTAGTTGAGCAGCTTCTTGCAGTGGCTGGCGTGGATCCAGTTGTCCCGTTCTTCAAGCTTTAGTGAGGTCAGCGTGGTCAGCTGAACTTGGTATTGTCCGAGGTATCTCGATTCTAGTCCCATCCTCTGGTGTTTCTTTACAATGACCCAGTCACCTGTGTCACGCCGTGTCTGGGATTTGATCCCAGGGCCTGGTGTTCATAGACTGTTTTCCTATGTCCTGAGCCACCAGTAAACTGGTTTTATGTTAGCATCGTAGTTATGTTCTTTTTCACTAGTGGGGATGTTTGCTCCACCCTGGGACCAGCTGTCAGCAGTCTTCTCATTAGTGTCCCTATATATTCCCACTTCCCCTTCCTGTCCGTGCCTTAGGATAGGTGCCTGTTTATGGATGCTCTTGCTTTTTGGTTATCTACTTGGCTCATCTTGACTACGATTCCTGGATTATCCCTTGAACCTGGTTTACCTTGCTGCCGACCCTCCCTGGCTTGTTCTGACTACGTTACCTGGATTGTCCTTTTCCCTCCTGGGATCCTGTCTTCTGCCTACTAACCGTGAGTTGTTGCTGGGGGTTGTGGTTAGGCTATCTGCACCTTCCTTTGTGGTTCCTTATTTCCTGTCTGTGGGAGATCTCAGCCGTCCCTCCACCTGACACCGGGATAACAAGACTACCGGTCAGGAAAGCAGAGGGACGGTTGTAGTTTCCTGGCAGACCTGACAACCTGGTTGGATAGAATGTAAACCGGTTGTTGAGTCAGGGTCTGGAAGGGACTCATGAACCCTGTGGTGGATTTTTTTTAGCTCACGTTGCAGTGACTGCACATACCCCATCAGCTGAGAATGTAAAGACGACAGCTGCTGGGGAAAGTACAACCCTGTTTTTGGTTGACATCCGAACAAAACCTCATATGGAGATAACCCGTGAGGTCGTCTAGGTGCATTTCTGATGGAGTGGAGAGCTATGGGGAGACATTCAGGCCAAGGTTTCCCAGTAACAGCTATTATTTTGGAGATTTTGTTTTTAATGGTTCCGTTTAACCTTTCAACCTTACCACTACTTTGGGGGTGATAAAGAGTGTGTAATCCCAGATTGATATGGAGGGCTTTACACACTTCTGCAAATATTTGACCAGTGAAGTGGGAGCCTCGATCCGACTCGATCGTTTCAGGTAGGCCCCAGCGACACACTATTTCGGACAGGATCTTCTTGGCTGTGGTGGTGGCGTTTGCTTTCTGAACCGGCCATGCCTCCGGCCAACCTGAAAACATATCTACACAGACCAAGACGTGTTCATACGGCCCACTCCTTGGCAACGTAATGTAGTCTATCTGGATGCGCTGAAATGGATATTCTGGTCGGGGGGAATGTCGTTTGGGTACTGGTACCGTCCTACCTGGGTTGTTCAATGCGCAAACCAGGCAGGCTGCTGCAAAATTAGCAGCTACGGTAGTAAATCCAGGGGCGATCCAATGCTCATCCACCTGCGCACACATAACCATCTTTGACCGATGACCTGGATAATGAGCCGAATGTGCCATCATTGGAAAAAGCGATCTTGGTAGACACCATTTATTACCAAGACCCCAGATGTCACCTGGACCTCTTGTGGCCCCTAGTGCTGTCCATCTCCTCTTTTCATGTAATTCCGCTTGTGACTGTAGTCTCTTAAATTCTTCCAGAGACACATCAGAGGGGATGGCTAGCATCAGGGTTTCCCCAGGAGGGTGCAGATCACCTTCTTTAGCAGCTCTATCTGCCAAGGCATTGCCATCGGCCTCCAAAGTCCTATCAGTCCTGTGGGCCTTAACTTTTAGAATGGCTATCTCACGCGGCAGGTTGAAAGCAACGAAAAACCTGTTGATTAACTGCGCATGTTTCACGGGCTTCCCCGAACTAGTCAGAAAACCTCTTGCTTTCCAGATAGGACCGAAATCATGAGCTATCCCAAAAGCATACATATAATCCGTGTAGATATTGATCCTTTGACCCTCTTGGGTCTCACAGGCTCTTGCCAGTGCCCACAGCTCAGCTTCCTGTGCAGACATGTTGGAACTCAATGAACCCTTTTCCACAATTTCACTGACTGTAGTCACTGCATAACCTGTGTGTGGCTTACCATCTGGGGTGTAATACCTGGAACCATCGACAAAAAGGTTTTTAGCGTTTGGGATGGGGGTCTCCTTCACCGGGCTGATTGTTGTTGACTCGAGTTCCATCAGAGAAACACAGTCGTGGTGATCATCATTATGTTTTCCTTCTAAATTAACAAGTTGGTTAGAGGTAGAGAGGTTGGTATTGTTAGTCTGGAAAGTTTGAGTATCGTTTTTAACACCATTATCTCCCCCCTTCTCTTCCTCCTCAGTAGGAAGAAGAGAGGCTGGGTTTAACATGGTGCATCGTCTTAAAGTCAGGTTAGTAGGGGTTAGGAGAGCCACTTCGTACTTAGTCAATCTGGCAGCAGAGAGGTGTTTTGTCTGAACTTGATTTAGGGTTTCCTGCACTGAATGGGGAGTATAGAGGGTCAGTGGGGAGTCCAAGACTATGTCACCTACCTTCTGTAACAATACAGCGCAGGCGGCTACGGCTCGTACACAACCTGGTGAACCTCAAATGACTGGATCTAGGGCAGTTGATAGATACATGATGGGTCGGTACCTGGACCCATGTAGTTGGGTCAGTACTCCAGTGGCATGGCCTTTGCTTTCATAGCAGAAAAGGTAGAAGGGGAGGTCATAGTTGGGCAGACCTAAAGCAGGTGCTTTGGAGAGTTCTTGGATCAAGTCCTGTAGGGTTGACCAGTTATCATCAGTCAGTTGAAAGGGAGTTTGGGATAGGATTTCGTAAAGGGATCCTAAAGTTGAAGAGATGTTAGGGACCCAGTCTCTACAGTAGTTGATAAGACCGAGAATGGTTCTCGTTTGATGTGCATTTCGGGGTTTCGGGAAGTCTTTCAGTGTCTGAATTTTCTGGGTTGTCAGGTGTCAAGTACCCTGAGATATACAATGTCCTAAAAAGGTGACCTTCTCCCTACAAAACTGTAATTTCTCCTTGCTAGCTTTATTCCCCATGGACGCCAGATGGTTAAGCAATGAGACAGTATGCTGATAACAGACATCCCTTGCAGGGCAACAAAGCAGCAAGTCATCAAACTATTTTAAGTTTGCAACTGTACTCCGAGGGACTAGTCACAGACCCCTGAACAAGACGTGTCCAAGTCAGTTGTCGACCCTGGAATGAAAAAGCAAAAAAGGTACTGGCACTGGGGGTCCAGTGGTACCGAAAAAAATGCACTAGTCAGATCAATAACACTGAAGAAATTTGCGTTAGGTGGTATAAAGGCCAACAAGGTGTGTGGGTTGGGTACCAAAGGGGCATTGCTGATAATGATTTTATTGATAGCCCTTAAATCATGTACTAAACGGAAAGTTGTTTCCTGACCCTTGACAGACTTTTTAGCCACTGGAAAGAAAGGGGTGTTACAGGGGGATTTGGTTGGCGTAAGAACTTTTATCAGCAGGTACCGGTCTATTTGGATTTTAAGGCTATCCATTTGAGCCACACTCAAAGGGTATTGTGGTAATTGGGGCAAAATGCTCCCTGGTCTGATGTTTACTGTGGTTGGTGGGACCGGCAGAAGACCCACATCATACTTGTCAAATGCCCAAAGTTTGGGATCCACTTCTGCTAGCACATCCAACCCCAGAAAACAACCAGGTTCTATTATATATGGTAGAGCCACCATTGCACATAGGCGCTCATCCGACAATGCACTGCTAACCACAACACCTGTTGGAGTGTACTCAAAGATCGCTTGTATTTCAGATAAAATATCAGCTTCAAATAGGTTGATGGGAACATCATCCGATACCAGTACCGACTTAATGGCTTCTGTGTGTTGGCCCAACCTACAATGGAGTGGTTTGGTGGTATGTAGAGACACTGTCTGACCTGTGAGACCCACTGTGGGTATAGTGTCCCCAGAAAGGGGAACCTTGTCTCTGAGATCTTTGGATCTCAGAACAGTTCGAACTGCACCGGTGTCAATGAGACAAGGGAGAGGATATTTTAATTCCTCGATAAACAGGTTGATATGTCCTGAGACCGCTTTGCCAACGTCCTATGAAGAATCATAGTCGTGGCTGGCCATCCCTACAACTGAAGTTGTCGGATCGTGTGAGCCTGGTACCGGATCGTCTGGGATGAACTGCCACTTACCCTTGGGTCTGTTAGGACAGTCACGCCTTAGATGTCCTTCCTTTCCACAGATGTAACAAGTTCGGGCTTTCCAGCGTTGTGTCTTTTTCCCACCATCCTGGCCCGTTTGTCCTGCAGAAGGGGCTTGAGACACAAGGATTTTGGATGCTTTGTCCTGTTTCTTTCTATCCATCTCTCTCTCTATAGCGGAGAAAGTGGATAGAATGGCAGGTATTGTCATTTCATTAAACTCGGGTCTGGCTAATAATAACCGGTCTCAAATTTTCATATGGATGCCTTCTAAAAATTTGGCTCTTAGCAAAAGGTGAATGGCGGATAACTTACCTCCGTCGGTTGGCACATCCAGACCAACCTCCAGATCTGCATCCAATGCAGCTTGTTTCAGGCGACGCCAGGAACAAGCACATTCCTCGCCTGGGTTTTGACTGAGTTTCATCACATCTGTGGTAGAAGATGCACCAAACATCTCTGGAAGTTTGGCTAGCAGGGCCACACAGAATTGCTTACCTCCAGAAGTGGCTTGTTCGTGGGTGACAATGCCGCAACGGGAGATTATAACCCCTGCCAGTTCTTCTCCTACTTTCGCCCTCAGAACCTGGGCACAATCTGTTCCGCTCATGCCGTAACTAAATTGATTTTGACAAAATATTCTCGCGAACCCTCGTGGATTTGTTCTATAGTCAGGCAGTTCGGCCAGTATGGTCCTGATTTCTGAGGAAGCAAAAGGGACATGCCATACCACCCTTTCCCCCAAAGTCCTTTCACCGTTGGTATTTGGAACACCCTCGTATTGTTGCACCCGGACTCGGTAAGTACCAGGTTCAGTGACATAAGTGGGGCTAGGTGTGTACTTTGGAGGTTGTGGCTTCATTGGTTGGCTAATGTGTGCTATCTTTCCCACAACATTCCCTGTCTGGAAGCCAACCAATGAAGGGTAGATGGCAGGTATGACTGAGTCAAAAGCTCTCAGCGCAGTTATGCAATCCCCACGGTTCCTTAGTCTGGTCTCAATTCCCTTAGACTTACATAGCATCTGTAGATCACCAGTTGAAAATGATTCATAATCAGCCGCAATCGGCGGAGAAAACGCCCCAGATGTGGGGAAAGGCGACTGATAGAGAGGGTTAGCTTGAGGTTTAGCGTCAGAGGTGACACGGTTAGGTGGAGACGTGGGAGAGAGAGAGAGAGATGTTAGTTGGAGAGTGCAGAGTAGGGTTGGTTAGATTGTTGATGGCAGAAGCATCAGAGGAAACTACAACATATCCAGTGTTGGTGGACCCAGCCTGCCTCAGCGGAGTTAGCCCAGAAAGAGCCTCTTCCGCTTCCATCATTGGATCACCAGTCACTGCTATCCCCTCAGGCCAGGTGTACATAATGCGGTTCTTCCGGACTGAAACCGCCTTCTGCAGGGCTGGACTGGCCCACCGGGATATCGGGATATTTCCCGGTAGGCTGCCTGCCCTGGAGCTGCTTTGAGCTGCGGCTGACTGCAGCGCTCCCCTCCCTCTCCCTCTCTCTCTCTCTCCTATGAGTCACACACGGCGCGCATCTCCCGCGGTGTGTGTGAGAGCTGGTCCCGCCCCCCTATACCGTCTTGTGTGATAGTAGATGGAACACTGATTGAATCAGTGTTTCGCCTATCACACAAGCCTGTATAGGGGGACGGGATCTTCCTACAACACAGCCGACATGAGACTTGTAACATGCAGCACAGCACTGTGAGCTTCAGCTGCTGCCTCCACAGTAGCTTTCACCAGCTTCCGCGGCCCCTCCTCCTCCCCTCCCACATGAAAGGCAGGCAATGGTTCTTCATTTCAGCACATCGTTCAGTTGCTGCTTCTCTCCCAGAGAATCCCCTCCCACGTGGGCGGTACCAGAACTGCCTCTCCTTCCATAATCCTTGGAGAAGTAGAGGTAAGTGAGAGATGGGCGGGGCCGATTGAGACCAGGGGGAGGGGCCAGCAAACACAGTAGCAGGAAGGAATGGCATGGATCCTCAGAGGAAGGTAAGGTGCTTTATGTCTGACTGTACACTTATTACACAGCCTGCTGCATGTACATAATAGGGACCATTTAGAGATAGAGGAGGGGTAGATGGATCAGAGAAGGGGACATAAGGACAGAGCAGGGGAAAAGAGAGATGGGGACAGTTAGAGATTACATAAGGGCAGACAGAGCAAAGGTGATGGGACAAAACAAGACATCAATGAGGCCCCTTTCACATGGGACAGACTCTGCTTTGCTCAGCAAGGCATCTGTCTGCTGACCGCCCGCTGAGCAGAGCAAGAGGATAACCGGTCCGCGTCTGCTCCATTTATACCAAGTGGACACACAGCCCACACTGCTCTATGGGCAGTCGGATATAAACGGAACGCCTGTCTGTTTATACCCGACTGGCATCCGTCCTGATCCACCCAGACAGAGGGTAATGGATCCTCCTTCAGTTTGTTTTTGTTGGGTCAGATTGAAGGAAGGCGGATGTAAAGGGACAAAAGTCCCTTTACATCCACCGCTCCATAGAGGACAATGGAGGACCGATCAGGTCTGCCTGAAAAACTGACAGGTGGACACGGTTGGACCCTTCATGTGAAAGTGCCTAAAGTGCAATGTGGTAGATGTCAAGAATTATATATATATTGTGACAACGCATTTATAGTAGGAGCAGCCTTTCACCACTCTGCCTGGACAGGAACCAACCACACCAACCCTGTGTACGCAAAGAATAAAACATACTGGGTGTGGTCAGCAGGGCAATCACCTGTGACTCCTGACTTACCATACCATCGGCTGCTGTAGCGTGCAGAGGAGAGAGAGCGAGTGATCGTAAAGGAGGGTGAGACCAAACGAACAGCTTATTTGGGTCCGCCGTGACCGTAATTCACTGCATATCTCTGGATGCTGCTACTTGATGTACCTGTTCTTGTGTGTTTTTTTCGGATATGCTGTTTTTTACTTGAAGTGATGTAAGTGCAATGGTTGAAGGGTTTTTGTTGGTTTGAAATAAATTGGCTTTGACATACTTCACTATTAGAGGCACTTTTTTGATTTTCATGTGGAACATATGAGTGATTGAACACCGTTAGAACAGGCCTATTAACCCTGGTGGGTTCACTTTTGCTGTTTTGCTGAACACGAGAATGTAAGGCATATATTTTTGGTGAGTTTATTTCTTATGGGAGAGGAATCACGAAAGGTGTGGGGAAAGTCACAGTTTTAAGAAGATATATTCATTCACTTAGATTTATTTTTTCACGTGGACTGGCACTTTTTTCACCTTGTTTTTGTATATATGGAATATTCAATTTAATTTTACATGGACACTTTGAAAATAATTTGTCACTGATATAATATTGTTTTGGAATATTAATGTTGGATTTTTATTCATTTTGTTTTTGTATGATATTTGGTATCAATTATTATACACAATAGTTTTTAGTCAGTGGCGGCTGGTGAAGTTTTAGGATGGGGGGTGCAAGACCCCGCCCCTCCACGTTTGGCCCCTCCCACTTCTCATAAGCCACACCCCTTATATAATCCACCCACTCCGTCCCCTGTATTCCTTTTGTTTCCACTCATAGTGTCAGGAGTATACAGCTCAGCATCACAGGACAGAGTATACAGCCCCAGCATCACAGGCCAGAATTCACGAGCAGTTGTACACATTTTCTTTTCCACCATTAACTCCACCTGTGGTAAGTTTTCAACGTACCCTATCTTTTCCAGGTGGCTCACACATACCATGTCTAGTCAATCTGATTTGTGGGGGCCAGGCCCGTCAGGGCAGTCCCTGGCCAAGTGACCCTGTTTCCCACAATCCCAACACTCCCTTTTTTCTACCCAGTCTTTATTCCTCCATTGTCCTCTACCCCTTCCTCTTCCTCTTAACCTGTTCCTTCCTCTAAAGTTACCCCTACCTCTCCCTTTTTGAGACTCCTCTGGTTCCGCTTCGGCGGTGTACTCTCCTACATCCTCATCCTCCTCATCGCCTTGCACAAAAACTTTTACTTTCACATTCTTTTTTGCCCTCGTTTTCAAATACTTCTCAGAATGCTTAGCATATTGTAAAACATCCAAAACCGATGCAGTTCGGTAAGTAACCATGTTTTTAACAATGTAATCCTTATGATCCTGTTTCAATCCATTAACAAAAGCTATTTTTAGCTGTTGCTGATATGCACTATTCACATCCTCAGCCTTGGGGAGCCCAGAGAACACTTTAAAAACCTCTCGTAGTTTATTCAGGTAGTCATTGACACTCTCCTTGTCTTCCTGTACTGTCATATTTATTTTCTGCCAATCAGTCCTTTGTAACCATCTAAGCTGGCATCTATTCAGTAAGGCAGTCAACCTGTCTCTTAAGTCTGGGTTATCTGGAGGTAATGGATCCCTTCTCCCCTGTCAGGGGAACCGCCCATGGCCAAGACCCCAATCCTACTTCCTTAATATCTCCAGATAGTAGCATGGCTTTGGAGATGAACAGATCGATCCTTGAAACCTTAACAGACGCTATAACCTATGCATTAGGTGCTCCAGCAGAAGCCAAGAGATTAAGTAAACCACCTATGAGGTATGGTGTAGATGGTGAAGAATACCCCTTGATAGAAGTCCCGAACCCCAGGGGAGGACAGGCGGATGGGGTGGGAGGACAGTATCCTCTGACAATGACTGTTTTCAGACCATGGACTGAGAATGATATACAAAAAGCTACAGAACACATAAAACATCCAAAATCAGGTCCAGCCGAGTTTACTGAACACATAGAGGGATTACGGAACAGTTACAAGTTGAACGGGGTGGATGTAGAGAGAGCCCTGAGGAGGGTACTAGGATCAGATTGGGCTTCGGTAAAGGGAGATTGGGACCCTTGTGGCCAAGCAGACGGACAGGGGAGAAGGGATCCATTACCTCCAGATAACCCAGACTTAAGAGACAGGTTGACTGCCTTACTGAATAGATGCCAGCTTAGATGGTTACAAAGGACTGATTGGCAGAAAATAAATATGACAGTACAGGAAGACAAGGAGAGTGTCAATGACTACCTGAATAAACTACGAGAGGTTTTTAAAGTGTTCTCTGGGCTCCCCAAGGCTGAGGATGTGAATAGTGCATATCAGCAACAGCTAAAAATAGCTTTTGTTAATGGATTGAAACAGGATCATAAGGATTACATTGTTAAAAACATGGTTACTTACCGAACTGCATCGGTTTTGGATGTTTTACAATATGCTAAGCATTCTGAGAAGTATTTGAAAACGAGGGCAAAAAAGAATGTGAAAGTAAATTTTTGTGCAAGGCGATGAGGAGGATGAGGATGTAGGAGAGTACACCGCCGAAGCGGAACCAGAGGAGTCTCAAAAAGGGAAAGGTAGGGGTAACTTTAGAGGAAGGAACAGGTTAAGAGGAAGAGGAAGGGGTAGAGGACAATGGAGGAATAAAGACTGGGTAGAAAAAAGGGAGTGTTGGGATTGTGGGAAACAGGGTCACTTGGCCAGGGACTGCCCTGACGGGCCTGGCCCCCACAAATCAGATTGACTAGACATGGTATGTGTGAGCCACCTGGAAAAGATAGGGTATGTTGAAAACTTACCACAGGTGGAGTTAATGGTGGAAAGAAAATGTGTACAACTGCTTGTGGATTCTGGGGCCTCTCGGACCCTAATTCACCCTGCAGATGTGCCTCATGTTGATCAATCTACAAAATCTATTTTGGTACAAGGTGTAAGTGGAAAATTGGTGAGGGAATCATTGTCTGAGTATGTCACCATCGAGGAGCCAGAGACAGGGGTCAAGACCACAACCAGAGTGATCTTGTCTACTGTCTGCCCTGTAAATCTCTTGGGTAGAGACCTAATGTCAGCCATGCGCATGTCAGTCAGTGCACAAAATAATGGGTTTGTAGTCCAGGTAGGACAAGGACCCATAAACCCAATAAACCCAATAGAAGAAACACATTATTATTACTCCTTAGATGTGTATATGAAAGACAACGAGACAGTTGATACTGTTGACAAAATGATTAATTATGCTGAAACCATAATGGAAGGTAGGACAGTGGATCTACAAGCACCAAATAGGGCTCACTGCACAATGTACTTTAAGAAAACACCAGGGCCTGATAGGTATTACGCTTCCAGATTTTTCTCAAAGAAGGAAGTTACCCTGCAATTAACCAATGTTTACTGGAGTGTTGAGGGATTTTGTGCATCGGCATGTTGTATACCCCCTGAGGAACGTGTTCTATTTAGGGAAATTATACCACATCTACCCTTGACTAAACCCAAAAACAAAGATTGGAGGGATATGGGAGGGTTTGTGAGGGAATGTCAGGACCTAACAGATTGGGCTCCTGTGGGCCTACCTGACCTATACAAGAGTCAGTCGACAGGATACTTCTGTCACAAACCCTTAGGACACAAAATTATTACAACATCCTCAGCACACATGTGGGCTGCAGGAACTGAATGATACTTGACACAAGAGGGACATCTGTTAAATGGGCTCCCAGAGACACTGTGGTCTAAGGGTCCAGCAGATGTGGGACTCATGAAAGGAGTCCAACCAGTAACCATTATTCCAAAATCACATCACAGGCCCCACCAAAGACAATACCCCCTCAAGAAGGAAGCAGAGGAGGGCATAGCCCCAGTAGTAGATGAACTTTTAAAAACAGGGGTAATCATTCCATGTCCTGACAGCCCTTGCAATACCCCTCTTTTTCCTGTGTTGTGGAGATTTTTATGGAGATGTATTTAATATGTATTGTCATAGTGTCACCCAGTGTTAGTACTTCCGCAACCCGCTCTAAAAGAGCTGATTGGGGTAGTCTGAGGCTGGTTGAATCCCGTCTGATAGGGGAAAACGTCTTGAGGTTAGAGTGTGATGTTTGCAGGGTGCGGATATGCCCACCGACGGGGGCCCTCTGTGCATTAGCACGGACGATCGTTGAGGAGGGGATGTCCTCGCTCTGCAACAACATCATTGGTTATGAGCAGATGCGTGCTCTTGTCTCTGCTGTGTCTGATCAACATTGATTGGGATTCGTAGTGCGCGCCTGCAGATAGCCTCCCTCCCCCATTCAATAATAGTATAATCTTAATATGCGTTATTCTATGGAATAGCGCAGAATAAGAATTCCTATCAACGGTAACTTTAGCCATCATACGTTATTGTATTCATTGTATGTATTATTGTATTGAATCCTTTAAGCTATATTTCTTGAGTGGGATTCATGTACGGCATTTCCTGCTGGAAGGGATATCCTCGTATTGCCATTTTCCTGTGTGGAAGGGACATCCTGTGATGTCCCCGCCCATGGGGGAGGGGATTGGTTGCTGCAGCCAATCACCTCCTGTCTGAGATCTTTTGAGTTTAATAAAAGCCTATGATTAGGCGTCGGCTTGGCAGTCATGCTGGTATGCTGAGATGAGAACATAGCTTTTGTGGTGCTGCCTTCTTGGGATGAATGGGAATGAACGGTGAGTGGAACTTAACTTAAAGATTGCATTATTGCAAAAAGATGAAATCTGATGTGTGCTTAGATAGCACAGGAATTATGGGCTGTGTGCTCTGCAAACAACCAATAATTCCACGACAAATGGCGGGCCAGAAAGGAGACATGAACATGGGCCCCCCCTAGCATTGTTTTGGGACATGTCACGATGCGTGGGGGGGGCTCTGCTTTGTGAAAGAACACATTTTTCATCTTTTTGAAATAATGCTGTTTGCAGTACGAGAGATGTGTGTGTGATTTTTGTCATGGATCGTATGCCTGTGAATTTGATTGTGTGTGCCTGTGTGGGTGTGCCTGGGTGTGCCTGGATGTTTGTGTGAGAGAAGCTGAAAATGGCTGCCCCCATGAGGTTTAGCGGGGGCGGGGCAGGCAGCATGGCTATCACTGCCAACATGTTTGAAAGTTGTGTATATCTGACTTTCCAATTTTCAGAACAAAGTTGTGTGTAGTGTTTGAGCCTGTGTGAATGCTGATGGAAACTGTATATTGTGTATGAAATGAAGGTATAGATGTGGGATTATTCAGCCTGCAATGTGTGTTTGGTTGAGCTTTTTGTATTTCTCAGAGGCTTGTTTGTGAGCCATGTGCTTGAATGGGGGAAGGGCTTGCCCACTGTTTTGTGTTGCAGGGGCTGTGCCCTGAGGGAAAGAAACTCTGAGCAGACATGCAGGCAACATTGTACTGTATGTGTGTGGTGAATATCTCAGAGTATATTAACTTAGAGAAATGAATATGTTTTTAATATTGTCATGTAACTAACATTTTTTAAATGGGCTGTTCAGTGGCCAAAGGGTCTTAAAATGTTTTAGGAGCCTTGTGGAGTGTAGCTGACTCAAGACACACTTTTTCAGTGGATTTTGATGATCAAAAAAATAAAAAAAGTTTCAATGGTGTAGTCAGTCTTTGTGGAGAAAAACATTTTTGATTGTCTTTTAAAGAGATGCTGGTTTTGGCGGGAAAAGAAATACATGCGTTAATGGCGCCATTCTTGGCTTTTGATTAGCCTTGTGGTTTGTCTGCCATTTTGAGGCACAGTTTTTCCTTAGCCTGTGGGTATCCTATAAGGGAAGGTGCAGCCACCTTTCTTTTGGGCGCTATACCATGTGGCATTCGTCTGCTATTTCACTGGTGGAATTTCTCAGCCTTTGGGGCAGATTTTGATGTTTGATGTGAATGAAGTGCGGTCTTTTCTGCGTTGGAACCTGGTGGAGGCCATTTGTGTTTTTTCTTTGTGTGGGGGAACCCATGTGGTGTTCATTGTGACGTCCCATGCTGGTTTTGGCAGGAAAAATTGCATGGCGCCATTTTTGTTGTTGTACATGAGGTGCGGTGGTGGTCATCCACCATTTTGTTTGTCCTGGCTTGTCGGCCATTTTGAGAGACGTTTACAGTTTGAGATAGGAAGTTCCAGTTTAGCAAACATGGCCCCTGAATATGCTGTATTGGCATTTGTTGATCGGCGCAGTTTTCTTCTGTTTTATGCATTTACAGTTTGACCTGTGCACTGCTGGGAAGAGTAGTGAGACACCAGGGTGACATACTGAGAGACTGGTTAAATTGTTTTTCTAAGCATCGCCTTTTGAGTTGAGTAGAGTGGTATCTTGAGATAGCGCGGTCTTACCCCGAGGGGCCACAATGTGCTTGCGGACACACGCACATGCTGGGGCCTATTTATGGATGGGATCTGGCTGACCTACCAGCATTTGGAGTGTGGGAGGAGGCCAACGCAGACACAGGGAGGACATGCAAACTCCATGCAGGTGGTAGGATGGGGATTTCTCTGTTTTCATTTAAGTGAATGTAAGCTATTGCAGGGTCAGCTGACTTTGCAGTATATGAGCGGCGGTTTTTTGTATTGGATTTTGGTTTTAAGAAAAACTTCACTTTACACTGAATTTTGATAGATTGTAAGACTAACAGAGTTTTTGTACAATGATGTGTTTTTAAATATTTGAGAGTTTCCCAGAGGGCAATTCATTTTTTGGAACTTGTACTGTATAGCCATCTTTTGGCAGGAGTTTGTATTTTGAGTCCCAACTTATGGTCTGACTTCCAGGGAATGTGGGTCAGGGGGGATTCCCTCCCCATTTGCAAAGGCAGGTTTATTCCATCATTTCCTTGACAAGGTTTTAAATGGTTGAAATATATATGATGTGTAGCCATGGATTTTTTTTGAAGTCTTGATAGACAAGGCGATTAGGGCTAAGGCCTCCCCTCCCCCTCCCTCTTCCTGAACAATTGATATGTAAATAAACCATTTTTTTTTTAAGTAGCTGAGTATAACCGGAAGTTTCTTTTCAGCATTTATATATCAGCAGAAAGTTGGTGGGAGGAGCTTGGGGTTTTTAAAGGTGAGCAATGAGATTTGTGTTTGGAAGGAAAATAGAAAAACATTTTTGCATTTAAAAGTGTTTTATATTTTGTTCCAGTTTTGTGAAGTTTTGTACTGTAATACAGTTTTGGGTAGAAAGCAAAACAGGGGGGCATCACCATTGTTCTATCATCTAGATACAGAGAAAAGCCACATTGTTCTGCAGGTGGTAAACTGGCGTAAGTGTTCTGTGAGGTTTAGTCTGACAACGCAGTGTATGGGTGTATAACGGAAAATGCTTGTGTATGCATGCACTGTGAGGGGTAGAGGCCTAATTCGGGGGTTGATCTGTGGTTGTTGCTGTAGTTCCAAAAGTGTTGGGACAACAAGCCATAAAGTTGACGCCTCGGTTAGGGTTTCTAGTTGGAGGACTTGACCATATAGTGGTTGTAGTTCTTCAATCCACCGTATAAGAAGACACTGGGCGGTGCTCTCCGAAAATGGGTGCAACGGTTTAACCTGGACGCAGGTTTAAGACGATAAGCCGATTCGAATCGCCATGGACACAAGGAGGTCTGTGCAAAGGGAAGGAATGGAGGCTTCCCACAGTCAGACGGTCACACAGTGCACAAAGCCTAGTTTTGGGGCAAAGGCCTTTGAACCCCAAAAAGATTAACATAGGTGGTCCAAGGATACTATTTTGGGTATCCCTCTGGAATGGATGTAGTTGAGCTGCGGCTTCAGAAATCTGTAATGATGAGTGTTGATGGAGGTGTAGTACACGCTTTTGTGATTCTCAGAGGAGGAATGGTGGTTAAATTCTCATGCCCGTTTGTTTGAACTTTGTATGGCTGGTCCATGTAAGGTTCTCGAGCTGCTCTCATGTTCCCATTGTATTTTTTCTATTGCTGAAAGAGTGAAGGGAGAATTCTGGCTGTTTTTGTTTTTTTTCATTTGTGGTTTTGGAGACTATGAAGTATCTCCCCCACATTGGTATCGGAATGTTTGTATGTAGTAACGTGAATATGTTCGAACTTAACGCAGCGATCCTTCGATGCGTTGCGGCTGTTGTATTTTTGTAGGAACGGGAAAAGTAAGGGTTACAGAGGGTTTTGTTTGAATCGGTTTTGAAAGAATGTCATTGACAATTTACCAATGTACAGGAATGTCATTATCGTTTACCATTCTTTGCAGGTTAAATATGAAGAATAGAGTAATGATTTTGCTTATAAGTATTTTTCAGGTCCAAGGAGTTTGTACACAGAGAACAGGTGTATGTAGACAGCGGTACATATGGATAAATACATGAGTCTAAGGGAGGTAAAAGTATCATAGGTTATTTCATTGTTTCTTTTTTCCTGCACCACGCATTTCTTCCTTCAGTCTGTAATGAGGAAGAAAAGGGGGGAGAAGTGATAAATGTAAGAATGACAGTTTTTTTCAAACTAATAATAACCTCTGTAATTCTAACCAAGTTTGTGCCAAGACTGTCTTTCTTTGATAGAATTTGAATCGACAAGCAGCAGTCTGGTGAAGTAGGTTCCCATCCCAGAGGCTAAGAACCTTTTGTCAATAGTTCCAGGTATTGTAAGCCACGCACAGGTTATGCAGTGACCACAGTCCCGATGTCTGGGTTATTGTCATATGAGGTTTGTTTGGAGGTCAATCAAAACCAGGGTCGTACTTTCCTCATTAGCTGTCACTTATATTCTCGGCTGATGGGGGAGGTGCGATCATTGTGACATGAACTTCAAAATGTCCACCACAGGGTTCACGAGTCCCTCCTGGACCCTGACTCAATAATCAGTTTACATTCTTTCCAACCAGGTGACTGGGTCGTTGTAAAGAAGCTTGAGGGATGAGACCACGCCAGCCACTGCAAGAAGCGGCTCAACCACACCAAAGAATGAGGAGTATCTTTGTTTATTTATATTTTTGTTTAGTAAATTTTAGCAAGGGTAACGATGAAAAACATCCCAAGTTATTATTTAAAGTGTATGTCCTGACTAGCTCAGAAAGCGAACAGGACCGATGGTCTGTTCTGAGTCTTCACTGAGTTTTAGTCCCCAGCGATGACAGAGGTACATGCCATTTATGATGTTATTATGGGTATGAGGAGTTTTGACAAACTAGTGAAGACTCCAAACAGACACTTGTCAATGGAATCTAACGATGCATTTTTAGAGGGTAAAATTGGTTCGTTTTAATGGTTCTGCCTCTTGTCGGTTTGGGTATCTAGGCAGCCCACAAGTGTGTTTGAACTTTAGTTTGGTGTTTATGCGGATCTGCAGCTTATAAAGGTAACTCCCCCAAAGCAAGAGGTTCATGCGTGATGGTGAAGCTGTCCCAGCATCTTATGTCGCGGCCGATCGCGAGGATCTGATGGCGCAGGAAATTAAGAATGGCAGGGACAGCTAGAAGGGATTTGTTCACCAACCCCGACCAGGTCTGGGCATGGTGTCCTGCATGTGGGGGGGCTCGGGCTTGGGATACGATTGAACAATTCTCATCCGTTAAGGATAGGGTTCTTCATGTAATTGTTGAAGCCAGAGCTGTAGCTATGTGAAGGTTGGGAGTCTATTTTAAGGGTCTGGGAATCTTTGGGGATCTAATTTTTATTTTACAGCGGATCGTGGTTTAAAGGAAGTGGGAATATATATACTCATGTCGTTTTTATTTCTATTCTTTCTATGTCATGACGAGGTGCTCCTGTTGCCTGATTTGACGCGTGACCAGAGTTTCCTTGATGAGACGCCCCGAAGCCGGACCCACATACAAGACACAGAGGATCACAGACCGATCGGCGATTACTACAGCTCACCATGTCGTGTCCTCCTTTATAAGTCATGCCCCTGAAGAGTAGAGTCTACATGTCAAGCCGTGTTTTCCTTTTTATGGACTATGGACTGATTCATTTCCAGGTGTAAGAAGCAGATCAAGTTTCATCGATGGACACACGGGGTGCATATGACAAAAAAGGGAGGACTGTTGTGGAGATTTTTATGGAGATGTATTTAATATGTATTGTCATAGTGTCACCCAGTGTTAGTACTTCCGCAACCCGCTCTAAAAGAGCTAATTGGGGTAGTCTGAGGCTGGTTGAATCCCGTCTGATAGGGGAAAATGTCTTGAGGTTGGAGTGTGATGTTTGCAGGGTGCGGATATGCCCACCGACGGGGGCCCTCTGTGCATTAGCACGGACAATCGTTGAGGAGGGGATGTCCTCGCTCTGCAACAACATCATTGGTTATGAGCAGATGCGTGCTCTTGTCTCTGCTGTGTCTGATCAACATTGATTGGGATTCGTAGTGCGCGTCTGCAGATAGCCTCCCTCCCCCATTCAATAATAGTATAATCTTAATATGCGTTATTCTATGGAATAGCGCAGAATAAGAATTCCTATCAACGGTAACTTTAGCCATCATACGTTATTGTATGTATTATTGTATTGAATCCTTTAAGCTATATTTCTTGAGTGGGATTCATGTACGGCATTTCCTGCTGGAAGGGATGTCCTTGTATTGCCATTTTCCTGTGTGGAAGGGACATCCTGTGATGTCCCCGCCCATGGGGGAGGGGATTGGTTGCTGCAGCTAATCACCTCCTGTCTGAGATCTTTTGAGTTTAATAAAAGCCTATGATTAGGCGTCGGCTTGGCAGTCATGCTGGTATGCTGAGATGAGAACATAGCTTTTGTGGTGCTGCCTTCTTGGGATGAATGGGAATGAACGGTGAGTGGAACTTAACTTAAAGATTGCATTATTGCAAAAAGATGAAATCTGATGTGTGCTTAGATAGCACAGGAATTATGGGCTATGTGCTCTGCAAACAACCAATAATTCCACGACACCTGTTAGGAAGGCTCCGCCTTCCACAGGCTGGAGAATGGTACAGGATTTACAAGCTGTCAACCAGGCAGTTATACCAAGAGCTCCTGTAGTACCAGATCCACACACATTACTGAATGATTTAGATCCAGGGAATGAATCATTTTCTGTGATTGATATCTGTAATGCCTTTTTTAGCATTCCAGTGCACCCCGACCATCAATTTTGGTTTGCCTTCACCTACCGGGGAAAAAGATATACCTTCAGCAGGTTGCCCCAGGGCTATTGCGAGTCCCCCACCATTTTTTCACAGGCAATGTCCTCAAACTTGGCTCAATTTGTACCCCCAGGGGGAAGCCAGCTCCTCCTCTACGTAGATGATATCCTGGTGGCATCTCCCTCAGAAGAGGTTTGTAGGACTGACACAATGGCTTTGTTATATTTCCTCCATGACCAAGGGCATAAGGTAAATAGAACAAAACTCCAGTTGTGGCAACAGCAGGTTAAATACTTGGGGTATATTATCTCAAAAGAAGGTCGGCACCTGGATGAGGAGAGGATCCGAGCCCTCCTCCAGGTACCGAGACCAAAGACAAAGAAACATATGATGTCCTTCCTGGGTATGGCAAATTTTTGTAGAGCCTGGATTCCCGGGTATTCCATACTAACGGCCCCTCTGGTTCAGGAAATACATGGGAACCCTATGGCCCCCCAGGATGTTATAAAATGGAGTAAGGAAACAGAGACAGCTTTCACTGACCTAAAACAAGTCCTTTCTAGTTCATCAGTGTTGGCCTTACCTAACTATAACAAACCTTTCGAGCAAACAGTGGACTCAAGGGAGGGTCACATGACAACGTTACTCACACAGTCACATGGCGAGCGCCAGAGGCCGATCGCTTACTATTCTACAAAACTTGACAGTGTAACTAGGGCACTTCCACCATGTGTACAGGCTGTGGTAGCTGCAGCTGAAGCAGTTAAGGCCTCAGCTTCTATAGTGCTATATCACCCACTGGCCCTTTAAAGTACCACATGCAGTATCTGTTATACTTTTACAACAAAAGATATCACATTTGAGCCCAGCACGACATCTTTCCTGTATGACAATACTCTTGACACAACCTCACTTAACAATACAGAGGTGTACTACATTAAACCCATCCACACTACTACCACTTCCTACTGATGGTCATAAACATGATTGTACTGCTGCCATCGCTGAAAAGGTACTGCCACGTAGTGATTTAAAAGATGTACCGTTATCTAACCCTGACATGACGCTTTTTGTCGATGGCTCCAGTAAAAAAAAAACAGATGGCACAAATGCAACTGGATACGCAGTAGTGACACAGGATGAAATTTTAGAAGCTAGGCCATTACCGAAACATTATTCAGCACAAGTAGCAGAACTTGTAGCATTGACAAGAGCATGCATACTATCAAAAGGAAAATCTGTGACCATATACACCGATAGTCAATATGCATTTTCTACAGTACATGTCTTTGCACAACAATGGAAAAACAGGGGGATGGTGACCTCTAGTGGTAAACCAATTTCACACACAGACTTCATTTTAGAACTCTTGGATGCAATCCAGTTACCAAAAGAACTTGCAATATGCAAATGTCAAGCACACACAAAACACACAGACCCCATCTCGAAGGGAAATAAAAGGGCCGATGAAGCGGCTAAAATAGCGGCACAAGAAACACATCAAATAATGACAGAACTGGACATCATAGAGATAGATCATACAGTCCTTACTAATATGCAGAAGAATGCCCCTCCCGGGGAGAAACAATATTGGAAAACAAAAGTTTGCACAGTAATAGATAACATTTATACAGCACCTGAAGGAAAACCGGTATTGCCAAAATCCCTATTTAGGTATGCAGCAGTGTTGACACATGGAGTAACTCATGTGTCAAACAGGGGGATGACTGAGATGTTGAATAAAGTATGTACAGCCTATGGTTTCGCCAACTACTCAAAAACTTTTTGTTCTCAATGCCTTATATGTGCAAGACACAATGCTCAGGGAGGCATAAGACCACGGAAAGGGAAGTTCCCCACACCGCAATATCCATTCCAGCACATTTGTATGGATTTTATTGAATTGGACAAATGTGAAAGGAAAAACTATTGTTTGGTTATCATAGACGCCTTGACCAAATGGGTGGAGGTATTCCCGACAGGAAGTGCGAACGCACAGACTGTGGCCAAAGCATTACTAAGAGATATAATTCCTAGGTTTGGAATCCCTGAAAAGATCTACAGTGATAATGGATCCCATTTTGTAAATAAAACTATACAACATTTGACAGAAGTGATGGGCATCCAAGTGAAATACCATTGCGCCTACCACCCCCAATCAGCTGGATTGGTGGAGAGACACAATGGAATCCTAAAAAATAAACTGAGAAAAGCTATGGAAGAAACAGGTAAAAATTGGATATACTGCCTACCTTTAGCTGTGACTAGTATGCATATTACACCTACACAGGAAGGTTTGAGCCCATTTGAAATGATACATGGAAGGCCATATAGAATACCTTTACTACTAAATGAAACACCAGTTGAAGAATCTGAACGTACATTAGCAGAATACATGTCTAACTTGTTGAAACAGAAACAAATTAATGAGGTCTGTTCTATTCCAGAAGTTCCAATCCAAGGAGAAGAGAAAATCCATATCGGAGACTGGGTCCTGATAAAAGTAATAAAAAGGAAACATTGGCACTCACCTAAGTGGGAGGGGCCATATCAGGTTCTTCTCACTACTCCCACGGCAATAAGGATTGCAGAGAGGTCTACCTGGACTCACCAGTCCCATTGCAAAAAGGTTTTACAGGCAGAGCAGGGTCAGTTGGCGACAGAGCCCTGGTAAGTCCGGCTACAAAGGGAGGTCCTTCACAAGGCGGGGCTTATCTCAAACCGGCGAAGACTCCCTTACCTTACCCCCTGGGGCTCTGTAGCTGGTCAGGATGAAAGGGACAGTAATAATCTCGGGTCTACTGGTGACTCTAGGTGAGACGTCCATAAGGGGAGGCAGAAACTGGAAAACAAATGAACCTCTGGAATGGGCAAGTACGGGAAAGGCCTTGAACTTAACCTTCATAGAAGGGGTAACTAGTACCATTTTAGTTGATTTTTGCCAAATGGTGAACTGTAGGGACATAACTGAAACAAGAAGGCTCCAATGGGCAGATAAATATGTTTGTTACCTTCCAAGTGGAACTGACTGTTCAGTATGGAACCAGGCCCTGTGGACCACAGCACACCAAGATTGGGGGTACAACATTCCAGGCATAAATGGTTTAAAAGAAAGACTCACCATAACAAAGGCAGCCAATTCCCCCTGTACACATGGCAGAGATTTCAACCAATTGCTGATAACATTAAAAGAACCTAAAAAAACTGATCAACGGTTATATTCTATGGGAGCATGGGTGTCGGGAACAGATCCTTTAGGAAAATTTTTCCTCGAGGTATTACCACCCAATAAAACCAAACAGGAAAAGGTAGACACAGAAGGGAAAGAAGAAGGTCATACTAAAATAGAAGTTCTGAGTAACACTATAAGATTTACTAACCTAACAGTAGAAGATGTGATAGCTTTGGAGACGGGTTACCAAGAAAAAAATGAGTGGTTAGAATGGTTGAGGTATACGGTTAAAACTCTAAAAAAGGAAAACTGTTTAGTTTGTGCTGGAGCTAGACCACATTTAGCAACGGTCCCTTTTCCCCTAGATTACCATACAGATCCAGAAGGTTTAAAATGTATGCTGCGGTTGTATAATAAGAGCTATAAACCAGAAACAAATTCTACCTTTCACACATTGAGTTTGTTGTTTCCCCCAGTGCAGAGACCTCAGATACCTCCTGCGGTTGCTACGTATCCGGGCAATTTTGCTTGTTTTGCACTCCCAGGGAACAGTAGCGCGGTGGATCTTGGGTCACTATCAGATGACTGCTGTGCGGAGAGGATTAGCAAGGAAAATGGTGACTGGGTTGAACATGACATTCAGAGAGCTGATGTCTGGTGGATGTGTGGGGATAAGAAACTGCGAGCTAGGATTCCCGCCAATGCCCAAGGAGATTGTGCGATGGTCCAGCTGGTTATGCCCCTGAGAATCCTGTCAGAACACCCGTGGACTAAGAGTCACCAACAGAATCGAAGGGACACCTCTCCCAAAGGGTCATTTGACTCCCAGATCTACATAGATGAGATTGGAGTCCCTCGAGGGGTGCCAAATGAGTTTAAGGCCAGGAATCAGGTAACGGCTGGGTTTGAGTCTCTTCTCTGGTGGGTGACTATAGATAAAAATGTTGACTGGATTAACTATATATACTACAACCAACAACGATTTGTAAACTATACCAGGGATGCTGTAAAAGGTCTAGCAGAACAGCTGGGCCCCACTTCTCTAATGGCATGGCAGAACCGAATGGCCTTAGATATGGTCTTAGCTGAAAGAGGAGGGGTATGCAAAATGTTTGGTAGCATGTGTTGTACCTTTATCCCTAATAATACAGCTCCTGGAGGGACCGTGACCAGAGCCCTGGAAGGATTGACTGCTCTATCTAATGAATTCGCGGAAAACTCAGGTATTAACGATCCATTCACAAACTGGCTTGAAGGATTGTTTGGTAAATGGACTGGACTTATCACATCATGTTTGATCTCAATTGCTGTGGCGTTGGCTGTTCTGGTCGCTTGCGGATGCTGCTGCATTCCCTGTATTTGAGGACTTTCACAAAAACTGATTGAAACCGCAATCTCAAGAACAATGTATCAAGCACTTCCTACCTCTGAGGAGACCTATGTGGACATTGAAGCTCAACTTAATGACATACAGTCTGAAAGTGTATAACACAGGGACTATCATCGAAATGTGTTGAGATGAAATAGACCCACAAGAGGAGGGAATGTTAGAAAAGTTTAGTATTGTGCGTCTATTAGACGCTTTATTGATATTTTTAAGATGGCTCCTGAGCACATGTTCTAACCTTGTTGTATTCTTTTGTTTTTACTAACCCCATACGTAATACATGTATAGAAAGCAGATTGTACGGGTGGCTCTGCTTGTGAATAAACGGTACCAGCTTGTACCAGGTGTAGGTGGAGCCTCCTTAGCAAATTAGCCAATAAGAAGTGTTATTGTGTTTTCAGTGTAAGGATGAGAAGGTGGGGGTCCCCTCCTTCTCACTCACTTTTTGCTCTCACTCTGTAAGCATCACGAAAATGTATCACTGCATGTTGGATTAAATAATCTTCACTTTCAAACACCTGGATTTCGATTGATTACAAGAATACTAACAGACAGAGTATACAGCCCCAGCATCACAGGACAGAGTATACAGCCCCAGCATCACAGGACAGAGTATACAGCTCAGCATCACAGGACAGAGTATACAGCTCAGCATCACAGGACAGAGTATACAGCCCCAGCATCACAGGACAGAGTATACAGCTCAGCATCACAGCAGAGGCGTTGCTAGGGGGGTGCGGGGGGTGCGGTCCGCCCCCGGGTGACACCCGCTAGAGGGGTGACACCCTCCCTTTTTTTTTTTTTTTTTTATTTTTTTTTTTTTTTTTTTTACAGCTGACCCATTCATTGATTAATTTCACCCCGCTGGGCTGGAAGCCTGGAACAACACCTCCAGCGCCGCGGCCGCGCCTGGTGTGTGTCCTCCGGCTCCTTATTCTTCCTATTCCTAAATTCCAATCCTCCTCCCTACCCTACAGAGCCAGCGAGCGACTCAGCCTGTCACATCATCACACTGCACTGTGATGATGTGACGACACGTCACTGCAGCACACACACAACTTTCTCCGCCCGGGCGGCGCGGCTGCTGTGTGTGACGGTCGCTGTCCACAGTGCCCAGCCCTCCTCCTCTCCACTCTCCAGGAGTACAGACTGTCTGAGACTCCAGCTGGTGGCGGCGCGGCGCACAGAATAAGAACAGGTGGGGGCGGGGGGGGGGTTCTCCACCGTCGGCCCGCCGGAGCACAAGATGAGGTGTGTGTATGGGGGGGGGGGTTGCCTTTGTAAGAGAGCTAGTGTGGGACAGTGGGAGGACTCAGTTTTAGTGTCTGGCGCCCTGCCCCTGACGGCCTGTATATGATATGATAAGGAAGGGGGGGGGGATGCAAGGTGGTCTGCTGCTAGACACAGCTATAGATTTTATATATATATATATATATATATATATATACTATGTAATATAGCTGGTCCAGCCGCCCCTCCCCCCACCAGACCAGCTAACTCCTGTGCTACTGTGCCTATTATATGTAATATAATATATCTGTGTCCAGCAGCCCCCCCCCCCCCATTATCAGACAGCCAACACTCACAATATAATTTATATTAGCTGACTGAGACACCCCCAGCCTGAGCTGGTCTGATGATGATGATGATGGGGGGGGGGGGGAATGCTGCTGGCCACAGATATATTATATTAGATATAGACACAGTAGCTGAGTGACACACCTACCCACCCTGAGCAAGCTGGTCTCATGGGGGGGGGGGTGCTCTGTGTCACCAGGTATGATAGCTGAGCGGAGCCGCCCTAATCTGGCCTGATAAGGGGGGGGTGTCCACAGACCACAGCACAGGTGTAGGCAGACAGTGACCCACACCCACATCAGATCCATCCAGCAAGCAGAAGGTCACAGCAGCATCTTCTCGTCTTCTCTGTGGCCATCAGATCCGGTCCAAGCAAGCAACACGCCTTGTTGTCAGCAGGTCACAGCATCTTCTCGTCTTCTCTGCGGCCATCAGATCCAGTCCAAGCAAGCAACACGCCTTGTTGTCAGCAGGTCACAGCATCTTCTCGTCTTCTCTGTGGCCATCAGATCCGGTCCAAGCAAGCAACACGCCTTGTTGTCAGCAGGTCACAGCATCTTCTTGTCTTCTCTGCGGCCATCAGATCCGGTCCAAGCAAGCAACACGCCTTGTTGTCAGCAGGTCACAGCATCTTCTCGTCTTCTCTGCGGCCATCAGATCCGGTCCAAGCAAGCAACACGCCTTGTTGTCAGCAGATTACAGCATCTTCTCGTCTTCTCTGCGGCCATCAGAACCGGTCCAAGCAAGCAACACGCCTTGTTGTCAGCAGATTACAGCATCTTCTCATCTTCTCTGCAGCCATCAGATCCGGTCCAGCAAACAACACACCGTTTCAGCAGGTCAGTTCCAAAATCCAAATCATGCCAATGATGCCATTATCTGCTGTCCCCAGGGACAGATCCGATCCAGAGATCACCATACAGTGGGATCTCTGGATTGGATCTGTCCCTGGGGACAGCAGATAATGAAAAGTGTGGGGGCAGAGCTGCGATGAAGTCACTCATCGTGTTGGAGCCCTCGGTTAAGCCCCTTTTACACTGGGGCAGTTGGTGCGTCGGCTAGTTGATTGATAGTTATTAACGGCACTACTGTTGCCAATATATGCAGTGTTATTAGGGTGAAAAAAATTATTAGGGGGGGGGTGACACCATGTTATACCGCACCAGGTGACACCAACCCTAGTGACGCCACTGCATCACAATACAGAATATACAGCCCCAGCATCACAGGACAGAGTATACAGCTCAGCATCACAGGACAGAGTGTACAGCCCCAGCATCACAGGACAGAGTATACAGCCCCAGCATCACAGATCATGGTATATAGCGGAGCTTTACAGATCGGCGCAAACTAAAAAAATTACACTGTTAGTAAATCGCATATATCTGCATTCTGCAACCTGTATATAGCACATACCGGTATCTGCATTCTGCAACCTGTAAATCGCACATATCTGCAACCTGTATATAGCACATATCTGCATTCTGCACCCTGTAAATCGCACATATCTGCATTCTGCAACCTGTAAATCGCACATATCTGCATTCTGCACCCTGTAAATAGCACATATCTGCATTCTGATACCTGTAAATCGCACATATCTGCATTCTGCACCCTGAAAATAGCACATATCTGCATTCTGCACCCTGTAAATAGCACATATCTGCATTCTGATACCTGTAAATCGCACATATCTGCATTCTGCAACCTGTAAATCGCACATATCTGCATTCTGCACCCTGTAAATAGCACATATCTGCATTCTGATACCTGTAAATCGCACATATCTGCATTCTGCACCCTGAAAATGGTACATATCTGCATTCTGCACCCTGTAAATAGCACATATCTGCATTCTGATACCTGTAAATCGCACATATCTGCATTCTGCACCCTGTAAATAGCACATATATGCATTCTGATACCTGTAAATCACATGTATCTGCATTCTGCACCCTGTAAATAGCACATATCTGCATTCTGATACCTGTAAATAGCACATATCTGCACCCTGTAAATCGCACATATCTGCAACCTGTATATAGCACATATCTGCATTCTGCACCCTGTAAATAGCACAAATCTGCATTCTGCAACCTGTAAATCGCATGTATCTGCATTCTGCAACCCCCCCCCCAATCAAGTCAGCTACAGTGCTACACTATATACATGGCAGGGGGGTGGTGGACACAGCAATCACCCCACCCCCCCTCAGACCAGCACAGGGTGGCACGACAGACAGACACACTCCTCCAGGCGACAGCCTCTACTTCTTACAACACTACTACAAGTCCCAGCATTGGAAAAAAAAGGCATGACCACTCATCATCCTTCGAGTTTTAAGTTATAATCTGCTAGGTCCCCGGCTGATTTAGTTCCCTATGTATGTGTGGGACTACAATCCCTGCATCATAGAACTCTGGTGCATGCAATCCCCCATTATGTGACTACAAGTCCCAGCATCGCACGGGCACCCATCCTCCTTGGAGCCCTATACTATAACCTGCCGGGACTTGTAGTTCTCCTCCCTCTCCTGGAGAGATCACGTTAACCCATTGCACGCCAGCCTGCTGAGATTTGTAGTTCTCCAGCCTCTCCCTCCTGAGACTCTGGTTCATGCAATTCTCTTAGGTAAAGGACTACAAGTCCCAGCATCGCATGACCACTTATCTACTTGGAGCCCTATGCTATAACCTGCTGGGACTTGTAGTTCATCTTCTGCTAGGACTCATACTGGTTCATGCAATCTCCCATGTATGGGACTACAAGTCCCTTCAGTGCTAGGAAAACACCTGGACACCCATCCACCTTGGAGCCATATACTATAACCTGCTGGGACTTGTGAAAGGGTAAAGAGTGTAGTTGTGGCGCTGTTCTGGCGTATTGACCAACTTATGCCAATATTAGTGTGTGATATTTAAGGTGTGCCTCTAGGATAATAAAAGAAAAACAGAAAAAACAAAAAACAATAAAACAAAATTTGGCTCAGCCGGGTGTTTGCTGCTCCCTGGGTTTTTTTTGAGAGTGCTATTGAGGTTGAATCCTGGTTGGGATGTGTACAAGGGAATTTTTAAAATTAAAATGAAAAATAATAATAAGATTAGTGAATATCCAAACTTAAGTTGGTGTCTCGGCCGGGTGTTTACTGAATCCAAAATTGGGCGATGTAGTGTATTTTCCAGTATTGAGTCCATAGGACAAGCACAGCAGCACAAGTCACCAATATTTTACCTTGTCACCACTTTTTATAGTGATTGTGGACTCAATACTGGAAAATAATTTATGTTATTTTATTTAACATGATTCATCACAGCAACAATATGTGTATTAACATAGGTACCTAAAGTGTATTATACTGCATAAGATCAGAGATTCCCTCTGGATCTTATATCTCAAATCTCACTCTACAGCAATCCAGCACCAATACACTACATCGGCCATTTTTGGATCCAGTAAACACCCGGCCGAGACACCACTTGATTTCTGGACATCTTCACCAATTCCTTCACTCCTACCTTATTTTATTCATTCTTTTGAAATACTCCACACCAGGAGTTATCCCAATTTCCACTAAACACTTTTCACCAATCGGGATGTAGCAAACACCCGGCTGAGCCAACATTTGGTTACACCTTTTTACATATCACAGAGGCACAGACCTCTCAACATCTAGCACTAATATATCACATCGGCAACTTCTGTAATTGGTTCAGTAAACACCCGGCCGAGACACCAACCTAAGTTTGGATATTCACTAATCTTATTATTATTTTTAATTTTAATTTTAAAAATTCCCTTGTACACATTCAAACCAGGATTCAACCTCAATAGCACTCTAAAAAAACCCAGGGAGCAGCAAACACCCGGCTGAGCCAAATTTTGTTTTTTTGTTTTTTCTGTTTTTCTTTCATTATCCTAGAGGCATAACTTAAAGATCACACACTAATATTGGCATAAGTTGGTCCATACGCCAGAACAGCGCCACAACTACACTCTTTACCCTTTCACATTTCTTGCTCCACCTACATAGGTGGCAGCAATAAGTAGAGGCAGCAATTCTGCCTACTGTGCAACTTTTGAATTCCTTTGCGCGGAGTCACCCCCTCTTTTTTCTGTACTCTGCTGGGACTTGTAGTCCTCCATCTTCTCCTGGGGCTCAGGTGCATGCAATCCACCATCCAGTGTCCAGGGGTTTTTCTCTCACTGCTGGGACACCCACCCACCTCAGAGCCTTATATTATAACCTGCTGGGACTTGTAGTTCTCCATCCTTTCCTGGGGAGATCAGGTTAATGCACTGCTGAGAGTTGGGCCGAAAAGCATGTGTTATAGTTATACAGGTCACTCACTGGTCAGGAACATGCACCCCTTGCCTTGCACAAATACATATAAATCAGGAGCCTGGAGGACTATGTCTAGAAAACTGCACAGCACAGACAGTCTGAAAGTAATTGGGGATCAGGGTGGGATGTGGGATCGATCTAGCAAGCAAGGACAAACTTAGCAATAGCACATGGTGAGTGGTGACAGTGGTCTTCTTACCTTGCTTGCAGCTCCTGGGCCATGCAAAGAACGGAGCTGCCGACATGACATCACTTCCGGTTTTCGTCTATTCCACGAAACCCGGAAGTAACAGCTGAAAGTCACACAACAATGCTCCCGCCCGGCGCCCATAGTGATTCTACGGGCGGAAGCTAATCGACGCTTTGCATTGCGCCGCAAGGCGGGTTAAAAGCCCGCAAATGAAGCGCCACGTCTGCAATCTCGTGATTGCATTGACGTGGCGCTTCCCATAGGGCACTGGTGTCCGGCGCTCAAGTTCACTTACTTAAATGAAATTTTTGGGGGATTTTTTTTTAAAGGGGCCATTAAAAAAATATATATTTTTATTTTTTGTGACTACAGGAGGGGGGACGCCACTGGGTCTTAACAGACCTCTGACATCTCCCCTTTGAGACAGAGAAAGGGACTAGGGACACAGATTCCCCAGTCCCTTTCTCAGCAGTTTCAGCTGCGCTGAAAATGAATGGAGAGAAGACAGCGGCTTCTCTTCATTCATAAACTGAAACATTGTAAACACAGTTTACGATGTTTCAGTTATGTGAATGGACAGAGTCAGTCACTGACTCTGTCCATTCCAAACAGTAAGGAGCCGGATTTACCGGCTCCTACCTCCGCTCTCCATCCTGACAGTAAGAGGGGGTGGAGGAGGAGCACGGAGGGGACCGGCAGCATGGAGGGGGCCACGGAGGGGAACGGCAGCACGGAGGGAGACCGCAGCATGGAGGGGGACATGAAGGGAGACACGGAGTGGGGCGGCGGCATGGAGGGAGACCGCAGCATGGAGGAGGACATGAAGGGAGACACGGAGGGGGACGGCGGCATGGAGGGAGACCGCAGCATGGAGGGGGACATGAAGGGAGACATGGAGGGGGACGGCGGCATGGAGGGGGACTGCAGCATGGAGGGGGACATGAAGGGAGACACAGAGGGGGACTTTGGCATGGAGGGAGACCGCAGCATGGAGGGGGACATGAAGGGAGACACGGAGGGGGACGGCGGCATGGAGGGAGACCGCAGCATGGAGGGGGACATGAAGGGAGACACGGAGGGGGGCGGCGACATGGAGGGAGACCGCAGCATGGAGGGGGACATGAAGGGAGACACGGAGGGGGACGGCAGCATGGAGGGAGACCGCAGCATGGAGGGGGACATGAAGGTAGACAGCAGAAAAACGGAGGGGGCTGGAGGAGGATACGGGGACAATCAGCGGTGATCGTGTGTGGGGGAGTAACAAGCACTGATCACCGCTGATTTTAAAGCAACTGAAAGCCGCGGGGGGGGGGGGGAGAGAGAAGGGAGAAACAGCTGTCAAACTTTTACATCTATGCAGCGGTGATCGGTGCTTGTAACTCCCCCACACACGATCACCGCTAACTGTACAAAAGTATCGGGTGAAGCATCGGGAGCATTTTCCCGAGTACAAGTACTCAGGCAAATGCTCGGTATCGGGACAACCCTAATAGATACATACATACATACATACATACATAGAATACATAGATAGATAGATACATACATAGATACATACATACATACATACATACATAGATACATACATACATACATACATACATACATAGAATACATAGACAGATACATACATACATACATAGATACATACATACTTACATAGATAGATAGATACATACATACATACATACATAGATAGAATACATAGATAGATACATACATACTGTGAGGGGGTTAGCTCGGCAGCGGGTGTGTGTGACCCCCGGGATGGGCTCCCCACACAAAACAGGCCCAGCAAACGGAGGTTGTGGTTTTCAAAATCAAAAAGGTGCGGTTTATTTTCTATTTACAGTGACAAAACACAGCAAAGCAAAAGAAACATAAACAAAATAAATCCTGGTCAAGTTGACCTCTGACTAAACATACAGGTTTCCTAACTAACAACTGGGATCAGCCTAGTGCTGTCCTAGTCCCTAAGTCCCTGGTTTTAAATGTCCAAGCAAATAGCCACACAGGCTTTGTCTCACCGCACAGGGGTTCACTCTCCCTAGACAGTCCACACAGGTCTGGTTCCAGGCATGAGCTAACATCTAATGAAGCTGGGAGTTCTTATAGAGGCCTAAATGAGCTGACAAGCTTCAGCTGGTCTCATCAACTCCCTGTCTGCACGACGCCCCACACTCCCTAGACATATGAGTCATCCATGAGCCCACTAGCCTTAGCTGGGCTTATACAACTCTCCACCTAGTTGTATAAGTCGGCGTAAAGCCTGAATCTGGGCGAAATATATCTACCCCCCTGGATGCAACCAGGTGACTTTACCTTCCTGCTGTCACATACCCCCCCCTCTTGTTTTAACCTCGGGGTTGGAACACCAGCAATCAGGCATTCATGTACTCGAGACAAAGCATCCACATTCCCCATTTGAACGCCAGGGCGATGCTTTACTGTGAAGTTGAATTCCTGGAGGGCCAGGAACCACCTATTCACTCTTCTATTTGTTTCCTTGTTTTGAGCCATCCACTTTAACGGAGCGTGATCCGTAACCATGTCAAAGTGCCTACCTAGCAGGTAGTACCGAAGGGAATCTAGAGCCCACTTCACCGCTAAACACTCCTTTTCAACGGTGGCGTAATTTACCTCATGGGACTTAAACTTCCTGCTGAGGTAAATGACTGGGTGCTCTTCCCCGTTCCAGACCTGGGACAATACTGCTCCTAACCCCACATCTGACGCATCACTTTGTACGACAAAGTCTTTAGAGAAGTCAGGTGAGTACAACACTGGCTGGCTACATAAGGCTTGTTTCAAGAATTGGAATGCTGCCTCAGCCTCGGGGGTCCATTTAATCATGACCGACCCTTTCCCCTTCGTCAGGTTGGTTAGGGGCACAGCCTTAGAAGCAAAGTGGGGAATGAATCGCCGATAATACCCAGCGATTCCCAGAAAGGCTCGTACCTGCTTCTTGCTGTTGGGACGTGGCCAACTCTGGATGGCCTCGACTTTGTTGAGTTGGGGTTTTATTACTCCCCTCCCAATGGTGTACCCAAGATATTTGGCCTCCTCCTGCCCAATGGTACACTTCTTGGGGTTAGCCGTAAACCCCGCTTCCCGAACAGAGTCCAGGACTGCTTGCACTTTTGGCAGATGTGAGGCCCAATCTGTGCTATGGACAATTACGTCATCCAGGTAAGCCGCAGCATACTTCCGATGGGGCCTCAGCATCTGGTCCATTTTCCGCTGGAATGTGGCCGGCGCATTCTGTAACCCGAACGGCATTCTTTTATATTGGAACACCCCGTCTGGGGTTACAAATGCGGTTTTCTCTTTGGCCGACTTGGCCAGGGGGATTTGCCAATACCCTTTTGTGAGGTCAAGAGTCGTCATGTATCGGGCTGTTCCCAGCCGGTCGATCAACTCATCTATACGTGGCATGGGGTAGGTGTCAAATTTTGTAACTTTGTTCAACTGACGAAAATCGTTACAAAATCGCCAGCTCCCATCCGGTTTAGGTACCAACACGATGGGACTAGACCAATCACTTTGGGACTCCTCTATCACCCCTAAGTTCAGCATTTTCTGTACTTCCTCCCGTATTGCCTCCCGTCGGGCCTCTGGGATCCGATAGGGTTTTAACTTCACCCTTTCACCGGGCGGGGTAATGATGTCATGCTCTACCCCAGATGTTTGTCCCGGCAGCTCAGAGAATACCTCCTTGTTGCGAAGCACAAACTCCTTAACCTCCTGTTGTTGGGGTTGTGACAAGGTGGCTGCTATTCCAACCTCAGGAATCACGCAACCAGTTTGAGCTGGTGACCAAGTGTCTGCGACTAGGGACTCTCTATCCCTCCAGGCTTTCAACAGATTAACGTGATAGATCTGTTCGGGCTTTCGCCTTCCTGGTTGTCTGACCTTGTAATTCACTTCGCTCACTTTTTCCATTATCTCGTAGGGGCCTTGCCATTTGGCAAGGAATTTACTTTCAACCGTAGGGACAAGTACCAGTATCCTATCCCCCGGGGAAAAGGTACGGGTCTTGGCTCCACGGTTGTACACTCTCTGCTGTGCTAACTGCGCTTGGGCCAAATGTTCCTTCACGATGGGCATTACCTGTGCAATTCGGTCTTGCATCAGGGCGACATGCTCAATCACACTCCTGTGGGGAGAACTCTCACTTTCCCAAGTTTCCTTGGCAATATCCAACAGCCCTCTTGGGTGTCTCCCATACAGTAACTCAAAGGGGGAGAATCCCGTAGAGGATTGGGGCACCTCCCTAATAGCAAACATCAGATAAGGAAGTAGACAGTCCCAATCCTTTCCATCTCTATCCACCACTTTCTTCAACATTTGTTTTAGGGTTTTGTTGAATCTTTCAACCAGCCCATCGGTTTGGGGGTGATACACAGATGTACGTAATTGCGTCACTTTGAATAATTTACACAGCTCCTTCATAACCCGGGACATAAAGGGTGTACCTTGGTCCGTAAGCAGTTCTTTACAAATACCCACCCGGCTAAACACAAGAGATAGCTCTTTGGCTATGGTTTTGGCCGAGGTATTTCGGAGAGGGATCGCTTCTGGATAACGGGTGGCATAGTCCATTATAACTAATATGTACTGGTGCCCCCTAGCGGACTTGATTATAGGACCTACCAAATCCATGGCGATCCTCTCAAACGGGACCTCAATGATGGGTAGAGGGACCAGCGGGCTACGGAAATGTGGCATCGGGGCCGACCTCTGACACACAGGGCAGGAGGAACAATAATTTTCTACGTCCTTCATCACCCCCGGCCAATAGAATCTCTGTAATACCCTCTCTCGGGTTTTCTCTGTCCCCAGATGACCTCCAAGAATGTGCCCATGGGCCAACTCCAACACCAACTTCCTGTAAGGTTTGGGCACCACAAGCTGCTCAACGGTTTCTTCTGCCCTTTTTGCCACCCGATACAGTAGGTCCTTCTCTACGCTGAAGTATGGGTAAGTGCAGGTATTATCTGGGTTCACTAACTCGCCATCTATTTTCACTACGTTTTCCCGTGCCTTTATTAGGGCGGGGTCTTTCAACTGTTCTGTGGCAAAGTTTTCCCTGTGAACCTCAAGATCAGAAAACTCCACAGACGGTAGGTTTTCGTCTGAGGAGGTGGGCTCCTCTCCAGTTTCTTGAGTCTCCCCTGCCAATACTGATAAGGGAAATTCCGGAGAGTCCTCACCACTCTCAGGGGAGTTCTGGCTATCACATTCCTGGTACATAGGGGCACCAGTGAGGGGCTCAGGATCATCCCACAGTTCCCAGAACTTCGGAAAATCCCTTCCCACAATGGCGTCATGCGGTAACTGAGATACTAAGCCCACTGGATGAGAGAGGGTACCTTTGGGGGTCTCGAAACACACTGTAGTCACTGGATACTCTCGGGTGTCCCCATGCACACAAATAACAGCTACCTTGCTATTCCCAGAGACCTCTGTTTTAACTAACTCAGCCTTTATCAGGGTCACAAGGCTACCTGAATCCAGCAATACCACAACATTTCTACCATTAACACACATTTTGCATAAATGTTTCTCAGTTCCTCGAATGGCAGTGCATGCGACTGTCGCACACAGCGACTGACGTCTGCCCGTCAGAAAGTCACACTGCATGGGTTCCTCCACAACCGGGCAATTGGCTGCAATATGTCCCGCTTGCCGGCAGCGGTAGCAAACGATCCTTCTTGCCGCCTCTTGAGCCGCTGATTTCCCAGGCTGTTCTCGCCAAACTTGGGGTAGAGCTCCCACCCTCTCACTCTCTCCACCCTCACCCCTTGGAATCCTCTTATCCGCCCCTGGGGATGGTCTGGTCTTAGGGTGGAAAGTCCGAGTGTCTCTGGAAGAGGCCGTCAGGTTCTCTGTAGCCAAGTATTTCTCCACACGATCCACAAGACCATCGGCCGTCTCTGGGTCTCCATGGCTTACCCACTTTTGGATGGCAGTAGGAAGAGCTCTCAAAAACCGATCCATTACAACACGTTCCACAATCTTTGGTGCGGACAAAGTCTCTGGCTGTAGCCACTTTCTGCTCAGGTGAATGAGATCATACATTTGAGACCTGGGGGGTTTTCCAAGCTGGAAAGTCCAGTTATGTACACGCTGAGCCCGGACAGCCTGGGTGACACCCAGCCTTGCCAATATTTCAGCTTTTAGCATCACATAGTCTTTTGCTTGGTTAGGCTCTAGGTCATAGTAAGCTTTCTGCGATTCACCAGTTAACAGAGGAGCCACCAGTCCAGCCCACTGCTCCTCAGGCCACTTTTCTCTTTCAGCGGTCCTTTCAAATGTGGTCAAAAATACCTCTGGATCATCCTCTCCAGTCATTTTTGTCAATAAACGACTCCAAAGGACGCGGTATTAGTGGGACGGCTTTCCTCACTGGTCTGCGGACGTTGCTGCATTACTGCTTCCATCTGTTGTTGTAGTCTCTGCTCTTGCTTCTGCAACAGGTCTATGAAGCGGGCCTCAGATTGCTGCTGGGCTCGTTGCTGAGCCTCCAGACTCTGTTGCAAAGTTGCGTTTGTCTGCTGCTGGGCTGCAAGGCTCTGTTGATGAGCTTGCTGCTGGGCTGCGAAGTTCTGTTGTTGAGCTGCAAGGCTCTGTTGATGAGCTGCAAGGCTCTTTTGCAAACCTGCATTTGTCTGCTGTTGATTGGCATTTGCTAGAGCCAGCTGCTTCAGTATCTCCTCCATGCTGGCTTAAAAAAAAACTGCCACTGGTTCTCCACCAACTGTGAGGGGGTTAGCTCGGCAGCGGGTGTGTGTGACCCCCGGGATGGGCTCCCCACACAAAACAGGCCCAGCAAACGGAGGTTGTGGTTTTCAAAATCAAAAAGGTGCGGTTTATTTTCTATTTACAGTGACAAAACACAGCAAAGCAAAAGAAACATAAACAAAATAAATCCTGGTCAAGTTGACCTCTGACTAAACATACAGGTTTCCTAACTAACAACTGGGATCAGCCTAGTGCTGTCCTAGTCCCTAAGTCCCTGGTTTTAAATGTCCAAGCAAATAGCCACACAGGCTTTGTCTCACCGCACAGGGGTTCACTCTCCCTAGACAGTCCACACAGGTCTGGTTCCAGGCATGAGCTAACATCTAATGAAGCTGGGAGTTCTTATAGAGGCCTAAATGAGCTGACAAGCTTCAGCTGGTCTCATCAACTCCCTGTCTGCACGACGCCCCACACTCTCCCTAGACATATGAGTCATCCATGAGCCCACTAGCCTTAGCTGGGCTTATACAACTCTCCACCTAGTTGTATAAGTCGGCGTAAAGCCTGAATCTGGGCGAAATATATCTACCCCCCTGGATGCAACCAGGTGACTTTACCTTCCTGCTGTCACAATACATACATAGATACATACATACATACATACATACATACATACATACATACATACATACATACATAGATAGATACATACATACATAGATACATAGATACTGTAATGGCACCCGAAGTATGAAAGGGGTTAACACCGTTAGGATATTCCCTTTCCAACCACACGAAAGCCACCAGACACTCCAACCAGCCGAATAAGACCCCATACGAATGATTCTCCCCCCAGATACGAGACAACGCTCTGTATTCAAGTTCCAAAACAGGGAAAAAAAACTTTATTTTCAAAACACATGGTAACACATTTCTCTTCAAAACCCTCCCCTCCCATCCTTTGGGGAACAGGGCGGGTTAAACTGTCCAATGACAATGGTGATACAGGTCAGGTGTGTTCAAACTTCTCCTTTGATAAACAGTCTTAGGCAGAAGGGTTGATTCCCCCCCCCCCTCCTCACAGAAGACACTTCCACATCCCATAATATGGAGCCAGCCGGTCTACCAAGCTCCAATCAACATCATCACAATGAAAGGGCCTGTAGCATAGGTGAGGCTCATTAGCATTACACAAGGAGACAGGAGACACATCAGCCTCTCTTAATTTAACCTGTTGAGTTCAGCACCAACAGAATAACTATTTACAGATCCTGGGCAATATTGGGGAATAGTGATGAGCCGAACACCCCCGGGTTCGGTTCGCACCAGAACCCGCGAACGGACCGAAAGTTCGTACGAACATTAGAACCCTATTAAATACAATGGATGCGAACGTTCGAATTCTAAAGTGCTAATTATAACGACTATTATCCATGTTATTGTCCTAAAAAGGGTTTGGGAACCCGGGTTCTGCACCAGGGGACATGTATCAATGCAAAAAGAAGTTTTAAAAACGGTCGTTTTTCGGGAGCAGTCATTTTAATGATGCATAAAGTGAAAAAAAAAAAGTCAAATATTCCTTTAAATATCGTACCTGGGGGGTGTCTAAAGTATGCCTGTGAAGTGCCACGTGTTTCCCGTGTTTAGAACTGTCCCTGCACAAAATGACACTTCTAAAGGAAAAAAAAGCCATTTAAAACTGCTTGCGGCTTTAATGTAATGTCTGGTCCCGGTAATATGGATGAAAATCTTTAAGAAAAATGGCATAGCTACCCCATGACCCCCCCCCACCCCAGCCCATTACCAGCCCCTTTGGGTCTTGTATGGATATTAAGGGGAACCCCGCACATAAAATAAAAAAGGCCCTATATACTCTGAACAGCCGTATACAGGCGGTGCATACAAGACAGGGACTGTAGGTTTGTTCTTATGTAGAATCTGTTTGTAATTTTGAACAGGTACATTGTTTAAGTGTAGCTCCAGCCCAAAAATCTATTTTTAAACTTTTTGGAAAACATAGGTAAGGGTTATCACCCCTGTAACATTTGTTTTGCTGTCTGTGCCCCTGTTCAGAACATTTCACCTCACTTTCCGTCCCAATGACAACTGTTTTTGAAATGTGGTGTTTTTCTTGAAACAAGGATTGGTGATAAAGCATCAGTACAGAGGAGACACCTTTCTCCCATATTAATTCTTACAGGAGAGAATTTTCCTTCCTAGGGGTAGATTTCCTCTCACTTCCTGTTGTCTTCTTGCGTTTGCAAGTAGGAGTCGTTTGTAAGTTGGATGTTTGAAAGTAGGGACCTGCCGTATATACTCTGCAGAAATAGGCCCCTTAGTTGTTGGTGTTGGCACAACACTGTAAGCACTCACAGTTACTCTTGGTTGGTGCTGGAATGCCCTGCTGTCAACTATTATATCAGGAATTGTAATTACATATAATTGTTGAACAGTGGTAGTAAAAATTGGGCCTTTGATGGTGGTGCTGGTGCCACAACACTGTAAGCCCTGACAGTTACTCTTGGTGGGTGCAGCAATGGGCCCTGCTGTGAATTATTAGATCAAGAATTGTAATTGCATGCCCCTGTTGAACAGGGGCTGAAAAATTGGGCCTTTCGTGGTGGTGGTGGTGGTGGTGGTGTTGCCACAACACTGTAAGCCCTCAGAGTTACTCTTGGTGGGTGCAGGAATGGGCCCTGCTGTGAATTATTAGATCAAGAATTGTAATTACATGCCCCTTTTGAACAGGGGCTGAAAAATTGGGCCTTTCGTGGTGGTGGTGGTGGTGGCGTTGCCACAACACTGTAAGCCCTCAGAGTTACTCTTGGTGGGTGCAGCAATGGGCCCTGCTGTGAATTATTAGATCAAGAATTGTAATTACATGCCCCTGTTGAACAGGGGCTGAAAAATTGGGCCTTAGGCACTGGTGGCACAACACTGCAACCCCTCACAGATACTGTACTTGGAGCACAGCAATGAGCCCTGTTGCAAAGTATTGCTTCAAAAATTGTAATTACACGCCCCTGTTAAACAGGGGCTGAAAAATTGGGCGTTAGGCACTGGTGGCGGCACCCTTAAACAAAAATGATCTTCCAAGCTATCATCATCAATCGTATCATTGAGGACTCGGAGGAGGAGGATAGCCAGTCAACATAACAGCACAGGCACTCAGCATCAGCATCAGTCTTGAAGGGATGTGACATGTTAAAATCAATTAGTCTGTTATATCAGCATCAGGTGTGTGGTAGCTGGTGGTGATCCAAGACTGGTTCATCTTGATGAAAGTCAGTCGATCAACCGAGTCGGTGGACAGGCGCACCCTGTGATCCGTGACAAATCCTCCAGCAGCACTGAATGTGCGTTCCGAAAGAACGCTGGATGCAGGACAGGCCAGTAGCTCAATTGCATACTGTGCAAGCTCTGGCCAGTGATCCATCCTCAAGACCCAGTAAGCCAGAGGATTTTCGGTGGGGAAGGTGTCCAAGTCTGACCTTGCCCCTAGATATTCCTGCACCATGTTTATCAGACGCTGGCGATGGTTGCTGGAACCGATCATACTTTGGGGCTGCGGACTAAAGAATTGTCTGAACGCATCGGTCAGACGGCCACCTTCCCCACCGCTCCTTCTTTGACTGGCCGAAGCCTCAGCAACTCGTTGTCCAGGACCAAGAGTTTGTAACCTCCCAGTCTCTGGGAACGCGTTGCACAGACCTTTCTGCAAGGCCTCCCGGAGTTGTCTCATCCTCTGCTCCCTCTGCGACGGTAACATAAGGTCCGCAACCTTACCCTTGTACCGTGGATCAAGGAGAGTGGCCAGCCAGTAATGGTCCCTCTCCTTGATCCGAAGAATACGAGGATCCTTCCGCAGACTTTGCAGGATCAGGGAGGCCATGCAGCGTAGGTTAGCTGAGGCATTCGGTCCGGAGTCCTCTGGGTCACTAAGGACGACATGATCCGCAGCCACCTCCTCCCAGCCACGTACAAGTCCACGGGTTTCTTGGGACTGTAAATCATCCCTAAAAGACTGCTGCTGTTGATGCTGCTGAGTGCCAGGCTCCACCTCCATGCTGACACAATCCTCCTCCTCCTCCTCCTCCTCCTCCTCGTCCTCTTCCTGTGCGATGGGTGGGACAGAAGGAACACTGTCTGGGTAAAGGGGGCCTTGAGAGGCAAGGAAGTCCTCCTCTTCCTGCCTCTGTTCTGCCTCAAGTGCCCTGTCCATTATTCCACGCAGCGTGTGCTCCAACAGGTGGACAAGAGGTACAGTGTCACTGATGCATGCACTGTCACTGCTCACCATCCTCGTGGCCTCCTCAAATGGTGCCAGGACAGTGCATGCATCCCTGATCATGCCCCACTGGCGTGGAGAAAAAAAACCAAGCTCCCCTGACCCTGTCCTGGTGCCGTAGTCGCACAGGTACTTATTGATGGCCCTCTGCTGCGTGTGCAGCCGCTGCAGCATGGCCAATGTTGAGTTCCACCTGGTGGGCATGTCACATATAAGGCGGTTCTTGGGCAGGTTCAACTCCTTTTGCAGCTCAGCCAGGCGAGCACTGGCATTATAAGATCTGCGGAAATGCACACAGACTTTCCTGGCCTGCCTCAGGACATCCTGTAAGCCCGGGTACCTGCCCAAGAACCGCTGCACCACCAGGTTAAGGACGTGAGCCACACAGGGCACATGGGTCAGTTGTCCCTGTCGGAGGGCGGAGAGGAGGTTGGTGCCATTGTCGCAAACCACCATTCCTGGCTTAAGCTGGCGTGGCGTCAACCACCTCTCGGCCTGGCCCTGCAGAGCAGACAGGACCTCTGCCCCAGTGTGGCTTCTGTCCCCCAAACACACCAGCGCAAGCACGGCATGGCATCTTTTTGCCTGCGTACTTGCGTAGCCCCTTGAACGCCTACGGAGCACCGCTGGTTCAGAGGACAAAGCACAGGAAGAGGCCATGGAGGAAGAAGAAGAGGAGGGGGTGGAGGAGAGAGGTGTGTCACAACCAGTAGTAGCATTTTGGAGGCGTGGCGGTGGAACAACCTCCAACACTACTGCACCTTGTCCTGCATCCTTCCCAGCTGCCAAAAGAGTGACCCAATGGGCCGTGAAAGAAAGGTAACGTCCCTGTCCATGCCTGCTGGACCATGAGTCAGCGGTAATATGCACCTTACCGCTGACCGCCCTGTCCAGCGAGGCCAAGACATTGCCTTCCACATGCCGGTAGAGAGCCGGAATAGCCTTCCGTGAGAAAAAGTGGCGTTTGGGAACCTGCCACTGAGGAACCGCACATTGCACAAACTCACGGAAGGGGGCCGAGTCTACCAACTGAAAAGGCAGCAGTTGAAGCGCTAGCAATTTAGCCAAGCTAGCATTCAACCGCTGGGCATGTGGATGGCTGGGAGTGAACTTCTTTCGACGGTCCAGCAGCTGGGGCAGGGAAATTTGCCTGCTAGAATCGGACGTCGGTGTACTGCTAGCAGAGTGGCCGCAAGTACTTGGCTGTGACACACCTAATTCTACACCTTCATTCCTCTCAGTGCATGTTTCAGAGAGGACTGAAGTTATAGTGGGGTTGGAGATCCCAGCTGATGCGGTGCAAGGAGAGGTCCGCTTTGTTCTTTGGTGTGGGTCTTTGAGGTAGGCTTGCCAACGAGCTGCATGGCAGGTCAACATATGTCTGGTCAGGCATGTGGTACCCAAGCGGCTGATGTTTTGGCCACACGATATACGCTTGAGACATATGTTGCAAACAGCAGCTGTGCGATCTGATGCACTAGCCTCAAAAAAGGCCCACACCAAAGAACTTTTTGAATGACGGGCAGAGGCAGCGCCCTGCACAGGCGGAGCTCTGCGGTGTGATTCCGTCGGTGTACTGCCCTTACGCTGGCCACCAAAGGGCATCCTGCCTCGTTGGAGATGTGCCTCCTCCTCATCCTCCTCCTCCTCCTCTCTCCTATTAGGCACCCACGTGGAGTCAGTGACCTCATCATCCCCTCCCTCCTCATCACTGGAGCCAATCTGGCAGTATGCTGCAGCTGCTGGAACATGACTGCCAGATTGGTGTCCTTCTTGAGCATCCCCTCTGTCTGCTCTCACGCTACTGCCTTCCTCTAGCTGGGTTTCATCATCAGACCCTTCGAAACGCTGGGCATCCTCCTGGAGCATGTACCCAACACTGTGCTCAAACAGTTCGGGGGACTCCTCAGGAGGAGGACATGGTGGGTCTAGGGAAGGAGTGACTGATGATGAGTCTGACATTGATACCAGGGAAGAGGACGCTTTGGCAGCTGCTTTGCCAGTACCCTGAGCCTGGGTGAGAGAGGATGAGGAGGAGGAGGAGGGCTTGGTCATCCACTCTACCAAGTCTTCGGCATGATGTGGCTCAACATGTCCAGCTGCCGAAAAGAAGGACAAGCGTGTCCCATGGCCATGTGCTGATGACAATGCACCGCGTCCACGACCAGCACTGTTGCCCCCAGACACAGAGCCTGCTTGCCCTCTTTTATTGCCTCCTGACTGTCTGCCTCTCCTTGTTTGCCTTCCAGACATTCTAATAGATGGCCTGCAGGGAGATGGGAAAAAAGCAATAAGGGCTACCTTCAGGTGTCCTTCTCTGTCCCTTTACTTAAGGATTTCTAAATATGGTTGAGGATGATTGCTTTTGCACAGAATAGCACAACGACAATTTCCCTGACTGTCCAAAAAACAAGGATTTCAAAGATGGTTGATGAGGAATGCTTTAGCACACTATAGCACAAGGAGAATTCCCTCACTGTCCTTCCCTGTCCCTAGAAACAAGGATTCGCACAGTAAAACACACTGACACTCTCCCTACCTATAGTTTTCTGTCCCTAGAAAAAATGTTTTTTTAAAGCACACTATAGCACAAGGAGAATTCCCTCACTGTCCTTCCCTGTCCCTAGAAACAAGGATTCGCACAGTAAAACACACTGACACTCTCCCTACCTATAGTTTTCTGTCCCTAGAAAAAATGTTTTTTTAAAGCACACTATAGCACAAGGAGAATTCCCTCACTGTCCTTCCCTGTCCCTAGAAACAAGGATTTGCACAGTAAAACACACTGACACTCTCCCTACCTATAGTTTTCTGTCCCTAGAAAAAATGTTTTTTTAAAGCACACTATAGCACAAGGAGAATTCCCTCACTGTCCTTCCCTGTCCCTAGAAACAAGGATTCGCACAGTAAAACACACTGACACTCTCCCTACCTATAGTTTTCTGTCCCTAGAAAAAATGGACTCCTCTTCTTCTTCCTCCATGGCCTCTTCCTGTGGTTTGTCCTATGAACCAGCGGTGCTCCGTAGGCGTTCAAGGGGCTACGCAAGTACGCAGGCAAAAAGATGCCATGCCGTGCTTGCGCTGGTGTGTTTGGGGGACAGAAGCCACACTGGGGCAGAGGTCCTGTCTGCTCTGCAGGGCCAGGCCGAGAGGTGGTTGACGCCACGCCACCTTAAGCCAGGAATGGTGGTTTGCGACAATGGCACCAACCTCCTCTCCGCCCTCCGACAGGGACAACTGACCCATGTGCCCTGTGTGGCTCACGTCCTTAACCTGGTGGTGCAGCGGTTCTTGGGCAGGTACCCGGGCTTACAGGATGTCCTGAGGCAGGCCAGGAAAGTCTGTGTGCATTTCCGCAGATCTTATAATGCCAGTGCTCGCCTGGCTGAGCTGCAAAAGGAGTTGAACCTGCCCAAGAACCGCCTTATATGTGACATGCCCACCAGGTGGAACTCAACGTTGGCCATGCTGCAGCGGCTGCACACGCAGCAGAGGGCCATCAATGAGTACCTGTGCGACTACGGCACCAGGACAGGGTCAGGGGAGCTTGGTTTTTTTTCTCCACGCCAGTGGGGCATGATCAGGGATGCATGCACTGTCCTGGCACCATTTGAGGAGGCCACGAGGATGGTGAGCAGTGACAGTGCATGCATCAGTGACACTGTACCTCTTGTCCACCTGTTGGAGCACACGCTGCGTGGAATAATGGACAGGGCACTTGAGGCAGAACAGAGGCAGGAAGAGGAGGACTTCCTTGCCTCTCAAGGCCCCCTTTACCCAGACAGTGTTCCTTCTGTCCCACCCATCGTACAGGAAGAGGAGGAGGAGGAGGAGGAGGAGGAGGAGGATTGTGTCAGCATGGAGGTGGAGGCTGGCACTCAGCATCATCAGCAGCAGTCTTTTAGGGATGATTTACAGTCCCAAGAAACCAGTGGACTTGTACGTGGCTGGGAGGAGGTGGCTGCGGATCATGTCGTCCTTAGTGACCCAGAGGACTCCGGAGCGAATGCCTCAGCAAACCTACGCTGCATGGCCTCCCTGATCCTGCAAAGTCTGCGGAAGGATCCTCGTATTCTTCGGATCAAGGAGAGGGACCATTACTGGCTGGCCACTCTCCTTGATCCACGGTACAAGGGTAAGGTTGCGGACCTTATGTTACCGTCGCAGAGGGAGCAGAGGATGAGACAACTCCGGGAGGCCTTGCAGAAAGGTCTGTGCAACGCGTTCCCAGAGACTGGGAGGTTACAAACTCCTGGTCCTGGACAACGAGTTGCTGAGGCTTCGGCCAGTCAAAGAAGGAGCGGTGGGGAAGGTGGCCGTCTGACCGATGCGTTCAGACAATTCTTTAGTCCGCAGCCCCAAAGTATGATCGGTTCCAGCAACCATCGCCAGCGTCTGATAAACATGGTGCAGGAATATCTAGGGGCAAGGTCAGACTTGGACACCTTCCCCACCGAAAATCCTCTGGCTTACTGGATCTTGAGGATGGATCACTGGCCAGAGCTTGCACAGTATGCAATTGAGCTACTGGCCTGTCCTGCATCCAGCGTTCTTTCGGAACGCACATTCAGTGCTGCTGGAGGATTTGTCACGGATCACAGGGTGCGCCTGTCCACCGACTCGGTTGATCGACTGACTTTCATCAAGATGAACCAGTCTTGGATCACCACCAGCTACCACACACCTGATGCTGATATAACAGACTAATTGATTTTAACATGTCACATCCCTTCAAGACTGATGCTGATGCTGAGTGCCTGTGCTGTTATGTTGACTGGCTATCCTCCTCCTCCGAGTCCTCAATGATACGATTGATGATGATAGCTTGGAAGATCATTTTTGTTTATGGGTGCCGCCACCAGTGGCTAAGGCCCAATTTTTCAGCCCCTGTTTTACAGGGGCGTGTAATTACAATTTTTTTAGCAATAATTTGCCATAGGGCTCATTGCTGTGCTCCAAGTACAGTATCTGAGAGGGGATGGAGTGTTGTGGCACCAGTGCCTAAGGCCCAATTTTTCAGCCACTGTTTAACAGGGGCGTGTCATTACAATTTTTGAAGCAATACTTTGCAACAGGGCTCATTGCTGTGCTCCAAGTACAGTATCTGTGAGGGGTTGTAGTGTTGTGCCACCAGTGCCTAAGGCCCAATTTTTCAGCCCCTGTTCAACAGGGGCATGCAATTACAATTCTTGATCTAATAATTCACAGCAGGGCCCATTCCTGCACCCACCAAGAGTAACTCTGAGGGCTTACAGTGTTGTGGCAACACCACCACCACCACCACCACCACCACGAAAGGCCCAATTTTTCAGCCCCTGTTCAACAGGGGCATGCAATTACAATTCTTGATCTAATAATTCACAGCAGGGCCCATTGCTGCACCCACCAAGAGTAACTCTGAGGGCTTACAGTGTTGTGGCAACGCCACCACCACCACCACCACGAAAGGCCCAATTTTTCAGCCCCTGTTCAAAAGGGGCATGTAATTACAATTCTTGATCTAATAATTCACAGCAGGGCCCATTCCTGCACCCACCAAGAGTAACTCTGAGGGCTTACAGTGTTGTGGCAACACCACCACCACCACCACCACCACGAAAGGCCCAATTTTTCAGCCCCTGTTCAACAGGGGCATGCAATTACAATTCTTGATCTAATAATTCACAGCAGGGCCCATTGCTGCACCCACCAAGAGTAACTCTGAGGGCTTACAGTGTTGTGGCAACGCCACCACCACCACCACCACGAAAGGCCCAATTTTTCAGCCCCTGTTCAAAAGGGGCATGTAATTACAATTCTTGATCTAATAATTCACAGCAGGGCCCATTCCTGCACCCACCAAGAGTAACTCTGAGGGCTTACAGTGTTGTGGCAACACCACCACCACCACCACCACCACGAAAGGCCCAATTTTTCAGCCCCTGTTCAACAGGGGCATGCAATTACAATTCTTGATCTAATAATTCACAGCAGGGCCCATTGCTGCACCCACCAAGAGTAACTCTGAGGGCTTACAGTGTTGTGGCAATGCCACCACCACCACCACCACGAAAGGCCCAATTTTTCAGCCCCTGTTCAAAAGGGACATGTAATTACAATTCTTGATCTAATAATTCACAGCAGGGCCCATTCCTGCACCCACCAAGAGTAACTCTGAGGGCTTACAGTGTTGTGGCAACACCACCACCACCACCACCACCACGAAAGGCCCAATTTTTCAGCCCCTGTTCAACAGGGGCATGCAATTACAATTCTTGATCTAATAATTCACAGCAGGGCCCATTGCTGCACCCACCAAGAGTAACTGTCAGGGCTTACAGTGTTCTGGCACCAGCACCACCATCAAAGGCCCAATTTTTACTACCACTGTTCAACAATTATATGTAATTAAAATTCCTGATATAATAGTTGACAGCAGGGCGTTCCAGCACCAACCAAGAGTAACTGTGAGTGCTTACAGTGTTGTGCCAACACCAACAACTAAGGGGCCTATTTCTGCAGAGTATATACGGCAGGTCCCTACTTTCAAACATCCAACTTACAAACGACTCCTACTTGCAAACGCAAGAAGACAACAGGAAGTGAGAGGAAATCTACCCCTTGGAAGGAAAATTCTCTCCTGTAAGAATTAATATGGGAGAAAGGTGTCTCCTCTGTACTGATGCTTTATCAGCAATCCTTGTTTCAAGAAAAACACCACATTTCAAAAACAGTTGTCATTGGGACGGAAAGTGAGGTGAAATGTTCTGAACAGGGGCACAGACAGCAAAACAAATGTTACAGGGGTGATAACCCTTACCTATGTTTTCCAAAAAGTTTAAAAATAGATTTTTGGGCTGGAGCTACACTTAAACAATGTACCTGTTCAAAATTACAAACAGATTCTACATAAGAACAAACCTACAGTCCCTGTCTTGTATGCACCGCCTGTATACGGCTGTTCAGAGTATATAGGGCCTTTTTTATTTTATGTGCGGGGTTCCCCTTAATATCCATACAAGACCCAAAGGGGCTGGTAATGGGCTGGGGTAGGGGGGGGGGGGTCATGGGGTAGCTATGCCATTTTTCTTAAAGATTTTCATCCATATTACCGGGACCAGACATTACATTAAAGCCGCAAGCAGTTTTAAATGGCTTTTTTTTCCTTTAGAAGTGTCATTTTGTGCAGGGACAGTTCTAAACACGGGAAACACGTGGCACTTCACAGGCATACTTTAGACACCCCCCAGGTACGATATTTAAAGGAATATTTGACTTTTTTTTTTCACTTTATGCATCATTAAAATGACTGCTCCCGAAAAACGACCGTTTTTAAAACTTCTTTTTGCATTGATACATGTCCCCTGGTGCACAACCCGGGTTCCCAAACCCTTTTTAGGACAATAACATGCATAATAGTTGTTATAATTAGCACTTTAGAATTCAAACGTTCGCATCCATTGTATTTAATAGGGTTCTAATGTTCGTATGAACTTTCGGTCCGTTCGCGGGTTCTGGTGCGAACCGAACCCGGGGGTGTTCGGCTCATCACTAATCAGACCCTTCGAAACGCTGGGCATCCTCCTGGAGCATGTACCCAACACTGTGCTCAAACAGTTCGGGGGACTCCTCAGGAGGAGGACATGGTGGGTCTAGGGAAGGAGTGACTGATGATGAGTCTGACATTGATACCAGGGAAGAGGACGCTTTGGCAGCTGCTTTGCCAGTACCCTGAGCCTGGGTGAGAGGTGGGTGCAGCAATGGGCCCTGCTGTGAATTATTAGATCAAGAATTGTAATTACATGCCCCTGTTGAACAGGGGCTGAAAAATTGGGCCTTAGGCACTGGTGGCACAACACTGCAACCCCTCACAGATACTGTACTTGGAGCACAGCAATGAGCCCTGTTGCAAAGTATTGCTTCAAAAATTGTAATTACACGCCCCTGTTAAACAGGGGCTGAAAAATTGGGCGTTAGGCACTGGTGGCGGCACCCATAAACAAAAATGATCTTCCAAGCTATCATCATCAATCGTATCATTGAGGACTCGGAGGAGGAGGATAGCCAGTCAACATAACAGCACAGGCACTCAGCATCAGCATCAGTCTTGAAGGGATGTGACATGTTAAAATCAATTAGTCTGTTATATCAGCATCAGGTGTGTGGTAGCTGGTGGTGATCCAAGACTGGTTCATCTTGATGAAAGTCAGTCGATCAACCGAGTCGGTGGACAGGCGCACCCTGTGATCCGTGACAAATCCTCCAGCAGCACTGAATGTGCGTTCCGAAAGAACGCTGGATGCAGGACAGGCCAGTAGCTCAATTGCATACTGTGCAAGCTCTGGCCAGTGATCCATCCTCAAGACCCAGTAAGCCAGAGGATTTTCGGTGGGGAAGGTGTCCAAGTCTGACCTTGCCCCTAGATATTCCTGCACCATGTTTATCAGACGCTGGCGATGGTTGCTGGAACCGATCATACTTTTGGGCTGCGGACTAAAGAATTGTCTGAACGCATCGGTCAGACGGCCACCTTCCCCACCGCTCCTTCTTTGACTGGCCGAAGCCTCAGCAACTCGTTGTCCAGGACCAAGAGTTTGTAACCTCCCAGTCTCTGGGAACGCGTTGCACAGACCTTTCTGCAAGGCCTCCCGGAGTTGTCTCATCCTCTGCTCCCTCTGCGACGGTAACATAAGGTCCGCAACCTTACCCTTGTACCGTGGATCAAGGAGAGTGGCCAGCCAGTAATGGTCCCTCTCCTTGATCCGAAGAATACGAGGATCCTTCCGCAGACTTTGCAGGATCAGGGAGGCCATGCAGCGTAGGTTAGCTGAGGCATTCGGTCCGGAGTCCTCTGGGTCACTAAGGACGACATGATCCGCAGCCACCTCCTCCCAGCCACGTACAAGTCCACGGGTTTCTTGGGACTGTAAATCATCCCTAAAAGACTGCTGCTGTTGATGCTGCTGAGTGCCAGGCTCCACCTCCATGCTGACACAATCCTCCTCCTCCTCCTCCTCCTCCTCCTCCTCGTCCTCTTCCTGTGCGATGGGTGGGACAGAAGGAACACTGTCTGGGTAAAGGGGGCCTTGAGAGGCAAGGAAGTCCTCCTCTTCCTGCCTCTGTTCTGCCTCAAGTGCCCTGTCCATTATTCCACGCAGCGTGTGCTCCAACAGGTGGACAAGAGGTACAGTGTCACTGATGCATGCACTGTCACTGCTCACCATCCTCGTGGCCTCCTCAAATGGTGCCAGGACAGTGCATGCATCCCTGATCATGCCCCACTGGCGTGGAGAAAAAAAAACAAGCTCCCCTGACCCTGTCCTGGTGCCGTAGTCGCACAGGTACTTATTGATGGCCCTCTGCTGCGTGTGCAGCCGCTGCAGCATGGCCAACGTTGAGTTCCACCTGGTGGGCATGTCACATATAAGGCGGTTCTTGGGCAGGTTCAACTCCTTTTGCAGCTCAGCCAGGCGAGCACTGGCATTATAAGATCTGCGGAAATGCACACAGACTTTCCTGGCCTGCCTCAGGACATCCTGTAAGCCCGGGTACCTGCCCAAGAACCGCTGCACCACCAGGTTAAGGACGTGAGCCACACAGGGCACATGGGTCAGTTGTCCCTGTCGGAGGGCGGAGAGGAGGTTGGTGCCATTGTCGCAAACCACCATTCCTGGCTTAAGCTGGCGTGGCGTCAACCACCTCTCGGCCTGGCCCTGCAGAGCAGACAGGACCTCTGCCCCAGTGTGGCTTCTGTCCCCCAAACACACCAGCGCAAGCACGGCATGGCATCTTTTTGCCTGCGTACTTGCGTAGCCCCTTGAACGCCTACGGAGCACCGCTGGTTCAGAGGACAAAGCACAGGAAGAGGCCATGGAGGAAGAAGAAGAGGAGGGGGTGGAGGAGAGAGGTGTGTCACAACCAGTAGTAGCATTTTGGAGGCGTGGCGGTGGAACAACCTCCAACACTACTGCACCTTGTCCTGCATCCTTCCCAGCTGCCAAAAGAGTGACCCAATGGGCCGTGAAAGAAAGGTAACGTCCCTGTCCATGCCTGCTGGACCATGAGTCAGCGGTAATATGCACCTTACCGCTGACCGCCCTGTCCAGCGAGGCCAAGACATTGCCTTCCACATGCCGGTAGAGAGCCGGAATAGCCTTCCGTGAGAAAAAGTGGCGTTTGGGAACCTGCCACTGAGGAACCGCACATTGCACAAACTCACGGAAGGGGGCCGAGTCTACCAACTGAAAAGGCAGCAGTTGAAGCGCTAGCAATTTAGCCAAGCTAGCATTCAACCGCTGGGCATGTGGATGGCTGGGAGTGAACTTCTTTTGACGGTCCAGCAGCTGGGGCAGGGAAATTTGCCTGCTAGAATCGGACGTCGGTGTACTGCTAGCAGAGTGGCCGCAAGTACTTGGCTGTGACACACCTAATTCTACACCTTCATTCCTCTCAGTGCATGTTTCAGAGAGGACTGAAGTTATAGTGGGGTTGGAGATCCCAGCTGATGCGGTGCAAGGAGAGGTCCGCTTTGTTCTTTGGTGTGGGTCTTTGAGGTAGGCTTGCCAAAGAGCTGCATGGCAGGTCAACATATGTCTGGTCAGGCATGTGGTACCCAAGCGGCTGATGTTTTGGCCACACGATATACGCTTGAGACATATGTTGCAAACAGCAGCTGTGCGATCTGATGCACTAGCCTCAAAAAAGGCCCACACCAAAGAACTTTTTGAATGACGGGCAGAGGCAGCGCCCTGCACAGGCGGAGCTCTGCGGTGTGATTCCGTCGGTGTACTGCCCTTACGCTGGCCACCAAAGGGCATCCTGCCTCGTTGGAGATGTGCCTCCTCCTCATCCTCCTCCTCCTCCTCTCTCCTATTAGGCACCCACGTGGAGTCAGTGACCTCATCATCCCCTCCCTCCTCATCACTGGAGCCAATCTGGCAGTATGCTGCAGCTGCTGGAACATGACTGCCAGATTGGTGTCCTTCTTGAGCATCCCCTCTGTCTGCTCTCACGCTACTGCCTTCCTCTAGCTGGGTTTCATCATCAGACCCTTCGAAACGCTGGGCATCCTCCTGGAGCATGTACCCAACACTGTGCTCAAACAGTTCGGGGGACTCCTCAGGAGGAGGACATGGTGGGTCTAGGGAAGGAGTGACTGATGATGAGTCTGACATTGATACCAGGGAAGAGGACGCTTTGGCAGCTGCTTTGCCAGTACCCTGAGCCTGGGTGAGAGAGGATGAGGAGGAGGAGGAGGGCTTGGTCATCCACTCTACCAAGTCTTCGGCATGATGTGGCTCAACATGTCCAGCTGCCGAAAAGAAGGACAAGCGTGTCCCATGGCCATGTGCTGATGACAATGCACCGCGTCCACGACCAGCACTGTTGCCCCCAGACACAGAGCCTGCTTGCCCTCTTTTATTGCCTCCTGACTGTCTGCCTCTCCTTGTTTGCCTTCCAGACATTCTAATAGATGGCCTGCAGGGAGATGGGAAAAAAGCAATAAGGGCTACCTTCAGGTGTCCTTCTCTGTCCCTTTACTTAAGGATTTCTAAATATGGTTGAGGATGATTGCTTTTGCACAGAATAGCACAACGACAATTTCCCTGACTGTCCAAAAAACAAGGATTTCAAAGATGGTTGATGAGGAATGCTTTAGCACACTATAGCACAAGGAGAATTCCCTCACTGTCCTTCCCTGTCCCTAGAAACAAGGATTCGCACAGTAAAACACACTGACACTCTCCCTACCTATAGTTTTCTGTCCCTAGAAAAAATGTTTTTTTAAAGCACACTATAGCACAAGGAGAATTCCCTCACTGTCCTTCCCTGTCCCTAGAAACAAGGATTCGCACAGTAAAACACACTGACACTCTCCCTACCTATAGTTTTCTGTCCCTAGAAAAAATGTTTTTTTAAAGCACACTATAGCACAAGGAGAATTCCCTCACTGTCCTTCCCTGTCCCTAGAAACAAGGATTTGCACAGTAAAACACACTGACACTCTCCCTACCTATAGTTTTCTGTCCCTAGAAAAAATGTTTTTTTAAAGCACACTATAGCACAAGGAGAATTCCCTCACTGTCCTTCCCTGTCCCTAGAAACAAGGATTCGCACAGTAAAACACACTGACACTCTCCCTACCTATAGTTTTCTGTCCCTAGAAAAAATGGACTCCTCTTCTTCTTCCTCCATGGCCTCTTCCTGTGGTTTGTCCTATGAACCAGCGGTGCTCCGTAGCCATTCAAGGGGCTACGCAAGTACGCAGGCAAAAAGATGCCATGCCGTGCTTGCGCTGGTGTGTTACGGGGACAGAAGCCACACTGGGGCAGAGGTCCTGTCTGCTCTGCAGGGCCAGGCCGAGAGGTGGTTGACGCCACGCCACCTTAAGCCAGGAATGGTGGTTTGCGACAATGGCACCAACCTCCTCTCCGCCCTCCAACAGGGACAACTGACCCATGTGCCCTGTGTGGCTCACGTCCTTAACCTGGTGGTGCAGCGGTTCTTGGGCAGGTACCCGGGCTTACAGGATGTCCTGAGGCAGGCCAGGAAAGTCTGTGTGCATTTCCGCAGATCTTATAATGCCAGTGCTCGCCTGGCTGAGCTGCAAAAGGAGTTGAACCTGCCCAAGAACCGCCTTATATGTGACATGCCCACCAGGTGGAACTCAACGTTGGCCATGCTGCAGCGGCTGCACACGCAGCAGAGGGCCATCAATGAGTACCTGTGCGACTACGGCACCAGGACAGGGTCAGGGGAGCTTGGTTTTTTTTCTCCACGCCAGTGGGGCATGATCAGGGATGCATGCACTGTCCTGGCACCATTTGAGGAGGCCACGAGGATGGTGAGCAGTGACAGTGCATGCATCAGTGACACTGTACCTCTTGTCCACCTGTTGGAGCACACGCTGCGTGGAATAATGGACAGGGCACTTGAGGCAGAACAGAGGCAGGAAGAGGAGGACTTCCTTGCCTCTCAAGGCCCCCTTTACCCAGACAGTGTTCCTTCTGTCCCACCCATCGTACAGGAAGAGGAGGAGGAGGAGGAGGAGGAGGAGGAGGATTGTGTCAGCATGGAGGTGGAGGCTGGCACTCAGCATCATCATCAGCAGTCTTTTAGGGATGATTTACAGTCCCAAGAAACCAGTGGACTTGTACGTGGCTGGGAGGAGGTGGCTGCGGATCATGTCGTCCTTAGTGACCCAGAGGACTCCGGAGCGAATGCCTCAGCAAACCTACGCTGCATGGCCTCCCTGATCCTGCAAAGTCTGCGGAAGGATCCTCGTATTCTTCGGATCAAGGAGAGGGACCATTACTGGCTGGCCACTCTCCTTGATCCACGGTACAAGGGTAAGGTTGCGGACCTTATGTTACCGTCGCAGAGGGAGCAGAGGATGAGACAACTCCGGGAGGCCTTGCAGAAAGGTCTGTGCAACGCGTTCCCAGAGACTGGGAGGTTACAAACTCCTGGTCCTGGACAACGAGTTGCTGAGGCTTCGGCCAGTCAAAGAAGGAGCGGTGGGGAAGGTGGCCGTCTGACCGATGCGTTCAGACAATTCTTTAGTCCGCAGCCCCAAAGTATGATCGGTTCCAGCAACCATCGCCAGCGTCTGATAAACATGGTGCAGGAATATCTAGGGGCAAGGTCAGACTTGGACACCTTCCCCACCGAAAATCCTCTGACAATGCACCGCGTCCACGACCAGCACTGTTGCCCCCAGACACAGAGCCTGCTTGCCCTCTTTTATTGCCTCCTGACTGTCTGCCTCTCCTTGTTTGCCTTCCAGACATTCTAATGGATGGCCTGCAGGGAGATGTGAAAAAAAGCAATAAGGGCTACCTTCAGGTGTCCTTCTCTGTCCCTTTACTTAAGGATTTCTAAATATGGTTGAGGATGATTGCTTTCGCACAGAATAGCACAATGACAATTTCCCTGACTGTCCAAAAAACAAGGATTTCAAAGATGGTTGATGAGGAATGCTTTAGCACAGTATAGCACAATGAGAATTTCCCTCACTGTCCTTCCCTGTCCCTACAAACAAGGTTTAGCACAGTAAAACACACTGACACTCTCCCTACCTATAGTTTTCTGTCCCTATAAAAAATTTTTTTTTTAAAGATGGTTGATGAGGAATGCTTTAGCACAGTATAGCACAATGAGAATTTCCCTCACTGTCCTTCCCTGTCCCTACAAACAAGGTTTAGCACAGTAAAACACACTGACACTCTCCCTACCTATAGTTTTCTGTCCCTATAAAAAGAATTTTTTTTAAAGATGGTTGATGAGGAATGCTTTAGCACAGTATAGCACAATGAGAATTTCCCTCACTGTCCTTCCCTGTCCCTACAAACAAGGTTTAGCACAGTAAAACACACTGACACTCTCCCTACCTATAGTTTTCTGTCCCTATAAAAAAATTTTTTTTAAAGATGGTTGATGAGGAATGCTTTAGCACAGTATAGCACAATGAGAATTTCCCTCACTGTCCTTCCCTGTCCCTACAAACAAGGTTTAGCACAGTAAAACACACTGACACTCTCCCTACCTATAGTTTTCTGTCCCTATAAATTTTTTTTTTTTTTAAAGATGGTTGATGAGGAATGCTTTAGCACAGTATAGCACAATGAGAATTTCCCTCACTGTCCTTCCCTGTCCCTACAAACAAGGTTTAGCACAGTAAAACACACTGACACTCTCCCTACCTATAGTTTTCTGTCCCTATAATTTTTTTTTTTTTTAAAGATGGTTGATGAGGAATGCTTTAGCACAGTATAGCACAATGAGAATTTCCCTCACTGTCCTTCCCTGTCCCTACAAACAAGGTTTAGCACAGTAAAACACACTGACACTCTCCCTACCTATAGTTTTCTGTCCCTATAATTTTTTTTTTTTAAAGATGGTTGATGAGGAATACTTTAGCACAGTATAGCACAATGAGAATTTCCCTCACTGTCCTTCCCTGTCCCTACAAACAAGGTTTAGCACAGTAAAACACACTGACACTCTCCCTACCTATAGTTTTCTGTCCCTATAAAAATTTTTTTTTTTAAAGATGGTTGATGAGGAATGCTTTAGCACAGTATAGCACAATGAGAATTTCCCTCACTGTCCTTCCCTGTCCCTACAAACAAGGTTTAGCACAGTAAAACACACTGACACTCTCCCTACCTATAGTTTTCTGTCCCTATAATTTTTTTTTTTTTTAAAGATGGTTGATGAGGAATGCTTTAGCACAGTATAGCACAATGAGAATTTCCCTCACTGTCCTTCCCTGTCCCTACAAACAAGGTTTAGCACAGTAAAACACACTGACACTCTCCCTACCTATAGTTTTCTGTCCCTATAAATAATTTTTTTTTAAAGATGGTTGATGAGGAATGCTTTAGCACAGTATAGCACAATGAGAATTTCCCTCACTGTCCTTCCCTGTCCCTACAAACAAGGTTTAGCACAGTAAAACACACTGACACTCTCCCTACCTATAGTTTTCTGTCCCTATAATTTTTTTTTTTTTAAAGATGGTTGATGAGGAATACTTTAGCACAGTATAGCACAATGAGAATTTCCCTCACTGTCCTTCCCTGTCCCTACAAACAAGGTTTAGCACAGTAAAAAACACTGACACTCTCCCTACCTATAGTTTTCTGTCCCTATAAATTTTTTTTTTTTTTAAAGATGGTTGATGAGGAATGCTTTAGCACAGTATAGCACAATGAGAATTTCCCTCACTGTCCTTCCCTGTCCCTACAAACAAGGTTTAGCACAGTAAAACACACTGACACTCTCCCTACCTATAGTTTTCTGTCCCTATAAAAAATGTTTTTTTAAAGATGGTTGATAAGGAATGCTTTAGCACAGTATAGCACAATGAGAATTTCCCTCACTGTCCTTCCCTGTCCCTACAAACAAGGTTTAGCACAGTAAAACACACTGACACTCTCCCTACCTATAGTTTTCTGTCCCTATAAAAAATGTTTTTTTAAAGATGGTTGATGAGGAATGCTTTAGCACAGTATAGCACAATGAGAATTTCCCTCACTGTCCTTCCCTGTCCCTACAAACAAGGTTTAGCACAGTAAAACAGACTGACACTCTCCCTACCTATCCTTCTCTTTCCCTAAACTAAAGGAATCCAGGTTAAGCAAGAAAAAAAAATGTCACTGTCCCTGCCTATGCTTCTCTTTCCCTGCTCCGGAACACACTACACTAGGCCGCCGTGCTGGCGGCCTTTTATAGTGTGGGGCGTGTACTAAACACCCTCAGCAATAATTGGCCACAGGCATCCTGCCTGTGGCCAATCATTGCTCTCCTCGCTGCCGGCGCTGTGATTGGCCAAGCATGCGGGGTCACAGTGCATGCTTGGCCAATCACAGCGCCTGGATGACACTGCGATGGCGTAGTGCATTGTGGGCCGCGAATTAGGCGCGAACGGCCCAAATCGTTCGTTGTTCGGCGAACGATCGAACAGCCGATGTTCGAGTCGAACGTATGTTCGACTCGAACACCGAGCTCATCCCTATTGGGGAATAATGTTACAGACCCATTTTAAAACAATCCCATACATATTCTCAATATCCATTATTTCCTTGCTCACCCTGTGCTCCAAAGTGACCCCCTGTCACACATCTCCCCTTTCGGCAGGAGACTAACAGAGGAGGGGACCCCAGACGGGTTGATTCCGAAGTTAGTCCATAGTTCCATTCTTCTAATGTCTGGACAACCCATCACCACTAGGGGCCCGAGATGACGTCTGTTTGCCGGGACAACCCATCAGCATTGCCATTTTGCTTACCGGGTCGGTAGCTGATGGTGAAATTGTAAGGTTGTAGGGCTAGGCTCCACCGCAACAACCTGCCATTGTCTCCTGAGACCCGGTTAAGCCAGACCAATGGGTTGTGGTCAGTGACCAGTGAAAATTCCTGTCCGTATAAGTAAGGGTTCAACTTTTTAAGGGCCCAGACCAGGGCCAAACATTCCTTCTCCACTGCCGCATAGCTCACTTCCCGGGGTAATAGCTTTCTACTCAGGTATGCGACAGGGTGTTCTCCTCCATCCTCCCCAACTTGGCTCAGCACAGCCCCCAGTCCAAACATGGAAGCATCTGTGTGGACAAGAAAGCGTTTGTTAGGTACTGGGGCAGCCAAGACAGGAGCATTTACAAGTGCTTGCTTGAGGGCTAGAAACGCGGTTTCACAAGCTGGAGACCACAGGACCTGCCTAGGTAAATTCTTTTTCGTCAGGTCCATCAGGGGTTTGGCGATAGCACTATAATTAGGCACAAAACGTCGGTAGTACCCTGCAGTTCCCAAGAAGGCTAATACCTGGGTCTTAGTACGGGGCGTGGGCCAGTTAGCTACTGCCTCTACCTTGGCTGGCTCTGGTCTCTGATTCGCACACCCCACTCGGTGTCCCAGGTACTGCACCTCCGCCATACCTAGATGGCACTTGTCTGGTTTCAAGGTCAGACCTGCGGCCCAAATTTTGTCCAGAACCACCCCTACGTGCACCAGGTGCTCCTCCCAAGACCCACTGTAGATCGCAATGTCATCCAGGTATGCACATGCAAAATCCTGGAAGCCATCGAGGAGCCTATCCACCATACGTTGGAAGGTGGCCGGGGCATTTTTCATCCCAAATGGCATGACCCTAGACTGGTACAGGCCAAATGGGGTAACAAATGCCGACTTGGGGATAGCATCCTCGGCCAGGGGGATCTGCCAATAACCTTTACACAGGTCTATTGTAGTTAAATAACGTCCCCTGGCTATCCGATCTAGCAGTTCGTCTACCCTGGGCATCGGGTAGGCATCGGTGGTGGTCTTCTCATTGAGTCACCTGTAGTCCACGCAGAACCGGGTAGTTCCGTCTTTCTTAGGCACCAGGACTACAGGCGAGGCCCAAGGGCTGTCAGAAGGCTCAATGACTCCTAACTGAATCATCTCCTGTATCTCCTTCCTCATTTCTTCTCGGACTGCTTCAGGGATATGGTAGGGGGGCTGTCGAAGGGGTGCTTGTCCAGGGGTCTCTACCTTATGCACAGCTAGGGTCGTATAGCCCGGTTTTTGGGAGAACGTCGCCTGTTTCTCCCCCAGAAGCCGCTTAGCCTGTTCCTTCTTTGTGGGGCTTAACCGGTCTCCTAGCTGCACAAGGCTAATGATGTCAGTCTGGGGCTCTCTCTCTAGTAAGTCAGGGAGGGGTAAACCTTCTGAGTCGTCCGCAGCAGGAGCACATACTGCAGCAACATCCTCCTGCCGTTCCTGATACTCCTTCAGCATGTTCACATGAAAGGTTCGCTGGATTCTTTCATCTGCACAGCTGGCAATAACATAAGTAGTATCACATACCTGGGCTACTACTTTATACGGGCCCTGCCAAGATGCCTGCATCTTGTCGGTCTTCACAGGTTTGAGCACTAAGACCTTCTGCCCAACCTGGAAGATACGCTGTCGGGCCCCCCGATCGTACCATCTCTTCTGTCTTCCCTGGGCCGCCTGGAGATTCTCCCTTACCATCAGAGACAGTTGCTCCATGCGGTCCCGGAGTTCCAGAACGTAGGGCACTATGGGGGTCCCTTCTTGCTCTGTCTCTCCCTCCCAGTGTCCTCTGATGAGGTCGAGGGGTCCGCGGACCCTTCTCCCATAGAGCAACTCGAAGGGCGAGAACCCCGTAGATTCCTGGGGTACCTCTCTGTACGCAAATAACAGGTGAGGCAGGAATCTCTCCCAGTCTCTGCAAGCGTCCGAAAAGGTCCTCAGCATTTGCTTGAGGGTCCCGTTAAAGCGTTCGCAGAGACCATTAGTCTGGGGGTGGTAAGGTGAGCTCAGCAAGGGCTTAATATTGCACACCTTCCACAACTGCTGGGTGAGCACCGCAGTAAACTGGGTTCCCTGGTCAGAGAGAATCTCCTTAGGGAACCCCACTCTGGTAAAAATCTTAACCAGGGCATCAGCTACTGTCTCTGCTTTAATGTTAGACATAGCCACTGCCTCTGGGTAACGGGTGGCGTAGTCCACCACGGTGAGAATATACTTCTTCCCGGATGGACTAGGCCTGGCCAGGGGACCCACAATGTCAACGGCTATGCGGTAAAAGGGCTCCCCAATAATAGGCATGGACATGAGTTTAGCCTTAGGGTGGTCCCCCCTCTTACCTATCCGTTGACATGTGTCACACGTTTTGCAGTATTGTCGCACATCCTGGCTAAAATTGGGCCAGAAGAAATTCTGTGTGATCCTATGGGCTGTACGACGGAACCCTAGATGTCCTGCTAGCGGTACATCATGCCCGATTCGCAGAATCTCCAGCTGGTATTTCTTAGGTACCACCAGCTGTCGTTTCTGCGAAGGGGCCTTACTTCTCCGAGCTGGCTTAGGGATCCTATACAGTCTATCCCCCACCCATTCAAAAAGCTCCCCATCTATTCCCCTTTCCTGAGTATCTGCCTTAGCCCTATACTTGTGTAAGGTCGGGTCCTCCCGAGTTTCCCTCCCGAATGCTTCTGGGGTATCCCAGCCTAAGAGCGCCTGATCTAAGGTACGTGTCGGGGAAGGTAGTCTCACCTGTGTCTCAGCAGCAAGCGGGCCGGTTCCAGCAGTACGTGTCTGGGCACGGGTAGTCACGGGGTTGACTTCATCGGGGCCCATCGGGGCGTAAGCAGAAAGGAGGGGGCTCAAATCATTCCCCTGTAGTACATCCGCTGGCAAATCCTTCATCACCCCCACATTCACGTGTCCCGAACCAACCCCCCAATCCAGGTGAACACGGGCAACAGGTAGCCGGAAGACGGTACCTCCCGCTACTCTTACGGCTACAGTGTCTCCGGTGTGTTGGCTCTCTGGGATGAGGTTCTTCTGTAGTAGGGTCATGGTAGCGCCACTATCACGTAGGCCATTGGCTACCGTTCCATTAACCTGGACCGTCTGCCTGTGTTGCTGCCTGTTGTCCCGTTTAGCGGCTTGTATTGGATCAGCCTCGTGCAGGACGCCCCAAAGTTCTTCCTCCTCAACGCAGTGGGCCGCAGGCATGGATGTGTTGCGGTTCCACCTTGCTGGCTGTCTCCATGACTGGGACTGCCTGGCTGGATTTAACGGACAGTCTGGCTTTTTGTGCCCTAGCTGTTTACACCCGAAACACCTGATGGGTTGTGAATAGTCCTGGGAGTTGAACCTGGGCTGCTGAGAATAAGTGGCCGCTGGAGGTGGTGCTGTAGGGTGGTACGGCTGTGGTTGGTAGGCGATAGCCAGAGGGGGTGCCGCTGATTGATAATCCACCCGAGCTGTTGCCTTGACCACAGGGGTATCCAGTTTGCGGGCGTCTGTGTATTCATCCGCCAAGCGAGCTGCTTCAGGCAAGGTGAAAGGTTTTCGGTCCCGGACCCACTCTCTGACTTCCAGGGACAGTTTGTCAAAGAAGTGCTCCAGCAGGAACACCTGCAGCACCTCTTCCCCAGATTCTGCTTGGCACCCAGCGACCCAGTGAGAGGCCGTGCGGTGTAGGCGGCATGCCCACTCGGTATACGAGTCTCCAGTCTGCTTGCTCGTCTCTCGGAACCGCCTCCGGTATGCCTCCGGTGTGACGGCATACCTGGCCAACAGTGTTTCTTTTACCAGTCCATAGTTCATAATATCCTCATCTGGGATGGCCCTGAACGCTTCACTGGCCCGGCCAGACAGTTTCCCAGACAAAATGGTAACCCATTCCTCTGTGGGCACCCGGTGTAGGGCACATTGCCGTTCAAAATCAGCAAGGTACCCATCAATCTCCCCTTCAGTTTCAATGAAATTTTTAAAAGCAATAAAATGTATCTTTCTCCTTTCAGTTGGTGCTGCTGTGACTTCTGCTGCTGCAGAACCTCTTTGCTGTAGCAAATTTATGTCAACAGCTGCTATAACTCGGTCTATGATCTCCGCTGTAGGGTTAGGACCATTATGTGCCAATCTTATGTTAACAGCCCGATCAAAACTTGCCTCTTCGGGTGTCCTGTCTGTTACGCTGGGCCTTTCTGTTATGTTGGGTCTTTCAGCTCCATCCATTTTGACTAGTTCTCTGATAATGTCCCTCTTCTTACGGTTGTTGGCCGGTCTTCCCCGGTTCTCCAGTAAGTCTTTGAGGGTAGAACGCTTTAGCCGTTCATACTGTGCTTCCATTGGCCTGTGTCCTCTTGTAGCTGTCCTTCCGGCTGTGGGGATCAATCCCACTGCTTGCCACCAATTGTAACGGCACCCCAAGTATGAAAGGGGTTAACACCGTTAGGATATTCCCTTTCCAACCACACGGAAGCCACCAGACACTCCAACCAGCCGAATAAGACCCCATACGAATGATTCTCCCCCCAGATACGAGACAACGCTCTGTATTCAAGTTCCAAAACAGGGAAAAAAAACTTTATTTTCAAAACACATGGTAACACATTTCTCTTCAAAACCCCCCCCTCCCATCCTTTGGGGAACAGGGCGGGTTAAACTGTCCAATGACAATGGTGATACAGGTCAGGTGTGTTCAAACTTCTCCTTTGATAAACAGTCTTAGGCAGAAGGGTTGATTCCCCCCCCCCACCCTCACAGAAGACACTTCCACATCCCATAATATGGAGCCAGCCGGTCTACCAAGCTCCAATCAACATCATCACAATGAAAGGGCCTTTAGCATAGGTGAGGCTCATTAGCATTACACAAGGAGACAGGAGACACATCAGCCTCTCTTAATTTAACCTGTTGAGTTCAGCACCAACAGAATAACTATTTACAGATCCTGGGCAATATTGGGGAATAATGTTACAGACCCATTTTAAAACAATCCCATACATATTCTCAATATCCATTATTTCCTTGCTCACCCTGTGCTCCAAAGTGACCCCCTGTCACAGATACATACATACATACATAGATGCATACATAGATAGATAGATACATACATACATACATACTGTGAGGGGGTTAGCTCGGTAGCGGGTGTGTGTGACCCCCTGGATGGGCTCCCCACACAAAAACAGGCCCAGCAGACGGAGGTTGTGGTTTTCAAGATCAAAAGGTGCGGTTTATTTCTCTATTTACAGTGACAAAAACACAGCAAAGCAAAAAGAAACATAAACAAAATAAATCCTGGTCAGCTTGACCTCTGACTAAACATGCAGGTTTCCCTAACTAACAACTGGGATCAGCCTGGTGCTGTCCTAGTCCCTAAGTCCCTGGTTTAGTAAATGTCCAAACAAATAGCCACACAGGCTTTGTCTCACCGCACAGGGGTTCACTCTCCCTAGACAGTCCACACAGGTCTGGGTCCAGGCATGAGCAAACACCTAATGAAGCTGGGAGTTTTTATAGAGGCCTTAAACGAGCTGACAAGCTTCAGCTGGTCTCATCAACTCCCTGCCTGCACGACGCCCAGCACTCTCCCTAGAGGTATGAATCATCCATGAGCCCACTAGCCTCAGCTCGGCTTCATCAACTCTCTCCCTAGTTGTATAAGTTGGCATAAAGCCTGAATCTGGGAGAAATATACCTACCCCCCTGGATGCAACCAGGTGACTTTACCTTCCTGCTGTCACAATACATACATAGATACATACATACATACATACATAGAATACATACATACATAGATAGATAGATAGATAGATAGATAGATAGATAGATAGATAGATAGATAGATAGATAGATAGAGAGATAGAATACATATGGGATAGATAGATAGATAGATAGATAAAGAGAGAGACAGACAGACAGATTGATACTGGAGACCTGTAAAGCAGGGCTGTAGGACGCAAGTACTCAGAGCCCCTCACACATACAGGAGATGTGTAAGGCTCCAGCAGATTGTCGGGTGAAGCACGGCTCCCTCCCCCTCCTTCCCCCCTCACTCTCAGTCCGAATCTCTGGCTGAGAACAGCACAACTTAGGTGCTGCTGTATATGGATGGGGTCAGGACACTGGACACTGGACAGGACACAGACAATATAAATTACACAGATAAAGTATTAGAAGAAGAATTGTACCTACCTCCAAGTCCTGAAGCCACAGAGCGAAACCGAAAGTGGCACAGCTGCCCAGGGAAATCACCGCCTATTTCCTCCTCTCCACCCAATGAGAGTGGCTGGAGAGGCACAGGACCCATCGAGATTGGCTAGAGGCGCCCTGCAAAGCGCCACAGAGCTAACAAAAAACTTGCAAATGAAGCGTCTTGCCTGCATTGCATTGGCATGATGCTTCATGATGCTTTAATACCACACTGTGCCCGGCGCCCGCCCCGAACATAACACTAAAGGACCTTTTTTTTTTTTTCTTTTTTCTTCTTAAAGGGCCAATTTTTTTTTTACCAGTGGCTTTGGGGGAGGGGGGGGGGGGCGGCGCCCATGCGCCCCCTATGGACGGGCCGCCACTGTTTTTAGTTTATATTTAGTATAAACACAGCGCAACTATTTAATTATGTAACGGCCTCACCCCATCTCCTTTGTCTAGGGGTATATCACACGACAGGGTGAGATGCGCTACGGCCCATGTCCTCCCCATAGCTGTGGGTGAGGTGAAGGCCAGTACCAGATATTTCCTCGGGCCTATGTGCTTTTGTCTAGAATCAAGTCCCGCTGTGTCAACACTTCCCTCTGCTCCCATTAACCAGAGTTCCACACACCGATCACAGTCCAACTCTTGCTTTATTGTACATCTCACAATAAACAGTGCTTCAGTAGCCTACTGGTTGCGACTTGATAACATTTTGATACGGGGAATGAGCAGGTCGAGGCACTATCCTGGTTATTAGCTAAACCACTGTGATCTCGCCAGCGGTTACTATAGCATTAGCTAGAAAGGACTTAGAACTTGAGAGTCTCTACCAGCGACTCAAGAGAACGTAGATAGGAGCTGCGGCCCCTATCAGGGGAAGATGTCCCTCCAAGGGAGTTACCAGAGGCCCATCCGTCACTGGGTTGATGCTGCTCCAGACTCTCCGGACGGGTAACCTCCCCGGCCTCCTCACCTCAGACATGGGCCCCATCCACCTCAGGGACCCTCGGACTTCTCCACCCTCGCGGGATCCAGTCGAAGTCACTGGACCCCAGGCCTCCTAGTTTAGTACCTCACCCCAGGCTGAAGGTGCCTGGGATGGACTCCAACTCGATTCCGGTCAGGCCTAGGGCGCCTGGGCCGGAATCCGGAACCGCCCGCACCCAGGCCTAAGGTGCCTGGGCGCGTGAAGAAGATCCTCCTGAAGACCTCGTGGTTAGGGCGTCTCTCCCTTTTATCTCCTCCCATCGACACCACGGCAGGTTCCCCGCCCTCGCCGTACCATCTCCGGAAAGGGACAAAAAGGGTAGCACTGTAATGGCAAATCTACCTTGAGCCTTCAGGTACCCCGCTACCCAGAGGCCAAGGAGATTATTACACCATCCAATCCTCCACGAACACAAATGGTCCACTATTCCCATACTTACACACCTGAGTGTCCCACCTAAATTTAGAGACCCCGCTACAATTACATTTAAATATCACTAACATACATTTACCTTCAAGTGGCAGCTTCAGAGATATTCAGTCCTAGCGCGCAGTGGTGATTTGAGGAAAGAATTTTTGGTTTGGGAGGGCGTTTTTCTACTTATCTACTGGTATAGAGGACCGATCAGGTCTGCCTGAAAAACTGACAGGTGGACACGGTTGGACCGTTCATGTGAAAGTGCCTAAAGTGCAATGTGGTAGATGACAAGAATTATATATATATTGTGACAACGCATTTATAGTAGGAGCAGCCTTTCACCACTCTGCCTGGACAGGAACCAACCACAGCAACCCTGTGTATGCAAAGAATAAAACATACTGTATGTGTAGCGCTACCCCCAGTTAAGAGAGCCGCTGGTTTTGTTTTGGGCCCTGTAGTGCAACACTGTCAACCCCTGGCAATCGGCTCTACCCTCCCGTGGCACAGCTAGTAAGGGGAGATAGGACCGCGTGACCACAACTCTAGGTGACGCAGTCCTATGGCAAACACACACAGTGATATACTTTAAAACTTCTATTAAAGTAAGTGAAACTGACACCAATGTACTTGACCCAGATATTTTACTGAGGCTAATGGGCAAGTAATAAACAACAGTATAACAAGTTGCAGATCCCTGCAATAAACAGTAATAAAGATAAACAGAGTAATCAGAATAATAAAGTATTGCTATGCAACTCTAGCGCTGCCCTTTTACAGCTACTTCCCCTCATGGGTAGACTAACACCCAGCAATGTCTATCTATGCAGTCAGGCCTGACTGATCTAAATGGAAATTCAGTGAAACAATATTCGCTAGCAATCTTTCGGTGGTGCACTTGAAGAACAACTTTGTAATCCCAACGAATAGTAAAGATAAAGTATCTGTCTTTAAACAGCTCTCACCACCTGGACAAGTCCAAGTCCGTTTCCTCCGCCGATTCGTCTAGGAACAGGAATCCCCCACTTTGAATCTTTGGTCCCCAAAGACATCTAACATTTTTAGATCTGCAAAACATTTTAGCTTCAATGCGGTTGCATAGGATTGACAGAGGAGCCTCCCACCAATCATCATATGATGGGGAGCTGTCCTGTCCACAGGTCGCTTCAGTGGGGGTGACCTGTCTAACTGTGCCAGGAAGTGAGCTGGGGTTGCCCTTCACCAAATCTGTGGTGAGAACGTCAGTCTCTCTTGGCAACCCTTGAGGGGTGAAGATAACTTCTTCGGTGCTCTCACCCATCACTTCACAAGTCGGTCTCTTGAGAGGATGTTTAACTCTTCGCTTTCTCTGTTCCACTGGCTCAGATATGGTATGCTCACTAGCCTCTTTGAGTACTTCTGCCTCCTGCAGATTGGTTTCTTCCACTACTGCTATGGATCCTTCTTCTGGCAGTGAGGGTAAGGGATTACATCTGGGGACAGCAGGGGCTAAAAGCCGTTTCACCAGATCGGTATTGGTCCCAACGATGAGAGAGCTTCTTGAGGGCCCTGGCAGCCAGGGACAGACAATGGCCAGGGTCTGAAAGTTCTGGGGCTCCCCAGCCCTCAATGGATCACACGACAACTTGATCCGCAGACATCCATCACAAGAGTACTCTTCTGCTTGAATACCCTGAATCTTGGTGTCTCCCAACTCTTCCAGGGGCAGGTATGACAGGTACTTCTTGTAAAAGTCTCTGGTCATCAGGGTAACCTGAGCACCTGTATCAAGGATGGCTCTGGTGTAGATCCCTTCGATCAGAACAGGCACTACAGGCAGAGGACCTACCAATTGGGTAGCAGTCCTTTTGGAAACACCTGTAACAGCAGACTGGCATACTTGAACTTGTGCTCCCTTCAGCTTCCGGCGCTGGGAATGCCGTTTCTGGCGTTGTTTGGAAGGCTGATAAGCGTTGTTTACTGAGACGGCATAAACTGCAGGTGTCCTCCACCGCTCCCTCGCAGATTCAGGGAAAGTTATTTTTGAAGGCCCGGATCTTCTCTCCATTCTTGGGTCACTTCTCTGAGGCCTCCCCAGCCTTCTGTCTCCATTCGTGGACTTGGACACACTTGCTGGTAGTGACCTACACCTCCACAATTTTGACAGATGTCTTGCTTCGTGGGCTTTTGGCCGAACAATCCAGTACTTTCTACCATCAATTTGTTCATCATCTCCGCCAGCTGGGACACTTGCACCTTCAGTGTGTCTATCTCAGACCTGACATCCAGTGACCCGGTCACCATCTCCATTATTTTGGACATCTGAGTCTTCAGGATCTCCACTTCGGAGTCCCGTTCCGCAGCCGTAACTGATCTGACTCCCACCGCGGGGAGGGTAGTGGTCTTCTCAGCCCCTTGCTGTTCATTTAAGAGGGCTTCTTCATCTCTTATGATTCGTACAGGATCTGGGTAACTCAAAGTCATCACTCCTTCAGAGGTCTTCAAGTAGAGCCAAACTGGATCTGAACGCAGGGCCCCCTCCGGATCTGCTTCATTCGGGTTGCGTCTATGACCTGCGGTAGTATTCCCTTCTTTAGGACAATTTGGCACAGCTTCCGGTTTAGCCTCCGCACATATTCGGATAACTTCTCTCCCGGCTGTTGGAGGGTATATTCGAACTGGTATATCAGTTCAGTCGCCTTCTCCAGCTGGCCAAATTCCTCCTCCAGCATAGCCAGATAATCGTTTGCGGTACAGGTAGCGTTGCTAAGCCTGAGGTTTTTTACAGCTTCAGCAGCAGCACCCTTTAGACTTTCGCTGATGCGCTGCTTCTTCTGCGCCTCTGGTACCTCCCATCCTTCTACCGCTTGCATGGCCTGTCCAATACAGGTGTCAAATTCTTCTTCTCCGGCAGGCACTGGTTGCTTCCCTGAGAAGGTGCTAAGCTTCCGGTAACCGGCCTCCACATGCACCGTACTGCTTTTCTGGCACTTAATTACAAGGTCTCCTAGAGCATTCAACAATTCAGGCCCTATAGCGGCCAGCGGTCATCCCGGGCTTAATAGTTCCTTAGGCTTTTCTGCTTTAGGGGATAGTGGTGGAGATAATCGCGGGGGTGATGGCTTTGGTGTCTGAAACCATTCTTCCTTCACTGGCAGCGTATGTATCAAGTGATAGGTCTGATTATCTATGGCTTGTATACTCTGACTTTTAAAATGCTCTGGGATTTCGTTTTTCCATTCTACCAGTGTGTATGTAAACGAGATCACTGGATCTGGCCTAAAATCCATCACCCATGCTTTGTGGCTCAGAGACAGTAACAATACGAGCTGTTTTATCTCCTCTTCCTTCCATCTTTCCCCCGGGAGTACAATGACTACCGCCGCGGTTGGATCGGCGCCAATCGCTGAGCACCACTGTGACATTGCTAGCGGGTCCATGCTGGTACTTCTGACCGGCTTGATTGCAGCGTGCAACGTACAAGGATCCCGGACTCGAGCCCCCACGTGTAGCGGCCTCACCCCCTCTTTTTGGTCTAGGGGTATGTTGTACGTGAGGGTGAGATGCGCTACGGCCCATGTCCTCCCCATTGCAGCAGGTGAGGTGAGGGCCAGTACCAGTTATTCTTCTCGGGCCTGTGTGTTTCTATTCACAACCAAGTCTTGCTGTGCTGACACTCCCCTTCACTCCGATTAACCAGAGTTCCACACACCGATAAGGATCCAACACTTGTTTTATTGTAACACACAATAAACAGTTCTTTGTCAGCCAACTGGTTGAGATCCATAAACAGTTCAATACGGTGGGGTGAGCAGGTCGAGGCACTGTCCTAATGATAAAACTAAACCACTGTGGTTTCACCAGCGGTTGCTATAGCCATTGGCTAGAGAGAGGAACTTGAAACTTGTGAGTCTCTACCAGCGACTCTGAAGAACATGAATTGGAGTACCTTCGCTGCGTTGTGGCCCCTGTCAGGGGGAAGATGTCCCTCCAAGAGAGTTACCAGAGGCCCCTCCGTCACCGGGTTGATGCTGCTCCGGACTCTTCAGATGGGTAACCTCTCCGGCCTCCTCACCTCAGACATGGGCCCCATATACCTCAGGGTCCCTCGGACTCATCCGCCCTTGCGGAGCCCAGTAGAAGTCACTGGGCCCCAAGCCTCCGGTGTAGTACCTCACCCCAGGCTTAAGGTGCCTGGGATGGACGCCAACTCTGCTCCGACCAGGCCTAGGGCACCTGGGCTGGAACTCCGGATCGCCCGCACCCAGGCCTAAGGTGCCTGGGCGCGCGCTCGAGAAGAAGACCTCGTGGCGAGGGCGTCTCTCCCCTTTAATCTCCTCCCGTGACGCCACAGCAGGTTCTCCGCCCCCGCTGTACCACCGCCGGAACGGGACAAAAAGGATAGCACTGCGGCAGTGATTCTACCTCGACCTGTGGGAACACCGCCACCCCAGGCCAAGAAGAATAGTACACCACCAAAGTCCTCCACGACTGAAAGTGGTCTAAATCCTCTATGATTTACACACACCTGGGTCATACTTACCCTCCCCTGTACTCTCCTGCCCCTGTACTGTACCCTCCTACCCCCTGTGCTGTACTCTTCTGCCCCCTGTACTGCGTCCACTTACCCTCCCCCTGTACTGTACTCTCCTGCCCCCTGTACTGTACCCTCCTGCCCCCTGTACTGTTTCCACTTACCCTCCCCCTGTACTGTACTCTCCTGCCCCCTGTACTGTACCCTCCTGCCCCCTGTACTGTGTCCACTTACCCTTCCCCTGTACTGTACTCTCCTGCCCCCTGTACTGTACTCTCCTGCCCCCTGTACTGTGTCCACTTACCCTCCCCTGTACTGTACTCTCCTGCTCCTGTACTGTACTCTCCTGCCCCACTGTACTGTGTCCACTTACCTTCTTCCTGTACTGTACCCTCCTGCCCCCTGTGCTGTGTCCACTTACCCTCTTCCTGTACTGTACTCTCCTGCCCCTTGTGCTGTGTCCACTTACCCTCCCATGTACTGTACTCTCCTGCCCCCTGTACTGTGTCCACTTACCCTCCCCATGTACCCTCCTTATACAGTTAATTTTTATCGATTGAATAATTTTTACTATTATGGGCGTGAGTGGGGCCTCATGTTCAAAGCCTAGAGCCGCCTCTGGATCTAGGCAAGTATGTATTGATGGGCTCAGTAAGGCTGCATTCATGAACAGTAAGGCTACATTCATATGCTCAGTAAGGCTGCATTCGTATGGACAGTAAGGCTGCATTCATATGCTCAGCTGCATTCACGGGCATAGTAAAGCTGCATTCATGGACAGTAAGGCTGCAATCATATGCTCAGTGAGGCTGCATTCATATGCACAGTAAGGCTGCATTCATGGACAGTAAGGCTGCATTCATGGACAGTAAGGCTGCATTCATACGCTCAGTAAGGCTGCATTCATATGCTCAGTAAGGCTGCATTCATGGACAGTATGGCTGAATTCATATGCACAGTGAGGCTGCATTCATATGCACAGTGAGGCTGCATTGATGGGCTCAATGAGGCTGCTTTCAAAGGCACAGTGAGGCTGCATTGACGGGCACAGTGAGGCTGCATTGACGGGCACAGTGAGGCTGCATTGACGGGCACAGTGAGGCTGCATTGGCGGGCACCGTAAAGCTGCATTTGATGGGCACATCGAGGCTTAAATGATGGGCACAGTGAGGCTGCATTGATGGGCACTGATGAGGCTGCATTGATCTCTTGTACCATGTCTGCAGTCTCTAACCATCTCTTGTACCATGTCTTCAGTCTGTGACCATCTCTTGTACCATGTCTCCAGTCTCTGAGCATCTCTTGTGTCATGTCTGTAGTTTCTGACCATCTATTGTATCATGTCTGCATTCTCTGACCATCTCTTGTACCATGTCTCCAGTCTCTGACCATCTCCTGCACCATGTCTCCAGTCTCTGACCATCTCCTGTACCATGTCTCCAGTCTCTGACCATCTCCTGTATCATGTCTGCAGTCTCTGACCATCTCCTGTATCATGTCTCCAGCCTCTGACCATCTCCTGTACCATGTCTGCATTCTCTGACCATCTCCTGTACCATGTCTCCAGTCTCTGACCATCTCCTGTACCATGTCTCCAGTCTCTGACCATCTCCTGTACCATGTCTGCAGTCTCTGACCATCTCTTGTACCATGTCTGCAACCTCTAACCATCTCTTGTCTTATATCATGTCTGCAGTCTCTGAGGGAGTCTGAAGAGGAGTCAAGAGAGGGAGTGCTGCAGGGATGGGGGTCATGGGAGAAGTCAGAAGTGTGTGGACTGTGGAGAGGAGACTATAGGAAAACCAGAGCTGGAGCTGACTGACTGATCCCTGCACAGTGCACCTGAGAGGAGGTCAGTGACAGCGCCGCAAGGCCAGTCTGAGGGGAGGGGGCGTCACTGATGTAAGGGGGTTCTGATATAAAGGTTTCCCCCTATATTAGTAAACCCACCCCCTTACCTTAGTGTATTGTTTCTGTGGAAGGTGGTCTCTGGTCAACAAAGTCCCCCTCCCCCACGTTCCCAGAGTTCCTGGAGTCCCCCTTGATGATTGACCACTTTTAGCACTTTTAACTGGAATTTGCTTTATATATATATATATATATATATATATATATATATATATATATATGTAGCGGCCTCCTCTCTCCCCCTCTTATTCTCTCAGCTCATCTGTCTCTTGTCTAGGGGTACCTTAGAGGAGAGAGAGAGCGGGGTCACCACGCCAAGCCTTCGCCGCAGATGTTTGTGTGATGTAAGCAAAGTTCCTGTTTTACCTTCGGGTCAGTGTTCTGCACCTGGAACCTCCAAAGAGAGTTACCTTGAACAATGTCTGCCAGAAAATGAGCCCCACACCATTAAAGTCCAACACTCCTTTATTCTTCTCCATGCAAAAGTTGTACTCCCTTAGAGAACAGAACAGACAAGGAGGTGTTGATGCGAGTAGGCCCAGACACAATGAACTCTCCACTTTCCTTCCTGAAATTGGGTTGCGGTCTCCGAGCGAGGGGGGAGGATTTCCTTCCAGGCGGTCTCCGATGGGAGGCTCACCTGTCACTGGCAATATGCTGCACCGGGTCTTCAAGCAAGTATCTCCCACCGGTCCATTACGCCTTCTGGATTCGGGTACCCAATCCCTGGGTTCCCTAGGACCTCCTTCCCTCGCGGAAGTCAGTGGTGGGCACTGAACTTCAGACCTCCTCCCAAGTACCTCACCCCAGGCTAAAGGTGCCTGGGATGGAACACGACCTCCGAATATCCCCTGGGCCTAGGCCGCCTAGGGGACCGTCACGAACCACCGCCCTCAGGCTGAAGGTGCCCGGGACTCGACTCCCGTCACCAAAAATGGCCGCCCCCTTTATACCCCCTCCCAGCAAGCACGGCGGGTTCCCCGCCCCACCATACAACCGCTGAGAGAGGCCAAAAGAGGTACGACACCGCAATGATGGCTCAACCCCGGGCCCAAAGTGACAACGCCACCTAGTGGGCCCCAGGGAACCACCCATCACAGTTTCCCCACCAGATTCAAAAAATATATATAAAGCATATACCTGCTACACTCTCCCCCTGGTGATTTGACACTGGTCCCCAGTTTCTGGAGCAAACTATGCCCTCAACGGCTGACATAGTCCAGTCCAGAAACCAACTATAAATTGTACAAAAATATACTTTTGAAAAACTTGGTCAACTAAAGCAATTGTGTCTGAGCCTTACATGAAAGGGAAGGGAAACAACAACATTTTAACCATAACTTTAGAATCACATATTCACATTATACTTTTTTTTTTCCCACCCATCCTGACTTAGACCCACCCCATACTCAGTGGTCTTGATGGGATGCTCTCCTGCAGAGGGAAAAAGAAAATTAACACACATAAACCCTGAAACATATATTCATGTGAGAGGAAAGAAACTTCTTCGTAAAGAAATCCCTTTTCTCCATAGAGTGAGTGTGTGAAAAGTGTTAACGATGCGCAACACTGCCACCTGGTGACAGCATCGCGGTAACTGCACTCGTGGAACTTTCCTTCTTCACCTGAGCCCTATCTACCCCAGAGTCCATGATCTCTTGCTGAAAAAGTGAAGAACAAACCAGGAACAGTCCTTCATTCCTCTGGGTAACAGGGACAACAGGCCCCAGAAACTTCAGCAGCATAAAGAACAAGAACGGAGTCTTTTCTCTCCTACGGATAGAAGCGGGGATGCGGCAGAACAAGTGGTTTCAAGTGCTGATCCATGGTCTCCAGATGGTACTCAACATCCTCCCCTTCCTTGCGCCGGATCAACACCTTGTCCGCATGGATGTGCCGTCCCAACATCCATTCTGCCTTGCAGTCTTTAAAACACTGAGAGGCCTTGGGGGAACATGCCAGGTACCTGCGGGCGTGTGGAATCTGAAGGTAGGTCCACACAAAGTCATTGTACCAGCGCTCCCGGGAAACTTCCACCTCGTACAACAACTCCTTGGACAAGTATGGGTACTCCCATCCATACTCTGCAGCAACCTTCTGGCCAAATAGGCGTTGTAGTCTCGCCAGAGGAGGCATGGTGGCTTTGTCCCCTTCACCAGGGAAAACTATCGAGTCCGGGTGGCGAGGGACCTTGATCACATCTGATCTGGGCATAGGTGCCCGCAACAACAGTTTCTTTTCCCCGGTCTTGGGTGTAGGTGATACCAGGGATGTAAGGGCAGGTTGGGAACGGGACCCCTCTTCAGGCGCCAGTGCCTCCACCCGGGGTGTACTATCCCCCGTAGACATGGGTGGATCCCTGGTTCTGCGGGACGAAGCGAGGGGTACTTTGTCCCAGCCCTTTTCAGCAAGCAGTTCATCAATAGCAACATCGTCTCCCACATCCGAGAGCGACTCCAGGTCAGAGGTGTCACACTCCTCCGCGGGCAAGTAGCCTGTAGTGGAGACTGAATTGCCACCTCTTCCCACACACCAAATCTCTTTGCCTGGCTTACTTTGGCCTTTACTTGAAGCGGGACGTCCGGAACTCTTACTGGCGGATCCATCCGGGCCGGGCGTAAGCGGGCGAGATGGTCCACCACAACCGCTGGTCGGGGCTACCATACCGGTCTTTCTCTTCGGTGGTGGACGCTGCGAGACAGTGGTGACCGAGCCAGCATCCTCGGATTTCTCCCGTTGAGTGTTCACGACCTCCTCCGCGGTCGCTGCAGTGTGCGCAGGGATGGCTGTCAAAGCAGTGATTCCTCCTCTTTGAGTGGTGTTGCCTGCAGCACGGCCGGGGTAAATGGTTCTCGGCTTCTCAACCGCTGGATCCACTTCAAAAAGGAACTCCCCACAGGCCTCGCATCGCCCGAACGGCTTCAGTTGGCACACCAGTCCCGAACAACTGGGACAAATCACACCCAGGGCCTCAACGTCCATGCACGAATACAGGGCGAATCGACCCCTTGGCTTTAGCCGGATCCCCGCATCTGTAACCGGAGCAGCAGCAGTCAGTGTAGTGGTAGAAGGGTGAACCGGAATCCACGATGTATGTCCAAACATGGTGACCTGTTGCTGATCCATCGCACACTGCAAGGTTTTTGCGCCAACGTCCCACGTGTAGTCCCTCACTTGTATTGGACTCCTCCCCTTTGCTCCAGTTCGCAGGCTTTTCTTCTTTTCTGAGTCACGCCCACGAACTAAGTGGTGGGGTTGTGCCTGGTGGCGCAGTGCAATAGAAGCCCCCACGTGTACTAATTCACACGGCTGAGCTTCTCCCTTTCCTCGCTCTTCTGCGCGGGCCTTTCCCTTCACTGGGTCATGTCCACGACTTCGAGCAGGGATGCACTTCGGCCACTGATGGCCTGCCTACTCGTAACTCTTCCAAGCAGACACGTTCAATTCCGTAGTAACACGAACACTATACCGGACCCGAGCCCTCACGTGTAGCGGCCTCCTCTCTCCCCTCTTATTCTCTCAGCTCGTCTGTCTCTTGTCTAGGGGTACCTTAGAGGAGAGAGAGAGCGGGGTCACCACGCCAAGCCTTCGCCGCAGATGTTTGTGTGATGTAAGCAAAGTTCCTGTTTTACCTTCGGGTCAGTGTTCTGCACCTGGAACCTCCAAAGAGAGTTACCTTGAACAATGTCTGCCAGAAAATGAGCCCCACACCATTAAAGTCCAACACTCCTTTATTCTTCTCCATGCAAAAGTGAACACAGTCAGTTGTACTCCCTTAGAGAACAGAACAGACAAGGAGGTGTGGATGCGAGTAGGCCCAGACACAATGAACTCTCCACTTTCCTTCCTGAAAGTGGGTTGCGGTCTCCGAGCGAGGGGGGAGGATTTCCTTCCAGGCGGTCTCCGATGGGAGGCTCACCTGTCACTGGCAATATGCTGCACCGGGTCTTCAAGCAAGTATCTCCCACCGGTCCATTACGCCTTCTGGATTCGGGTACCCAATCCCTGGGTTCCCTAGGACCTCCTTCCCTCGCGGAAGTCAGTGGTGGGCACTGAACTTCAGACCTCCTCCCAAGTACCTCACCCCAGGCTAAAGGTGCCTGGGATGGAACACGACCTCCGAATGTCCCCTGGGCCTAGGCCGCCTAGGGGACCGTCACGAACCACCGCCCTCAGGCTGAAGGTGCCCGGGACTCGACTCCCGTCACCAAAAATGGCCGCCCCCTTTATACCCCCTCCCAGCAAGCACGGTGGGTTCCCCGCCCCACCATACAACCGCTGAGAGAGGCCAAAAGAGGTATGACACCGCAATGATGGCTCAACCCCGGGCCGCCCAAAGTGACAATGCCACTTAGTGGGCCCCAGGGAACCACCCATCACAGTTTCCCCACCAGATTAAAAAAAATATATATAAAGCATATACCCGCTACATATATATGTATATATATATGTAGCGGGTATGTACTTTCCCGGGTGTAAATTTGTATTTGGAAGTGACACCAGTGATGTGTGATTCACCTCGGCCCATGGGGTGGCGCTGTCGCCCTGGGTTGGGTTGGATTATCGCTGTGTGCCGTCTTCCTTTTTGTCCTCCCTCGGCAGCAGTACGGTGGGGCGGGGAACCCGCCGTGCTTGCTGGGAGAGGGTATAAAGGGGGCCGGCCATCTTGGTCACGGGGTCGAAGTCCCAGGCACCTTCAGCTTGCGGACGGTGGGTCGTGACGGTCCTCTGGGTGGCCTAGGCCCAGAGGACAGCGGAGGTCGAGTTCCATCCCAGGCACCTTTAGCCTGGGGTGAGGTACTTAGATGGAGGTCCGGAGCTCAGTGCCCAACACTGGGTTCCGCGAGGGAAGGAGATCCTAGGGCGCCCAGGGATTGGGTACCCGAATTCGGAAGGCGCAATGGACCGGGGGGAGCTCCTCATTTGAAGACCCGGTGCAGCATATTGCCGGTGACAAGTGAGTCTCTCGTCGGAGACCGCCTGGAAGGAAATCTACCCTCGTGTGGAGACCAGGACACACTTCTAGGAAGGGAAGTGGCAGCTTACATTGTGTCTGGGCCTGTTCGCATCCACACCTCCTTTTCTGTTCTGTTCTATCAAGGGAGTTCAACTGTTTGTGTTCAGACAAGGAGAATAAAGGAGTGTTGAACTTTAATGGTGTGGAGCTAATTTTCTAACGGACATGGTTCGCGGTGACTCTTGGAGGGAGGATCCAGGTGCACAGCACTGACCCGAAGGTAATACAAAACCGTTGCTTATACCGCACTAACACCTGTGGTGGAAGCCAGGCGTGGTGTCCCCGCTCCCTCCCCTCTAAGGTACCCCTAGACAAGAGAAAGACGAGAAAAGAGGGGAGTGGAGGTGGCCGCTACACGTGGGGGCTCGTCCGGGATAGTGTTTGTGCACCACAGTATTGAACGTGTCTGTTGGAAGAGTTAAGCGAACAGGCGGGCCTTCATTGGCCGAAGTGCATCCCGGTGCTCAAAGTCGTGGACATGACCCATTGAAGGGAAAGGCCCGCGCAGAAGAGCGAGGAGAGGGGGAAACCCAGCCGTGTGAGGGACTACACGTGGGGGTTTCTAGTTGCACTGCGCCACCAGGCACACCCCCACCGCTTAGTTCATGGGCGTGACTCAGAAAGAAAAGAAGAAAAGCCCGCGAACTGGAGCAAAGGGGAGGAGTCCGATACGTGTGAAGGACTACACGTGGGACGTTGGCGCAAAAACTTTGCAGTGTGCGATGGATCAGCAACAGGTCACCATGTTTGGACACACCTCGTGGATTCCAGTTCACCCTTCCACCACGACTTTGACTGCTGCTGCTCCGGTAACGGATACGGGGATCCGACTAAAGCCAAGGGGTCGATTCGCCCTGTACTCGTGCATGGACGTTGAGGCCCTGGGTGTGATTTGTCCCGGGTGTTCGGGACTGGTGTGCCAGTTGAAGCCGTTCGGACGCTGTGAGGCCTGTGGGGAGTTCCTGTTCGAAGTGGATCCGGTGGAGAGGCCGAGAACCATTTACCCTGGCCGGGCTTCAGGCAACACCACTCAGAGAGGAGGAATCACTGCTGTGAGAGTCACCCCTGCGCACACTGCAACGACCGCGTAGGAGGTCGTAAAATCTCAACGGGAGAAATCCGAGTATGCTGACTCGGTCACCACTGTCTCGCAGCGTCCACCACCGAAGAGGAAGACCGGCATGGTAGCCCCGACCAGCGGTTGTGGTGGACCGTCTCGCTCGCTTACACCCGGCCCCGATGAATCCGTCGACAAGAGTTCCGGACGTCCAGCTTCAAGAAAAGGCCGAGGTAAGCCAGGCGGGGAGACTTGGTGTGTGGGAGGAGGTGTCGGGAAGTCATGGCCTAGCAAATCCGCGGGAGGTGGTGGCTCCGTTTCTACAACCGGCTACATACCCGCGGAGGAGTGTGACACCTTTGACCTGGAGTCGCTCTCGGACATGGGAGACGACGCTGCCATAGACGATTTGTTTGCCGGGAAGGGCTAGGACAACATACCTCTCGCTTCATCTCGGAGAACCAGAGATCCACCCATGTCAACAGGGGAAAGTACACCCCGGGTGGAGGCACCAGCGCCTGAAGAGAGGTCCTGTCCCCAGCCTGCTTCTACATCCCCGGTGCCATCTGTATCGAAGGCCGGGGAAAAGAGACTGTTGCTGCGGGCACCTATGCCCAGATCGGATGTGATCAAGGTCCCTCGCTACCCGGACTCGATAGTTTTACCTGGCGAAGGGGACAGAGCTACCATGCCTCATTTGGCGAGATTGCAACGGCTGTTTGGTCAGAAGGTTGCTGCAGATTATGGATGGGAGTATCCATACTTATCGAAGGAGTTGCTGTATGAGGTGGAAGTGTGCCGGGAGCGCTGGTACAATGACTTTGTGTGGACCCACCTTCAGGTTCCCCACGCCCGCAGGTACCTGGCATGCTCTCCAAAGGCCTCTCAACGTTTTAAAGACTGCAAGGCAGAGTTGATGTTGGGACGACACATCCATGCAGATAAAGTGTTGATTCGGCGCAAAGAAGGAGAAGATGTGGATCACCAGAAGACGGGGGGCGTGGTCTGAACATGGCTGTGTGAGGACGCACAGAGCAGGAGCTCCAAGCAAACCACCTGATCTGTCCTGGAATGGTATCTCGGCAGCCGGAAATTCAGCGGCATGAGAACGGTCCGTGAGCGGATAACCAGAACCTCTCGCAAGGCAGAGGAGAGCAGGAAGTTACAGCCGGACATTCAATTTTTTTTTGCAGCGGCAGAAAAGCTGGAGCAGAATAAGGCAGCAGCAGCAACAGTTAGAGAGGAGAGGGATTCGGGCAGACGTAGCGGACGGGAAGGAGGGGAGGATACTAAAGGTATTAGGATGGCTGAAAGTGTGGAAACCACTGAAGACACCGGTGTATGCGCCCAGCAAGAGAGTATGGAGAAAGATCTGCGGGTTTTAATTCAGGCATTGCCTACTAGAGTGGATCTAGAGGCACTGCCTACGAAACCAGACATAGAGGCTCTTATATCCAAGGTGGAAGAAGCGCACTTAGCAGATATGCAGCAAGTCTATGGTGAGATTCAGTCGGTAAAGGAACGCATGGAGTCAGGTGAGTTAAAAACAGCCGCTCTGGGGGAGAAGATGGAGGCATGCGAAAAGGAACGAGAGGACTATATGGAAACAGTCTCGGATATGCAGCTTCAGATTGAGGAGCTGGGAGACCGAAGTCGCCGCTGCAATTTAAGGCTGAGGGGGGTCCCCGAAGAGCCGGGTCAGGAGAATCAGGAAACCCTCCAGGATAAGGTAATGAAAATTTTTAATACAATATTGGAGGGTAAAGTCCCAGCAAATATGGAGATGGGCAGAATACACAGAGCCCTGGGCCCCAAACCTACAGACCCCAAGAGACCTCGCGATATAATATGCCGCCTACACAGGTATACGCATAAAGAGATAATTGCGAAGAAAGCATGGGAGGTGGGTGTAGTTGAGGTTGGAGAAGGGACTGTTAAGATTCTGCCCGACCTCTCCCGAGCTACACTACAGCGCAGAGCTGTGATGCGACCAATACTAGACTGTATCCGGCGGGAGGGGGGGACATACCGCTGGAGGTACCCCCTAGCAGTGGTGATAAAAAAGAACTCAGCTATGTTTGTACTTCAACTATATAGTGACCTCCCTAAACTGTTTTCATTCCTCGGGGTTTTTGAAGGTGGAATTTAAGGGGTCACATAATATAGGGAGGGGGGAGGGGGGGAAATGTTTTCTCTCTTCCTTTTCAAGAATAATTATAGAGGTGGGAGGAGGCCTACCCCCCTTTTTTTTGGGGGGGGGGACGGTGTGGATATAGGAGATATTATACCATATTAATTATTAATTGATTACATTAATTATCTCAGAGAAGGCGGGCACAGAAGGGAAATATAGAGTAAAATAGTAATACCTAAATATAAATAATGTATTTTTTTTTACATGTATGTATATTGTGACAGCAGGAAGGTAAAGTCACCTGGTTGCATCCAGGGGGGTAGATATATTTCGCCCAGATTCAGGCTTTACGCCGACTTATACAACTAGGTGGAGAGTTGTATAAGGCTAGTGGGCTCATGGATGACTCATACCTCTAGGGAGAGTGTGGGGCGTCGTGCAGACAGAGATGAGGAGACCAGCTGAACCTTGTCAGCTCATTTAGGCCTCTATAAGAACTCCCAGCTTCATTAGATGTTAGCTCATGCCTGGAACCAGACCTGTGTGGACTGTCTAGGGAGAGTGAACCCCTGTGCGGTGAGACAAAGCCTGTGTGGCTATTTGCTTGGACATTTAAAACCAGGGACTTAGGGACTAGGACAGCACTAGGCTGATCCCAGTTGTTAGTTAGGAAACCTGTATGTTTAGTCAGAGGTCAAGTTGACCAGGATTTATTTTGTTTATGTTTCTTTTGCTTTACTGTGTTTTGTCACTGTAAATAGAAAATAAACCGCACCTTTTTGATTTTGAAAACCACAACCTCCGTTTGCTGGGCCTGTTTTTGTGTGGGGAGCCCATCTCGGGGGTCACACACACCCGCTGCCGAGCTAACCCCCTCACAGTTGGTGGAGAACCAGTGGCAGTTTTTTTTTTAAGCCAGCATGGAGGAGATACTGAAGCAGCTGGCTCTAGCAAATGCCAATCAACAGCAGACAAATGCAGGTTTGCAAAAGAACTTCGCAGCCCAGCAGCAAGCTCATCAACAGAGCCTTGCAGCCCAGCAGCAGACAAACGCAACTTTGCAACAGAGTCTGGAGGCTCAGCAACGAGCCCAGCAGCAATCTGAGGCCCGCTTCATAGACCTGTTGCAGAAGCAAGAGCAGAGACTACAACAACAGATGGAAGCAGTAATGCAGCAACGTCCGCAGACCAGTGAGGAAAGCCGTCCCACTAATACCGCGTCCTTTGGGGTGAGTCGTTTATTGACAAAAATGACTGGAGAGGATGATCCAGAGGTATTTTTGACCACATTTGAAAGGACCGCTGAAAGAGAAAAGTGGCCTGAGGAGCAGTGGGCTGGACTGGTGGCTCCTCTGTTAACTGGCGAATCGCAGAAAGCTTACTATGACCTAGAGCCTAACCAAGCAAAAGACTATGTGATGCTAAAAGCTGAAATATTGGCAAGGCTGGGTGTCACCCAGGCTGTCCGGGCTCAGCGTGTGCATAACTGGACTTTCCAGCTTGGAAAACCCCCCAGGTCTCAAATGTATGATCTCATTCACCTGAGCAGAAAGTGGCTACAGCCAGAGACTTTGTCCGCACCAAAGATTGTGGAACGTGTTGTAATGGATCGGTTTTTGAGAGCTCTTCCTACTGCCATCCAAAAGTGGGTAAGCCATGGAGACCCAGAGACGGCCGATGGTCTTGTGGATCGTGTGGAGAAATACTTGGCTACAGAGAACCTGACGGCCTCTTCCAGAGACACTCGGACTTTCCACCCTAAGACCAGACCATCCCCAGGGGCGGATAAGAGGATTCCAAGGGGTGAGGGTGGAGAGAGTGAGAGGGTGGGAGCTCTACCCCAAGTTTGGCGAGAACAGCCTGGGAAATCAGCGGCTCAAGAGGCCGCAAGAAGGATCGTTTGCTACCGCTGCCGGCAAGCGGGACATATTGCAGCCAATTGCCCGGTTGTGGAGGAACCCATGCAGTGTGACTTTCTGACGGGCAGACGTCAGTCGCTGTGTGCGACAGTCGCATGCACTGCCATTCGAGGAACTGAGAAACATTTATGCAAAATGTGTGTTAATGGTAGAAATGTTGTGGTATTGCTGGATTCAGGTAGCCTTGTGACCCTGATAAAGGCTGAGTTAGTTAAAACAGAGGTCTCTGGGAATAGCAAGGTAGCTGTTATTTGTGTGCATGGGGACACCCGAGAGTATCCAGTGACTACAGTGTGTTTCGAGACCCCCAAAGGTACCCTCTCTCATCCAGTGGGCTTAGTATCTCAGTTACCGCATGACGCCATTGTGGGAAGGGATTTTCCGAAGTTCTGGGAACTGTGGGATGATCCTGAGCCCCCCACTGGTGCCCCTATGTACCAGGAATGTGATAGCCAGAACTCCCCTGAGAGTGGTGAGGACTCTCCGGAATTTCCCTTATCAGTATTGGCAGGGGAGACTCAAGAAACTGGAGAGGAGCCCACCTCCTCAGACGAAAACCTACCGTCTGTGGAGTTTTCTGATCTTGAGGTTCACAGGGAAAACTTTGCCACAGAACAGTTGAAAGACCCCGCCCTAATAAAGGCACGGGAAAACGTAGTGAAAATAGATGGCGAGTTAGTGAACCCAGATAATACCTGCACTTACCCATACTTCAGCGTAGAGAAGGACCTACTGTATCGGGTGGCAAAAAGGGCAGAAGAAACCGTTGAGCAGCTTGTGGTGCCCAAACCTTACAGGAAGTTGGTGTTGGAGTTGGCCCATGGGCACATTCTTGGAGGTCATCTGGGGACAGAGAAAACCCGAGAGAGGGTATTACAGAGATTCTATTGGCCGGGGGTGATGAAGGACATAGAAAATTATTGTTCCTCCTGCCCTGTGTGTCAGAGGTCGGCCCCGATGCCACATTTCCGTAGCCCGCTGGTCCCTCTACCCATCATTGAGGTCCCGTTTGAGAGGATCGCCATGGATTTGGTAGGTCCTATAATCAAGTCCGCTAGGGGGCACCAGTACATATTAGTTATAATGGACTATGCCACCCGTTATCCAGAAGCGATCCCTCTCCGAAATACCTCGGCCAAAACCATAGCCAAAGAGCTATCTCTTGTGTTTAGCCGGGTGGGTATTTGTAAAGAACTGCTTACGGACCAAGGTACACCCTTTATGTCCCGGGTTATGAAGGAGCTGTGTAAATTGTTCAAAGTGACGCAATTACGTACATCTGTGTATCACCCCCAAACCGATGGGCTGGTTGAAAGGTTCAACAAAACCCTAAAACAAATGTTGAAGAAAGTGGTGGATAGAGATGGAAAGGATTGGGACTGTCTACTTCCTTATCTGATGTTTGCTATTAGGGAGGTGCCCCAATCCTCTACGGGATTCTCCCCCTTTGAGTTACTGTATGGGAGACACCCAAGAGGGCTGTTGGATATTGCCAAGGAAACTTGGGAAAGTGAGAGTTCTCCCCACAGGAGTGTGATTGAGCATGTCGCCCTGATGCAAGACCGAATTGCACAGGTAATGCCCATCGTGAAGGAACATTTGGCCCAAGCGCAGTTAGCACAGCAGAGAGTGTACAACCGTGGAGCCAAGACCCGTACCTTTTCCCCGGGGGATAGGATACTGGTACTTGTCCCTACGGTTGAAAGTAAATTCCTTGCCAAATGGCAAGGCCCCTACGAGATAATGGAAAAAGTGAGCGAAGTGAATTACAAGGTCAGACAACCAGGAAGGCGAAAGCCCGAACAGATCTATCACGTTAATCTGTTGAAAGCCTGGAGGGATAGAGAGTCCCTAGTCGCAGACACTTGGTCACCAGCTCAAACTGGTTGCGTGACTCCTGAGGTTGGAATAGCAGCCACCTTGTCACAACCCCAACAACAGGAGGTTAAGGAGTTTGTGCTTCGCAACAAGGAGGTATTCTCTGAGCTGCCGGGACAAACATCTGGGGTAGAGCATGACATCATTACCCCGCCCGGTGAAAGGGTGAAGTTAAAACCCTATCGGATCCCAGAGGCCCGACGGGAGGCAATACGGGAGGAAGTACAGAAAATGCTGAACTTAGGGGTGATAGAGGAGTCCCAAAGTGATTGGTCTAGTCCCATTGTGTTGGTGCCTAAACCGGATGGGAGCTGGCGATTTTGTAACGATTTTCGTCAGTTGAACAAAGTTACAAAATTTGACACCTACCCCATGCCACGTATAGATGAGTTGATCGACCGGCTGGGAACAGCCCGATACATGACGACTCTTGACCTCACAAAAGGGTATTGGCAAATCCCCCTGGCCAAGTCGGCCAAAGAGAAAACCGCATTTGTAACCCCAGACGGGGCGTTCCAATATAAAAGAATGCCGTTCGGGTTACAGAATGCGCCGGCCACATTCCAGCGGAAAATGGACCAGATGCTGAGGCCCCATCGGAAGTATGCTGCGGCTTACCTGGATGACATAATTGTCCATAGCACAGATTGGGCCTCACATCTGCCAAAAGTGCAAGCAGTCCTGGACTCTGTTCGGGAAGCGGGGTTAACGGCTAACCCCAAGAAGTGTACCATTGGGCAGGAGGAGGCCAAATATCTTGGGTACACCATTGGGAGGGGAGTAATAAAACCCCAACTCAACAAAGTCGAGGCCATCCAGAGTTGGCCACGTCCCAACAGCAAGAAGCAGGTACGAGCCTTTCTGGGAATCGCTGGGTATTATCGGCGATTCATTCCCCACTTTGCTTCTAAGGCTGTGCCCCTAACCAACCTGACGAAGGGGAAAGGGTCGGTCATGATTAAATGGACCCCCGAGGCTGAGGCAGCATTCCAATTCTTGAAACAAGCCTTACGTAGCCAGCCAGTGTTGTACTCACCCGACTTCTCTAAAGACTTTGTCGTACAAAGTGATGCGTCAGATGTGGGGTTAGGAGCAGTATTGTCCCAGGTCTGGAACGGGGAAGAGCACCCAGTCATTTACCTCAGCAGGAAGTTGAAGTCCCATGAGGTAAATTACGCCACCGTTGAAAAGGAGTGTTTAGCGGTGAAGTGGGCTCTAGATTCCCTTCGGTACTACCTGCTAGGTAGGCACTTTGACATGGTTACGGATCACGCTCCGTTAAAGTGGATGGCTCAAAACAAGGAAACAAATAGAAGAGTGAATAGGTGGTTCCTGGCCCTCCAGGAATTCAACTTCACAGTAAAGCATCGCCCTGGCGTTCAAATGGGGAATGTGGATGCTTTGTCTCGAGTACATGAATGCCTGATTGCTGGTGTTCCAACCCCGAGGTTAAAACAAGAGGGGGGGGTATGTGACAGCAGGAAGGTAAAGTCACCTGGTTGCATCCAGGGGGGTAGATATATTTCGCCCAGATTCAGGCTTTACGCCGACTTATACAACTAGGTGGAGAGTTGTATAAGGCTAGTGGGCTCATGGATGACTCATACCTCTAGGGAGAGTGTGGGGCGTCGTGCAGACAGAGATGAGGAGACCAGCTGAACCTTGTCAGCTCATTTAGGCCTCTATAAGAACTCCCAGCTTCATTAGATGTTAGCTCATGCCTGGAACCAGACCTGTGTGGACTGTCTAGGGAGAGTGAACCCCTGTGCGGTGAGACAAAGCCTGTGTGGCTATTTGCTTGGACATTTAAAACCAGGGACTTAGGGACTAGGACAGCACTAGGCTGATCCCAGTTGTTAGTTAGGAAACCTGTATGTTTAGTCAGAGGTCAAGTTGACCAGGATTTATTTTGTTTATGTTTCTTTTGCTTTACTGTGTTTTGTCACTGTAAATAGAAAATAAACCGCACCTTTTTGATTTTGAAAACCACAACCTCCGTTTGCTGGGCCTGTTTTTGTGTGGGGAGCCCATCTCGGGGGTCACACACACCCGCTGCCGAGCTAACCCCCTCACAATATATATATATATATATATATATATGTATATGTATGTATATATGTATATATATGTGTACATATATATATATTGTGAGGGGGCTAGCTCGGCAGCGGGTATGTGTGACCCCCGGGATGGGCTCCCCACCCAAAACAGGCCCAGCAGACGGAGGTTGTGGTTTTCAAAATCAAAAAGGTGCGGTTTATTTTCTATTTACAGTGACAAAAACACAGCAAGGCAAAAAAAACATAAACAAAATAAATCCTGGTCAACTTGACCTCTGACTAAACTTACAGGTTTCCTAACTAACGACTGGGATCAGCCTAGTGCTGTCCTAGTCCCTGGTTTTAAATGTCCAAGCAAAATATAGCCACACAGGCTTTCTCTCACCGCACAGGGGTTCACTCTCCCTAGACAGTCCACACAGGTCTGCTTCCAGGCATGAGCTAACACCTAATGAATCTGGGAGTTTTTTATAGAGGCCTAAATGAGCTGACAAGCTTCAGCTGGCCTCATCAACTCCCTGTCTGCACGACGCCCAGCCCTCTCCCTAGAGGTATGAGTCATCAATGAGCCCACTAGTCTCAGCTGGGCTTATACAACTCTCCACCTAGCTGTATAAGTCAGCGTAAAGCCTGAATCTGGGCGAAATATATCTACCCCCCTGGATGCAACCAGGTGACTTTACCTTCCTGCTGTCACATACCCCCCCCTCTTGTTTTAACCTCGGGGTTGGAACACCAGCAATCAGGCATTCATGTACTCGAGACAAAGCATCCACATTCCCCATTTGAACGCCAGGGCGATGCTTTACTGTGAAGTTGAATTCCTGGAGGGCCAGGAACCACCTATTCACTCTTCTATTTGTTTCCTTGTTTTGAGCCATCCACTTTAACGGAGCGTGATCCGTAACCATGTCAAAGTGCCTACCTAGCAGGTAGTACCGAAGGGAATCTAGAGCCCACTTCACCGCTAAACACTCCTTTTCAACGGTGGCGTAATTTACCTCATGGGACTTCAACTTCCTGCTGAGGTAAATGACTGGGTGCTCTTCCCCGTTCCAGACCTGGGACAATACTGCTCCTAACCCCACATCTGACGCATCACTTTGTACGACAAAGTCTCTAGAGAAGTCGGGTGAGTACAACACTGGCTGGCTACATAAGGCTTGTTTCAAGAATTGGAATGCTGCCTCAGCCTCGGGGGTCCATTTAATCATGACCGACCCTTTCCCCTTCGTCAGGTTGGTTAGGGGCACAGCCTTAGAAGCAAAGTGGGGAATGAATCGCCGATAATACCCAGCGATTCCCAGAAAGGCTCGTACCTGCTTCTTGCTGTTGGGACGTGGCCAACTCTGGATGGCCTCGACTTTGTTGAGTTGGGGTTTTATTACTCCCCTCCCAATGGTGTACCCAAGATATTTGGCCTCCTCCTGCCCAATGGTACACTTCTTGGGGTTAGCCGTAAACCCTGCTTCCCGAACAGAGTCCAGGACTGCTTGCACTTTTGGCAGATGTGAGGCCCAATCTGTGCTATGGACAATTATGTCATCCAGGTAAGCCGCAGCATACTTCCGATGGGGCCTCAGCATCTGGTCCATTTTCCGCTGGAATGTGGCCGGCGCATTCTGTAACCCGAACGGCATTCTTTTATATTGGAACGCCCCGTCTGGGGTTACAAATGCGGTTTTCTCTCTGGCCGACTTGGCCAGGGGGATTTGCCAATACCCTTTTGTGAGGTCAAGAGTCGTCATGTATCGGGCTGTTCCCAGCCGGTCGATCAACTCATCTATACGTGGCATGGGGTAGGTGTCAAATTTTGTAACTTTGTTCAACTGACGAAAATCGTTACAAAATCGCCAGCTCCCATCCGGTTTAGGCACCAACACAATGGGACTAGACCAATCACTTTGGGACTCCTCTATCACCCCTAAGTTCAGCATTCTCTGTACTTCCTCCCGTATTGCCTCCCGTCGGGCCTCTGGGATCCGATAGGGTTTTAACTTCACCCTTTCACCGGGCGGGGTAATAATGTCATGCTCTACCCCAGATGTTTGTCCCGGCAGCTCAGAGAACACCTCCTTGTTGCGAAGCACAAACTCCTTAACCTCCTGTTGTTGGGGTTGTGACAAGGTGGCTGCGATTCCAACCTCAGGAATCACGCAACCAGTTTGAGCTGGTGACCAAGTGTCTGCGACTAGGGACTCTCTATCCCTCCAGGCTTTCAACAGATTAACGTGATAGATCTGTTCGGGCTTTCGCCTTCCTGGTTGTCTGACCTTGTAATTCACTTCGCTCACTTTTTCCATTATCTCGTAGGGGCCTTGCCATTTGGCAAGGAATTTACTTTCAACCGTAGGGACAAGTACCAATATCCTATCCCCCGGGGAAAAGGTACGGGTCTTGGCTCCACGGTTGTACACTCTCTGCTGTGCCAACTGCGCTTGGGCCAAATGTTCCTTCACGATGGGCATTACCTGTGCAATTCGATCTTGCATCAGGGCGACATGCTCAATCACACTCCTGTGGGGAGAACTCTCACTTTCCCAAGTTTCCTTGGCAATATCCAACAGCCCTCTTGGGTGTCTCCCATACAGTAACTCAAAGGGGGAGAATCCCGTAGAGGATTGGGGCACCTCCCTAATAGCAAACATCAAATAAGGAAGTAGACAGTCCCAATCCCTTCCATCTCTATCCACCACTTTCTTCAACATTTGTTTTAGGGTTTTGTTGAATCTTTCAACCAGCCCATCGGTTTGGGGGTGATACACAGATGTACGCAATTGCGTCACTTTGAACAATTTACACAGCTCTTTCATAACCCGGGACATAAAGGGTGTACCTTGGTCCGTAAGCAGTTCTTTACAAATACCCACCCGGCTAAAAACAAGAGATAGCTCTTTGGCTATGGTTTTGGCCGAGGTATTTCTGAGAGGGATCGCTTCTGGATAACGGGTGGCATAGTCCATTATAACCAATATGTACTGGTGCCCCCTAGCGGACTTGATTATAGGACCTACCAAATCCATTGCGATTCTCTCAAACGGGACCTCAATGATGGGTAGAGGGACCAGCGGGCTACGGAAATGTGGCATCGGGGCCGACCTCTGACACACAGGGCAGGAGGAACAATAATTTTCTATGTCCTTCATCACCCCAGGCCAATAGAATCTCTGTAATACCCTCTCTCGGGTTTTCTCTGTCCCCAGATGACCTCCAAGAATGTGCCCATGGGCCAACTCCAACACCAACTTCCTGTAAGGTTTGGGCACCACAAGCTGCTCAACGGTTTCTTCTGCCCTTTTTGCCACCCGATACAGTAGGTCCTTCTCTACGCTGAAGTATGGGTAAGTGCCAGTATTATCTGGGTTCACTAACTCGCCATCTATTTTCACTACGTTTTCCCGTGCCTTTATTAGGGCGGGGTCTTTCAACTGTTCTGTGGCAAAGTTTTCCCTGTGAACCTCAAGATCAGAAAACTCCACAGACGGTAGGTTTTCGTCTGAGGAGGTGGGCTCCTCTCCAGTTTCTTGAGTCTCCCCTGCCAATACTGACAAGGGAAATTCCGGAGAGTCCTCACCACTCTCAGGGGAGTTCTGGCTATCACATTCCTGGTACATAGGGGCACCAGTGGGGGGCTCAGGATCATCCCACAGTTCCCAGAACTTCGGAAAATCCCTTCCCACAATGGCGTCATGCGGTAACTGAGATACTAAGCCCACTGGATGAGAGAGGGTACCTTTGGGGGTCTCGAAACACACCGTAGTCACTGGATACTCTCGGGTGTCCCCATGCACACAAATAACGGCTACCTTGCTATTCCCAGAGACCTCTGTTTTAACTAACTCAGCCTTTATCAGGGTCACAAGGCTACCTGAATCCAGCAATACCACAACATTTCTACCATTAATACACATTTTGCATAAATGTTTCTCAGTTCCCCGAATGGCAGTGCATGCGACTGTCGCACACAGCGACTGACGTCTGCCCGTCAGAAAGTCACACTGCATGGGTTCCTCCACAACCGGGCAATTTGCTGCAATATGTCCCGCTTGCCGGCAGCGGTAGCAAACGATCCTTCTTGCGGCCTCTTGAGCCGCTGATTTCCCAGGCTGTTCTCGCCAAACTTGGGGTAGAGCTCCCACCCTCTCACTCTCTCCACCCTCACCCCTTGGAATCCTCTTATCCGCCCCTGGGGATGGTCTGGTCTTAGGGTGGAAAGTCCGAGTGTCTCTGGAAGAGGCCGTCAGGTTCTCTGTAGCCAAGAATTTCTCCACACGATCCACAAGACCATCGGCCGTCTCTGGGTCTCCATGGCTTACCCACTTTTGGATGGCAGTAGGAAGAGCTCTCAAAAACCGATCCATTACAACACGTTCCACAATCTTTGGTGCGGACAAAGTCTCTGGCTGTAGCCACTTTCTGCTCAGGTGAATGAGATCATACATTTGAGACCTGGGGGGTTTTCCAAGCTGGAAAGTCCAGTTATGCACACGCTGAGCCCGGACAGCCAGGGTGACACCCAGCCTTGCCAATATTTCAGCTTTTAGCATCACATAGTCTTTTGCTTGGTTAGGCTCTAGGTCATAGTAAGCTTTCTGCGATTCACCAGTTAACAGAGGAGCCACTAGTCCAGCCCACTGCTCCTCAGGCCACTTTTCTCTTTCAGCGGTCCTTTCAAATGTGGTCAAAAATACCTCTGGATCATCCTCTCCAGTCATTTTTGTCAATAAACGACTCACCCCAAAGGACGCGGTATTAGTGGGACGGCTTTCCTCACTGGTCTGCGGACGTTGCTGCATTACTGCTTCCATCTGTTGTTGTAGTCTCTGCTCTTGCTTCTGCAACAGGTCTATGAAGCGGGCCTCAGATTGCTGTTGGGCTTGTTGCTGAGCCTCCAGACTCTGTTGTAAAGTTGCAAGGCTCTGTTGATGAGCTTGCTGCTGGGCTGCAAGGCTCCTTTGCAAACCTGCATTTGTCTGCTGTTGATTGGCATTTGCTAGAGCCAGCTGTTTCAGTATCTCCTCCATGCTGGCTTAAAAAAAAACTGCCACTGGTTCTCCACCAACTGTGAGGGGGCTAGCTCGGCAGCGGGTATGTGTGACCCCCGGGATGGGCTCCCCACCCAAAACAGGCCCAGCAGACGGAGGTTGTGGTTTTCAAAATCAAAAAGGTGCGGTTTATTTTCTATTTACAGTGACAAAAACACAGCAAGGCAAAAAAAACATAAACAAAATAAATCCTGGTCAACTTGACCTCTGACTAAACTTACAGGTTTCCTAACTAACGACTGGGATCAGCCTAGTGCTGTCCTAGTCCCTGGTTTTAAATGTCCAAGCAAAATATAGCCACACAGGCTTTCTCTCACCGCACAGGGGTTCACTCTCCCTAGACAGTCCACACAGGTCTGCTTCCAGGCATGAGCTAACACCTAATGAATCTGGGAGTTTTTTATAGAGGCCTAAATGAGCTGACAAGCTTCAGCTGGCCTCATCAACTCCCTGTCTGCACGACGCCCAGCCCTCTCCCTAGAGGTATGAGTCATCAATGAGCCCACTAGTCTCAGCTGGGCTTATACAACTCTCCACCTAGCTGTATAAGTCAGCGTAAAGCCTGAATCTGGGCGAAATATATCTACCCCCCTGGATGCAACCAGGTGACTTTACCTTCCTGCTGTCACAATATATATATATATATATATATATATATATATATTTTTTTTTTTTCTCTAGTGTAGGGATTTCACGTTATAAGTTATTGGTATGTTTTTGTTTGTTAGTTTTATATTTACTTATTATGAATTGATCAGACTGGGAAATGAAGGGAGAGAGGAGGAGAGGAAGAGAGGGAGAGGAGGGAAGAGGAAGGAGGGAGAGAAAGGGGGGAGATGGGGGGATAGGGCAAATGGGGGAGGGGACAAAAATATGGAACAAACTGGGGGAATACGCAGATTAGAGGTCGCCTCTCCTAGGCTGGGATAATGTTACATTTTCTCCCCCCCACCTCATCCTCCTTCTGTAGCGGTTATATAAAACCGTTTGTTGGTCTTCTTTATTTTTTTTCTGTGTGGAGTTTTTTGGTGATACAAGTTATAAGGAAGATATGATGTATATAAATGTATAATGATGTATAAAGATGTGAATAATCAGGTGGAGGTTTGCTTGGAATGCTCAGGCCGGGGTCATCGATGTTCAACCCGGCCCCCAAATAGGATTAACACTCAAGGAAGAGTATTAGTGACTGAGTGAATATAGCAGGATTGCTTTAGGAACTTCTAGGTGGCCAATAACGGGCCTACGGGGAGTCCCTAGATAGTTAGGAAGGGAGGGGGAGGGCTAGGGATAGTGGGTTAGTAGATAGGGATTAGCGGGGGAGGGAGGGTTTTTCTTTTTTTGTGACCTTGTCCTCTCTCGTTATCCTGCGTTGGGGGGTACCCTGCCGCCTATTGGGTTGCCCCTCCAGGGAAATAGAGATCAGGAGAAATGGAATCGTTGCTAATTATGTAATTTAACGTAAGAGGAATGAATGTCCCTGAAAAACGACGGATGTTGTTACAGGAATTGAGGAGACAGCATATTGATATTGCCTTCATCCAAGAAACCCATTTTAGAGAGAACAACCCCTCTATGTTGAGGAACAGAGAGTACCCAGTGGTATACCATGCAATTAATACAGAGGCTAAAACAAAGGGTGTCTCGATTTTAATTTCTAATAAAGTTTCCTGGGTTTATAGAGATGCACTGATAGATAGGGAGGGAAGGTATCTTTTTATAAAGGGAACAATTGGAGGGACGGTAGTGACATTGGCGTTCTATTATGCTCCTAATATACAACAAGATATATTTGTTAAAAAAATGATGAGACAATTAACAGTATTTATAGAGGGGCAGTTGATCTTTGTAGGAGATCTTAATGTCCCGTTAATTCCTAATGAAGATACGTCATCTGGGGCATCATCAATACAACCTAAAATAAGAAAGGGGATTGCTGGGTTCCGGTCCTGATGTTCTGGTCCACCTGAGTCCACACTCAGGTGGAAGTTAAAAGTCCAGGAAGAGAACACAGCAGGGCTCTGGCCTGAGACTCAGAGGGGAACCTGAGTCAGAGGAGTTCTGTTTGTTGGATTGGAAAAGAAAGGTTTGCTTCACCTTGTGTTTTGTGGGTGACGGGGACCAACCCCTCACCGTATAGAGAGCATTTACTGTTTAGTTTAGCACCGGACGGCAAGCATTTGATTTACTGTTTTGTTTATTTTGTATGACTATTGCAAACCACTTGTAAATAAAGCTGGCAATACGCCAGATTTTAAAGAAACTGCCTGTATGCTGACCTTCATTCTGAGAAAAGGTGATCCCCACGAGCTAATCTCCCACAATATACACATGTACAAAACATATAATACACCAGACACAAAAGGAGTGGAGGTTATGGAGGGTTGCTTTACAGTATAGCACTGATTTCAAAGTCCTCATTTTTTATGTAATCTTTATTTTAGAATATATATTCAAGGGACAAGCATATAAACAATTGACAAAGTAGAAAAGCTTGCTAGGTACATCAAAATATGAGGAGCCCCTCACCGTGTACAAACAGTCAGTAAAAAGGTAAACAAGGGAGGTGTACAGTCCAGCGACCGTACCCGGGGGAATGATAATCAGCATATAATCACCGTGATATGAATTCAAACATGCATGAATCACCCCAAATTACCCTGTCAGGTACTCCGTTGACAGGGATACCACCCCACTCAGGGAGGGTAGGATTAGACTGGGTCCACAGTTACCGGGCCCAAGCCGTAAGAGTAATAAGTCAATAAAACAAAGAACAAAGAACAAAAAGAAAAAGGAAAAAGAAAACAGGGGGAATAGTAACACCAGCTAGTATAAAGCAGCATTGCGAGCTTCTGTAATTTTGTGAAAGCTCCACTGTCTCGTCTGCGGCCCTCCAGCCACCCGCCCAGCCCAACTCCACTACGTTGTGGCGGGCGTGACCAGAGGGGGGCCCGGGACGTCCAGCACAGGTGGGTTGGTATAGTTTATCCATGTAGCCCATATGGAATAGAATTGCTCATATCTATCTTTGCACTTAGCCATCCATTCCTCAGCAGCCATGATATTATTGACCAAGTTTACCCAATCCACCCGGGAAGGTACCCGGGGCATCTTCCAGTAAATCGGGATCAGCCGCCGGGCCGCGTTAAGCAGATGGGGCAGGATGGACTTACTATATAGGCTGAGGGGGATGGTGGGAAAGTGCAATAGCGATTCTAACGGAGAATCCGGAAGGTCCAGATCCAAGATTAGTTTGATCTGTGCATGGACATCTAGCCAGAAGGGCTTCAGCTTGGGGCATTCCCACCAGATGTGGAGAAATGAGCCTCTGAGTCCACATCCCCGCCAGCAAGTATCTGACAGAGAGGGGTAAATCCTGGCAAGCTTGGACGGCACTCTATACCACCTAGTCAGAACTTTATAGCTATTCTCCTGCATTTTAGTGTCTACTGTGCTCGAGTGTGTTAAGCTATACATGTGATCCAGTTGAGGCTCGGTAAAAGTGCGCTGGAGGTCTCTCTCCCACTCACCAATAAATCCCGGTTTCTCCTTGCTGTGCAAGGATTGTAGCAGGTCATATAGGACCGAGATGGCATGGGGAACAGCGGAGTCTGACATGCATAGGCGTTCAAAGGGAGAAGCCAAAGTGGGGGAACAAACCCCCTGGGGCAGACTAGTAATAAAGTGCTGAAGTTGCCTGTAGCGCCACTCATCCATAGGGAAGGGGCCATATTGGTTCCGTAGGGTAGCCAGTGGCAGTAGGCCCTGGTCTTGAATAAATCTGCCGCATCGGGTCTCACCATCCGCCGCCCACGTCCGAAAAAAGGAAGGAAGTTCCCCCGGAATGAACCAGGGGAAGCCTCCCAGGGGCGCCAAAGGAGAAGTCGGGAGTGCAAGCAGCCCCTGTTTGTTCAGCCTATCCCAGATCGCCAGCGCGTGGGCAGCAAACGGGGAAACCAGCGTCGAGAGACCCCTAGCCTCCCTGGGAACCCAGGGGGCATGTGACAAGTTACGACCCGCTAGGAATTTGTCTAGAAGTACCCAGAGTTTATACCGGACATTGTGGTGCCAGTCTAGTATACGCTGTAATGCTATAGCCTCATAGTACCTGTGGATTACTGGGACCCCCACACCTCCCTTATTCTTAGGGCGCTGGATAGTGCGAAGGGCTAGCCTGGGACATTTCCCATTCCAGATATAATGTACGAACAGGCTGTTGAGGGTTGAGAAGAACGTCTTGGGCAACGTGATCGGCACCATCTGCAGGAAGAACAGAATGCGGGGTAGCACGTTCATTTTAAGCACACTGACTCGGCCCAGCCACGAAAACGCAGTCCTATCCCACCGCTTCAGGTCTAACCTGACTGAGGAGAGCAGCGGAGCATAGTTACAGTCATAGAGCATCGAACAGCTCGTGGGCAAATATACCCCTAAGTATTTCAGGGAGGTTGGGCACCACGTAAATGGGAAAGCTGATTGCAGCTGTGTACGCAAACCTGCAGGGACGTTTAATGATAGGATTTTGGACTTATCGTAGTTGATTTTAAAGTTAGACAGTAGGCCGAAGTCCTTAAGCTCGGCTAGGATGTTGGGCAGCGATATCAAGGGGTTGGAGACATAAAAAAGTACATCATCCGCGTATGCCGACAATTTGTGTTCCGTCTGGCCGACCGTAAAACCATTGATGTCACTGTTAAGGCGTATTTTGTTAAGCAGCGGTTCGAGGGTCAGAGCAAAAATGAGAGGGGACAATGGGCATCCCTGACGTGTCCCATTGCTGATCGGGAAGGTCTCGGATAACAGCCCATTCACCTTCACCCTGGCAGTCGGAGAACTATAAAGGGAGGCTATCCACGTCAGCATGTTTTAACCTAAGCCAAGCCTAGCCAGAACCGTCTGCATATACGTCCAGTCCACCCTGTCAAATGCCTTCTCGGCATCAGTGGAAAGCAAGAGACAGGGGCGGGACCCCACCTGCGTCTCGGCCCAGTGAATCAGCTGGAGTGCTCTATTAGAGTTATCTCTGGCCTCCCGGCCCGTAATGAACCCCGTCTGGTCCGGGTGAATGACTGTCGGGAGTATCGGCGTCAGTCTGTTAGCCAAGATTTTGGCCAAAATCTTGACGTCCGAGTTCAGGAGCGAAATGGGCCTATAGCTGCCCGGTAAGGTATGGTCTTTACCCTCCTTCGGGAGGACCGTGATGTGCGCCGTCAGTGCTTCTGGGGGCATTGCCGTGCCAGAAGCCAGTGCCGTGAAATAGGCACACATGGGACCGGAGAGCACCTCCGAGTATTTCTTGTAATAGGCATTTGTGTAGCCGTCAGGGCCCGGGCTTTTCCCATTGGGTAGGTTTTTCACTACCTTCTGAATTTCAGCAGTAGTGATGGGCGAGTCCAGCTGTTTACTCACTGAGGGTCCCAGCTGCGGGAACTCGGCCTCCGTGAGGTATTGGTGAATACGGTCAACCCGTTGGGATTCCGTCGCGCCATGTAAGGTATCAGGGAGATGGTACAAATGTGCATAAAAGTCCCGAAAGGCATTCGCAATTTTTGAGGAGTGAACGAGCGAAGTTCCCGTCGGGGCAGTAAGCTTGTGGACATGTCCCGAGTCGCGTTGGCTTTTAAGGGCCCTTGCCAGCAGCCTCCCGCATTTATTACCGAACTCATAATACCTGTGTGTTAAATGCCGAAGGCGTGCCTTAATTTTGGTGTCTAACAATGCGGCCAGCTCCTGTCGCAGGGATTGTAGTTCCGACGCCAAGTCTGGGGTGATTTTCTTTTTATGTCGTAACTCCGCTGTCTGTAATTTGGCCAAGAGGGCCTGCAGTTCTCCTTCCCTGGCCCCTTTCAGTCTCGCCCCCTGGGATATCAGCTCCCCCCGAACCACGGCCTTGTGCCCCTCCCATACAGAGCCCATGCTGACCTCACCCGGTGTGTTTTCAGTGAAATACAGGGAGATGGTGTCCAACACCCGTATCTGAACGACCGCATCATCCAAGATGCCATCATTCAGGCGCTAGCTCCACGTCCGTGCCTCCATTGACAGAGGACGCAGGGAGATGGAGACCGGCGCGTGGTCTGATATGGTAATGGACCCTATTGAGGCACTAGCTAGGGAGTCAAGTGAATACTGGTCCATCATAAGAAGGTCAATGCGGGTATAGACATTATGTGTTGCGGAAAAATAGCTATAGTCTTTGTCTGTCGGGTGGAGGAGCCGCCAACAGTCAACCAAATGGTGTTCCAGCAGGGATTTTTTAAAATGCTTCAGGAAGGCAAAGGAATGAGTCGAGTGGCCCGACGACGTATCTGCCAGCGGGTCAGGGCTAACATTGAAGTCCCCTCCCAGGATGAGCTGCCCCTCCCGGAAGGTGGACAGGGACTCCAATACTGCATCTAAGAAGGTAAGCTGTTTGCTATTTGGAGCGTACACAGCTGCAAATGTGAACTTGCGGGCAAATATGGTGCCTTTGACAAACACAAATCTACCCTCTGGGTCGAGTAACTGGTCCGTCATTACAAAGGGGCACTTTTTGTGGATCGCTATAGCCACCCCCCCTGATTTGGGGCGGGGGGAGTTGCTAAGGTACCAAGAGTTATATAAATGGGTTGGAAGGCGGGGGACCGAGTCAGTGCGAAAGTGCGTTTCCTGCAAAAAAAAGATGTGTGCCCCCATGCGTTTCATCTCAAGCCACAACTTACCGCGTTTCGACGGGGAGCCCAGGCCGCGTACGTTGTACGACACGATTTTCATGTCAGCCATGATGAGAGATTACCGGGTGGGGCCAACAGTCCAGCGGCAAGAGGGGAGAGAGACCCACAGCGCAGTCGAGCCCACAGCAAGGGACTCCAGGAACTCCCCGATCACATACAGTAGCCTAGAGTACAAACCAAAGTTAGAGCAGGTGTTATGGAAAAAAGGACATGAAAAACAAAGGGGAAAAAAACTCAGTGAACAAAAACACAGAAACAGGTGATAAGCCCAAAGGGCGCAACAAAGTGCATCGTCACCGCCGGTCGGGAGCCTCCACCCCCTCCTCAAGCCGAGGAGACGGTGGAGGCCAGCGAGCAGAGGCATTCCCAAAAAGGGACACATAACTCCGGGGAGTTGACCTATTGGGGGGAAGTGGCAGGGCACCAAGAGCAAGTCCGCATGGGGACCCGCATAATATTGAAAGTGTGCAACTGCCCCTTGACCAGGGGCAGGAGAGTGATACAGCAGCTAGGGGGAAGTCACAAAAGGAAAAGAGATCAAAAATGAACATAGACGCCTCAAGAGCCAGCAGCAGATAGTTCAGGCGACTAGGCCTCTCCCTGCGGAGGTCGGGAGGGAGGTGCTGAGCCATTGGGGCCCCGTCTGGGTCCACGGCGACGTCTCCGATGGGCTGATTGCCACAGTTCAGGTTGTGCCGGGTGAGGGATATCTGACGATGATCTCCAATCCGGGATATCGACATGAGGCAAGTCTAGGGCTTCCAGGAATCGGGGTAGGTCGTCCCTGTTCCGTAGTGTGGCCTGCCTGCCCTCTTTAGTAGCGGAGAGGCTAAACGGGAAACCCCACCGATAGGGAAGCTGGGCATCTTGTAGGGCCGCCAGCAGTGGCTTGAGGGCTCGGCGTTGCATTAACGTGCGTCTGGAGAGATCCGAAAAAAATGTCAGTTTGGCCCCATCAAAATCCACAAATCTGACCCCTCTGACCTGATTCATGATACGTTCCTTCAGCGAGTATTTGTGCAGTTTACAGATAATGTCTCTTGGTTTCTCAGGGTCATCAGAAGGGGGCCGCAGAGCTCTGTGGGCCCGGTCAATTTCAAAATGTTCAGGTGCCTGTCGGCCAAGGATTTGCTTAAAGATGGGGGTGATATCTCTGGGGCCAGTGGCTTCGGGTAGACCTCTGATCCGAATGTTAACCCTGCGGCTCCTGTTCTCAAAATCGTCCATTTGATCCAGCAAGGCCTCAAGCCTGCGATCCTGTTGTTTGCAGTGATCAGAGAGGGCCTGCAGGGTCGGGTTAGTCTCATCCCATTGCGCCTCCAGAGTCTCCACTCTATCTCCCAGATGCGCTGTGTCCGCCTGTAAGGCCTCAATGTCTTTCTTAAAAGCCATCTCCACTCTGCCTGCAAATCGTTCTAGGTCGGCCTTAGTGGGGAGGGAGAGGATGTGTGCACGGATGTCTTTATCATCCCATGGATCTCCCTCCTGTGCAGGCTCATCCCCGTTGTTCGGGCCAGAGAGAGAAGGGGGAGAAGGCAGGGGCTGTGAGGGCAGATGCGGGGAGCTGATAGGGGAGGCAGCCCTGGCAGCGTGGGAGCCGGGCGCCATCTTGGCTGTACCTGCCGTTTTGCTGCGTGTCCCAAAAAAGTTGTCCAACGATCCGGACTGGTCCCAGAGAGTCCGCTGTGGGCACGGGGAGTGATTGCGCTTCGTTGGCATCCGGGCTGCGGTAGTTTCTCCCCCTCTAAAGCTGCCGAATGTGCTGATCAGAGCGCGGGTCTCACGGAGCTCTGGGAAAGCACGTCCTCACTCGTGCATGCCGTGGCCACGCCCCCTCAAAGTCCTCATTTAACCCTCCAGGGGCCAAAACGTTTAGAGAAAAGATCCAATACATTTCCCTATGACAAAGCTTGCGAAAGCGCTCAGCAGGTGGTAGGTCTCTAGGCATTGCCTCAATCACCCAAACCATTAGACCTTCAGTGGATTTGTGGTGGTGTTCAAGGTAATGCCTAGGGACACTATGATTATCAAGACCATTAGTAATGAAACGGTGGTGTACACCAAAACGTTTATGCAATGGTCTGATGGTTCGCCCTACATAGAAAAGACCACAAGGACATGTCAAGCAATACACTACATGGTCAGAGGAGCATGTGTGAAAACCTTTGATGGTGTATGTTTTTCCTTTCACGTAAAACTCCTTCTGGCCATGCTTGACAAACTGACAGGTCTTACACAAGGGTTTTCGGCACTGATACATGCCTGAGATAGCTAAAAATGTAGGAATAGAATAGCCTGGGGGTAAAGGTTTTCCTTTTAGCTTACTTGGTGCCACTTTACCTTTTATATTAGGGGCCTTTCTGTAGGCAAATTTTGGCTTTTTTGGTAAAGCAGGGCCAAGATGTTCGTCCTCCAACAATAAGGGCCAATGTTTCCGCACGATACCCTCCATCTGTCTATGGCGGGAATGGAATTTTGTAATGAACCGTAGGTCATTTTTATTATTATTATCGACATGAGTCTTAGGACGTGATGTAATAGACGAGTCTTTGTAAAAAGAATAAGCTGTTTTAACAATATCGGCTGGAAATTCTTTGTCGAGAAACTTTTCTTCTAGAATCTTATGCCGCGTACACACGATAGTTTTTCTTGTCATTTTTTTTCTTGCCGTTTTTCACGTCGTTTTTTTTCATGTTTCCTCTCAAGCCTGTCTTGCGTACACACGATCATTTTAAAAAATGATCAAGCAAAGCGCAGTGACGTATACCACGTACGACGGCACTATAAAGGGAAAGTTCCGTTCTAATGACGCCACCCTTTGGGCCGCTTTTGCTAATTCCGTGTTACCGCCTGTTAGTAAAAGTTTGGTGAGAGACGATTCGTGCTTTTCAGTCTTCGTGCTTTGAAGATCGTTTTGTGGAGTTCAGTTTGTGCTTGTGGGTTCGTATCTGTTTGGCAGGGCTTGTAGTCAGTCCGTATCTGTTTATTCAGTGCGTTCTCGTCTGCTCGGTCCTGTTTTTCAGCTTGTTCTTCATAGGCCTTGCTGTTCTTCTGTGCGTTCTTCTAGTTCGTTCTGAGCTTGCGACCGTTATCTAGCCATGTTGCGGCTACATACTCATCGGAGAGTTCGTGCTGTAGTTGGTGCAGGGGTTCATGCTGTATCCCGACTCCATGCCATGAGCAGGGTCAGGAGGAGTTCATGAACCAAGAATTGGTTGCTCCAGCGGCACCAGTTCTGTCATATGCCTTTGTTGCGGGAGATCAGGGAGAATAATCCTGATGACTATAGGAATTTTCTCCGGATGTCTGACCCCGTATTTCAGCATCTGTTGGCTTTGGTGTCCCCCTACATTACCAGGCAGGACACCGTTATGCGTGAAGCCATCAGTGCTGAGCAGAGGCTCATTGCCACGTTGCGATACCTGGCGACTGGGAGAAGCCTGCAGGACTTAAAGTTCTCCACAGGCATATCCCCCCAGGCTCTGGGTATCATTATACCAGAGACGTGTTCTGCCATCCTCCAAGTTTTGCAGGAGGACTATATTAAGGTAAGTGTTCTTATTTCAAACATCACATTGTATGTATTTTTTAGAATGTTTTTTTTTGGGGGGGGGGTTTATTAGCAGTCCCTCATTCCCATGATTCTTAGCTGCAGGGAATTTCCCCTTTCTCCACATGCAAATTTTTTTTTTTGAATTTTTTCATTAGGCCTACATTAACATTTGCCTTACCTAACCTCTCCAGCATGCTATCCTGGGGCCATACCCACCCTGCCTAGTCCTTTCCATGTATTTTAATCTATTCTCCATCGTAGTGCTTTACCCTAAACGCCCCCTAAAGATTGTCTAGGAATGTAACATTTGTCCTAAATTCTGACAGAGTGCTCCAGCCTGCATTTGTGATCTCCCCAACTCATCTTCAACCCCCCCCATTTTTTTTTTTTTTTGCTTTTTTTGTTGCTTACTACTAATGTTTTAATTTTTCTGTTTCCCCCAATGTTGGCCATGAACGATTTTCTTAAATCTGCTTTCAATGTTTCAGTCTCAAAGTATTAATTTATTTTGGATTTCATTCCACAGTTCCCTTCTACGCCACATGAATGGCAGAATGTGGCATCGGACTTTGCCCAACGATGGAACTTTCCAAACTGTGGAGGGGCCATCGACGGCAAACATGTTCGGGTCGTCCCACCACCCCATTCGGGATCCTTTTATTATAACTATAAGGGGTTCCACAGCATCGTCATGATGGCAGTGGTGTCGGCCACCTACGAATTCCTCTATGTGGACGTTGGCAAGAATGGCAGGATGTCTGATGGAGGAGTTTTTGCACAGACGGAGTTTGGGGAACGGCTCCTTTTGGATCAGCTGGCCTTGCCACCAGCGGAGCAGAATGTGGAGGGACTCCCATTTGTGTTTGTGGCAGATGAGGCGTTTGGCCTGGGTCCCCATTTGATGAGGCCATTCCCGCAGCGCACCCTCACCCCTGAGAGGAGGGTGTACAACTATCGGCTGGCCAGAGCAAGAAGGGTGGTTGAAAATGCCTTTGGCATCATGGCCAGCCGCTTCCGCCTGTTCCTCACCTCCATCCACCTTGCCCCTTACAAATGGAACCATGTTGTAATGGCGTGTTGTGTCCTACATAATTATCTCTGGGTGCATTCCACAAATTATCTGGCTTTGACTGGGCCTGAGGCCACCTTAATGGAAGCAGAACATCTTGTGGCCCTGGAAGCTGCCCGTCCAGGCATGGCCCCCCAAACCGGACGTGAGGTCCGTGACAAATATGTGGATTATTTTGTGGGTGGGGGGCCATTGAAATGCCTGATGACTTTTAACCTTTTACCGTATTTATCGGCGTATAACACGCACTTTTTTCCCCTTAAAATCAGGGGAAAATCGTGGGTGCGTGTTATACGCCGATACTCCGCCGATTCCCCTGCTGAAACGAGCGAGAGGAGTGAGCGGAGCCGAAGCCGAAGTACACTCGGCTTTACTCGGCTCCTCTCGCAATCCCGCCCATGTCTGACTGCGCCGCTGACATAGAGAAAGCCGAGTGTACTTCGGCTAGTCTCGGCTCCTCTCGCAGTCCTGCCCCTGACTGTGAGCAGAGCCGAGTCTAGCCGAAGTACACTCGGCTTTCTCTGTCAGCGACGCAGTCAGTGGAGATGGGTGCGACTGCGTGAGGAGCCGAGTCTAGCCGAAGTACACTCGGCCCCGCTCGCTCCTCTCCACAGAAATCGGCGCCAAATTTTAAAAACGCCGAGACTGACAAGGCTGCATAGGCACTGGGCAAGGCTGCAGATGGACAGATGGACACTGGGCAAGGCTGCAGATGGACAGATGGTCACTGGGCAAGGCTGCAGATGGACAGATGGACACTGGGCAAGGCTGCAGATGGACAGATGGACACTGGGCAAGGCTGCAGATGGACAGATGGACACTGGGCAAGGCTGCAGATGGACAGATGGACACTGGGCAAGGCTGCATGCTGCATTTAAATGTAAGTTTTTTTTCCTTGAATTTCCCTCCTAAAGGTTTTTTTCCTTAAAATTCCCTCCTAAACTTGGGGTGCGTGTTATACGCCGGCGCGTGTTATACGCCGATAAATACGGTAATTTAGAAAAATAAAACATTATTTTTCTCAAAGATTGGTTTTGTGTATAATTTTAATAATGGTTTATGTTTTTCGGAGGTTTACCTAGTGGACTTGTATTGCCATGTGTATTGTGCATTCTTAATTAGCCTTCATTGTCAGTGTAAACACAAAACATTGCTTAGTTCACTTAGCACAACATTTACATAATGAAGCCACAACTTCTTGATACCAAAATACAATTTTTTATTTTAGTATTGGACAAATCCTTTTAAATGTAGATGTCCTAAACATTTTTTGCTTGTTAAAACGTCTGAACAGCCATGCATACAAAAAAAATATTAAAAAATATATCGGAAAAATTTACATTTACTAGTCCTAAAACGTTCAATGAAAAACATGCCTGCCAAAACACAGCAAGTTCAACGTTATTTTTAAAAAAAACATTAGACACGCCCAAGCACAACCATGATCTTTTGTAGCCTTTCCTCCACCCGCTTGGTATTTTCCCTGATCTCTATCAAGTCTCGCTTTAATTTTTGAAGGTCACGACAGCAGACCATCAGGTATTGGATCAGGATCTGGGCACTGTGATGTGTCAAATTTTTGCGGTCTTCAGCCAGAACTGCACCTACATTACAAAAAAAATATGTAGTATAGAATATGTAGGCCTACATCTATTAACCTGCATCTGTCTGGTTTGACACTGACCTGTTGAGGTGCCACTTTCCACTTCCACAACCTCATGTTCCTCTCCATCATGTGGGTCTGGGGCTATTGTTGAAGGTGTTGGATTTCGAGGCTCATTTGACGTAGCTTTTTGAAGCCCTATGGAGATTGCAAGAAAAGGTATATTTTCATTATTAATGTTGATTTTAGGGAGAAAAATAAACCATGAGAAAATAATTTGCAAACATTCTTTTGAAGTGTGGTCCATTTTTCAATGGACCCCCAGTGACAACAGGAACACATGATTGGATACATAGCCAAATACATAGCGTCTATTTTTTTAAACCAAGTTTGACACATTGTAACACCCCAAAGTATATACACAGGATCACCTGTGTGTGACACCCTCAAACTTTGGGGCTTTTGGCCCACACTTGTACTACTGCGTTTAGATGTTTCATCAGCTTCTGAGCATTCCCTCCCTTAACATTACCATGCATATCCTTTTTTTTGTTCAAAAATGTCCTTTGGATTTGATCCCTAAAAATATTTGGTGACCAAATTCGCTACCCCCAAAAAAGAAAAGAAAATGGGTGTTCACACTGGATGATCCAAAAACATCGTTTGATGAACTGTACGGAGAATGAGGTTTAATACGTCCGTTTACTTTGCGGACGAATCTGAAAGATGGTATCTTTCACTGTACGATATCAAAGACAAACATACACGACATAATACAAGTAATAATCTCTAGCAGGGAAAATTGCATTAAAAAACTTACTTTTTCGTATAACTTTCTTGATTCGTTTGTATTGGTCGGGCTCCCGCAACTTCAGATCAGACCATCATTTTCTGAGCTGTTCCTTCGTTCTGCACACCCCGAATTTTTGGTGAAGACTTTTGACCACTTTGCCCATAATTTTGGACTTGACCAGATTCGGCCTTTTATACGGCCCATGCTTGGCATCATAATCCTCCCTCTTTAAAATGGCGACCATCTCCACCATTTCCTCGAATGACATGTTGGATGCCTTATATCTCCTGGATCGGGATTTGGCCTCCTCAGGAATTTCATCCTCTGTCGAGGTATTCTCAGCCACCTGTGTCTCCGCCATGTTGCTAAGCACTACGACGAGCGAGAAGGGGCGGGGAAAGTACAATATCGAACGTCAGGGGCGGGGAAAGCATGCGGAGTTCCAAGCATGCGCAGTGTATATCAAGTGCCCTTCCTTGTGTCGAAAATACGTTCATTTGGCGGGAGAGGGAGTTCGCAACGAACGTGTTGACCAAGGTACATAACATTATAAGGATTTTGGGTGCCGCAGAGGAGGAGATTTGGGGCTTTTATATCTGTCCAAAATGCTGATTTGATGATTGTTGCCTGAAACATATGTCTTTTCTTGGTTTTTGATTTTACAGAGAGAATGAATACATTCAAAAACCCGGAGTTCATGGGGGAGTTCATTGACAAATGGAAAGAACTCCCTATCCTGTGGCAGACCAAAAGTGGGTCCAATAAAAACAAAACGGCCAGGACAGCAGCACTGGAGAGCCTGCTTGCATTTGTCCAAACCCAGATACCCACAACAACTCTCCAAGATGTGAAAACCAAAATTGCTACCATCAGGGGCACATACAGGACCCAGAGAAATATGGTCCTGAAGTCCCAGAGGTCAGGTGCTGCAGCAGATAAGGTTTATAAACCCAGTCTGTGGTACTACAGCAAGCTCTCTTTTCTGGATGACCAGCTGGAAGTGCCGGAATCTCTCTCCACCCTTACCCCAGAGGTCAATCCAGCCTTCCTTGTAGCCAGCCCTCCAGCCTTCCTTGCAGCCAGCCCTCCAGCCTTCCTGGCAACCCTGCTCTGGCTTCCTCTGAGGATCAAGATCAGGCCCTTGAGGAGGCAGATTTGGATATATGGAGCCAGGTAAAGTATTGATATCTCCATTTAGATGTTACAAAAGTGATGCATTTAAAATGAGGTTAGTATTGTTAGGTATTTTATGTAAAAAACAAATAAGGATTTAAAGACCAAGATACAGTAGTGGTCAATTTTGATGTGGACAAGGCAACAATATCAGGAGGCAGAATCTGTGAGACTTTTCTAAATTTGCACATTCATGTCAAAAATGTCTGGAGGTGAACAATGTGTGTGATTGATGGTGGCACAAAAATAATAAAGTCCCTTTCTTTTTTTACAGCCAGAGCAGAGCCAGGAAGAGGGTGATGGTGGGGACCAGGAGGAGGCAGGGCCAAGTGGCACCCAGGAGGAGGCTGGGCCAAGTGGCACCCAGGAGGAGGCTGGGCCCAGCACAAGAGCCCAGATGCCTCCCCTGGTAATAAAACCACGAGGGCCAAGGAGAGGTAGGCAGGTGGAGGAGGAAACAAGAGCCTTTATCAAAGAGGCTACTGCGGCCCTGAGAGAGGCACCCTCTGCTGAGGAGGGCTTTGCCGCAGTCCTGGCCAATAAGCTAGCCCAAATGGACCTGCGGCAAAAGCTGTATAGTGAGACCCTCCTGTTGAAGGTGATCAACAAGGGATTGCTCGGTGAACTCACCAAGTTCACCGACATCACAGAGGTTGTCCCTACTCCTCCACCTCCTCCTCCTCCTCCTACTACTCCTCCTGCCACAACCTCTCCTCCTGATCCCCAGCCTCCGAGGAAGAAACCAACCAAGGCTGCAGGGAAGGCTGCAGAGAAGGCTGGAGAGAAGGCTACAAGGAAGAGAAAAAAATAATGCCTGCTGTAGTACCACAGACTGGGGACATATATAACTTAGCTGCTGCGGTTCCTGACCTCTGGGAGTTCAAGCCAAGATTGGCCTCCTTTTTGGTTTTCACATCTTGGATGGTTGTTGTGGGGTCCAAGGGATGAACACATGCAAGCAGGCTCTCCAGTGCTGCCATCCCCTTTAATTTGTTATGTTCCGAAATAAAGGATACTTTTTTTGGCTTTAAATACTTGACTATGTGATTTGTATTTCAAAAAGAGAGTTTGCTAGGGAGCAGGCAGGGACATTTCAAATAATATTATTGTTATTAACAAGGGACACAAACCTCCTTGAGGCAAAATGAGACAAATTTTGAAGGTTGGTGTGGGACATTTACCCAAACATAATTTAAGGAAAAAAAAAAAAAAAGGCCCTGAAAAATGAAGAGGTTAACTTAATTACTAAAAAAAAATGCAAAAAGAACCAAAATAAAAAAAATGATCTTTACATTTCTCCATGCATTTATGAGGGAGATGTGGCTTGAAAAGAATATTTTTCTATCATTAAAAAAATTAGGAATTACTTTAGAAACAAGTTTGGCATAACTCTCAATGTCATTATCAAAAGAGGGTAATTGTTCAAGCATTCTCTAAAGAAGAACGGAATGCGCAGCATTAAAACGATGCTATTAATTCAACCGTGACGAATGTGCCATATCAATTTCCAATGCTAGCTTTACCAAAACGAGCGCTCCTGTCTCATACTTGATTCTGAGCATGCGCCTTTTTTTTCACGTCGTTAAAGCATACTGTGACAGGGGGTCACTTTGGAGCACAGGGTTAGCCAGGAAACAATGGACATTGAGAATATATATGGCTTGGATTGCTTAAAATGGGTCTGTAATATTTATCCACCATATTCCCCATTTACCTGCAAAGAACTATCTACTGTTTTATGAACTCAACAGGTTAAATTAAGAGAGGCTGATGTGTCTCCTGTCTCCTTGTGTAATGCTAATGAGCCTCACCTATGTTACAGGCCCTTTCATTGTGATGATGTGGATTGGAGCTTGGTAAAGCGTCTGGCTCCATATTATGGGATGTGGAAGTGTCTTCTGTGAGGAGGGGGGGGGATCAACCCTCCTGCCTAAGACTGTTTATCAAAGGAGAAGTTTGAACACACCTGACCTGTATTACCATTGTCATTGGACAGTTTAACCCGCCCTGTTCCCCAAAGGATGGGGGGGAGGGTTTTGAAGAGAAATGTGTTACCATGTGTTTTGAAAATAAAGGCATTCCCTGTTTTGGAACTTGAATACAGAGCGTTGTCTCGTATCTGGGGGGAGAACCATTCGTATGGGGTCTTATTCAGCTGGTTGGAGTGTCTGGTGGCTGTCGTGTGGTTGGAAAGGGAATATCCTAACGGTGTTAACCCCTTTCATACTTGGGGTGCCGTTACACATACACACTATCGTTTTTCACGTCGTTAAAAAAAACGACATGAAAAAAGACGTGAAAAAAGAGAGCATGTTCGAAATTTTTAATGGCCGTTTTTCACGTCGTTAAAAATGCTCTGGAGCATACACACGATCATTTTTAATGGCCATTTTTTTTAATGGCATTTTTAACGGCATGAAAAACGATCGTGTGTATGGGGCATTACTCTGAGTCTCGTAATCAGTATCCCTAGTGCAGTTCTTTTTCAATCTGCAATATTGGCTTTTAGGTATATTATTAAGCCACAGAGGGTGATGACTTTTATAGTTGAGAAATGAATTACCTGCCGTGGGCTTAGTGAAATTCTTGGCATGGATATCCCTCCCAATAAAGAAGAGCTCCAGGTCAAGAAAGGCCAACTGGTTTTCATCTATGACTGAAGTGAAATTAAGGCCCATATTGTTATTGTTGCAGTGAGCAACAAATTCGGTACCTGAGGATTCACTGCCATCCCAGATGATAATCACATCACCTATGTACCTACCATAGAACACGATGTGGGAGGAAAGGGGTTGTTAACCAAATGTAGGATGATTCCCAATATCCCATAGTAATATTTGCGTGTGATGGCGCAAAATTGGCTCCCATTGCAGTCCCGTTTACCTGCAGGAAGAAGTCTTTATCAAATTGAAAGTAATTATGTCATGTACCTGCGTGTATTTGAACCGGATCTTCCTGGTCCCACAGCTGCAGCCTTACCTGTTGTGCTATGGAGGAGATCTGTACTTATGGAAATGTCCTCTCAGTATTAAGCATTACCTTGGACTCACTAGCCCCACCTGCTGCCAGCTGTGGACAATTTTCAATCAAAGCAGGCCATAAATAGGAAGTGATGCTATCTCTTAGCGCCCGATTGTGTGGATTAGCTCCCTGGGTGTTGTGACTGCTTTGTGACCTTGATTATAGTGTTGAACTTCTGCCTGAATTCCTGACTATTCTCTAGCCTGCTGATTTTGTACTTCACCGCCAGCTCGTGTATGACCTTTGTCTGCCTGACCACTCCCTGGATCCCGATCGTGTACCGTTTTGCCTGATCTGTTGCCAAACTAATCTGCCTGACTAAGTTTTCTCCTGAATCTTCAGCACACAAGTTCCACTTCGGACACTACCTATCACAGGTACCTTACATTACAAACGGGCCACAATGACAGTGGACCCTGCTGAGAGGGATAAGGCGATTTTACATCAGAGACAATTGATTGGAGCTCATGAACAGCATCTTTCTTCCCTGGACGCCAAGTTAGATGAACTTTGTACTATGCTTAAATCTTGTTTGCCTGGTTCCTCTACAATGGTCCAGATTCCGGATCCGACTCCTGCTACGATCCAACCCGCCTCTTCTGTACCACCCAAACTTCCCTTGCCTGACATATTGGTGGTGACACTGAGGACTGCAGAGGCTTTTTAAATGTTTGCCGTTTGCATTTCCGCAACAACCCTGGGACTTTTAGAACTTCGTCTGCCAAAGTGAATTTTGTAATTTCCTTGTTAAAGGAGAAGGCCCTGGCCTGGGTCTCTCCTTACCTGGAACGCAATGATCCTGTGCTGCAAGATGCTGACAAATTTCTGGCTTCTCTCCAGACTGTATTTGACAAGCCAGATAGAGCTTCTGCAGCTGAGTACTCACTTTTGGACATACAAGGCACCAGGTCTGTGGCACAATATGCTATTGAGTTCCGTACCCTAGCTGCTGAGACTAATTGGGACTCAAGGGCATTATGTGCAGCCTTCCAAAAAGGTCTTACAGATCGCATCAAGGACGAATTAGTCTATAAGGATTCCCCAGAAGACCTTGAGAAATTCATAGAGCTGTGTGTTCGTCTGGATATCCAAAATCATGAAAGGTGACAAGAGAGACTTAGAACTCGCAAGTTTCCTAGGCCAGTTTACCGTTTGGCCCCTAACTTCCAAGCGCCACCTCAGCCAGAACTTGAACTCTCAGTTGAACCCCAGGCACCTGTGGAACCCATGGAAGTAAGCCGTCTTCACCTAACTGAGTGAAAGAAACAAAGGAGGCGTGCATTGGGCCTATGCCTGTACTGTGGACCTAAAGGACATTTGATATCTGTCTGCCCTTCCCGTCAAGTAAAAGGGCAGGGTCTAACCAGTGTTGGAGGAGCTGGCTTAGACCTTACAGGTATATCCTCCAAGACCAATGTAGCGATACCTCCAACTAAGAAGGCCGCTGATTTAGTTTGGGCCCTGAAGACAGCTCTGCCAACCCCCGGCAATATGCTCTACCCCCTACTGGCACAGCTAGTACTGACAGTAAATTGTATCTCTTATACCGTATGAATAACTGAGCATTGAGACAATATTAAATTGAAATAAATGTAAGATTTTACTAAAGCTCTTGGTAAAGAAAAGGGTAACATCAATGACAGTTTACAGAATAATCATTTGTAATGCAGAGCCCAGTGCGCTAACGGTCGCCCGCGTGGCGCACTTGTTAAGTGCCCTGTGGCGCAGTAACCAAAACACCTTAGAAACCCCACCAGGCCTGGTTCTGATATCTACAACTTAGTCCTTTTTTCTTCACCGGCAGATCTTTAACGGTGGTGCACATTAACAGAGTACAAAACTTTGTAATCCAATGGGGTAGGTAAAGGTGGAGTAGAAACTTGACTATGCGAACGGTAGGTTCAGTTCTAACAAGGGTCTTCAATAAAAGCACTAAGAACAACTCATAGGCCACGGCAGTCTATAGGCCTATATGCAGTAACAGTATATTGGTTGGGCATATGCCCTCTCACCCTCCCGGACTACGGTCCCAGTCCGGGAACTTCCACCTGTTGTGTCCTCACACACACACTCCGTCTCTTCAGCGATCGGGTCCCCGATCCAACAAGGCTGTAGTCGAGCAAAGTCAGATGCCACCCAGGCTCGCAGAGGGGTGGAAGGCTCTTTGGTGCTGCGCAAGGCCTCAGGCTTCAGGCCCTGCACTCCGACACATCCGCACAGGAGGATCAGTCTCTGAAGTCTCGTGTCCCAAAGAGGCCGAGCCCAGCCTCACCTCCTCCTTTTATAACCCCTCCCATGAGTCTCTGCGGCGGAACATTGCCGAATGGGGTTCTGGGTAATGTAGTCTCTCTGCATTAAAGGGGAACACCCCGCTACATACTCCCCCAACTTGTACTCTTTGGTCCCCAAAGATAAACCTTAACAAAGACTATGTACAACTCTAGACAATTCTACAAACGATGTTGGCATAGGGAATTCCCACCAAAACTGAGGAGTAGAATTCCCTTGCCCACAGGTCACATTATCATAGGTGGCCTGCCTAGCTGTGCCAGAGAGTGAGCTGGGGTTGCCCTCCACTAAATGGACAGTGGAGGGATCCGGATTTTCAGCATTCCTCCTAGCGGTAACTACAGAATCCTCTGAGCTATTCCCCATTTGTGGGTAGGTCAGCTTCTTAGGAGGCCGGATGACTCTTCGAGCCCTTTGCTCTCTTGGGATTTCTGGCTCTGGTGCACAGGCTCCTCTTCCTCTGAGCAACCATCATGGGCATCTTCCCAGTAATCTGCTGAAGGACTAGAGGGGATGAACTCTGTGGCTTCTGGGTCCAGTGTTTTATCTGTGGTGTCTTCAGTGGTTGGAAGGTCTATGGTAGAAGTTCCTGGAGTTGGGGGAAGGCCACAGCCAATTAAGTTCTCCATCCTCATCTCCACTAAGTTGAGAGGCCTCTCCATCTTCAGCTCGGGAGGCCTGCGACCGAGTGTTCGGCCTAGGAGTATCCAGGATAGAGGCCGGTTCAGGGGAGTCTCCCACGGGAGGTATTCTAACTGCCTCAGCAAGTGGGAGCAGGTGGTTTCGATGCCACGTCTTCAGAGGGCCCACCTTTCCTTCCGGCTTCAACTTGTAGACAGGCAGGCCCGGCAACTTCCTACAGATAACATAAGGTTCAGATCTCCATCTATCTGCAAGTTTATGCTTCCCAGGGACCCCCAGATTGCGTAACAGTACTCGATCCCTGGGCTGTAGGTCTTGTACCCGGACCTTCAAGTCGAAGTTTCTTTTGTTTCGAGCTCCCCTTTGATCTGAGGTCACTTGAGCTTGTTCATAGGCTACTTTCTGGCTGTGTCTGAGCCTGTCCACATATCCTTTGTGGGATGTGGCTGAGGAATGGTCCAGAGAGGCGCCAAAGGCCAAGTCCACAGGTAGTCTCGCTTCTCTCCCAAACATGAGTCGATATGGGGAGTAGCCTGTAGCATCACTGATGGTGCAGTTGTAAGCATGTACTAGGGCTGCTATACGTTTGCTCCAATGTTGCTTTTTCTCACTTTCCAGAGTCCCCAACATGTTGAGCAAGGTTCGGTTAAACCTTTCCGGCTGAGCATCTCCTTGTGGGTGGTAAGGTGTAGTTCGAGTCTTCTTGATTCCCAACGAATCCAGGAGTTTCCGGATCAGTTTACTCTCAAAGTCCCTTCCTTGATCTGAATGAAGTTGCTGTGGCAGCCCATAATGGACAAAGTACTTCTCCATAAGTACCTTGGCTACGGTGGAGGCCTTCTGATCTTTGGTTGGGAAAGCTTGGGCATACCGGGTGAAATGGTCGGTTATCACAAGAACATTTCCTAGTCCACTCAGGTCGGGTTCAAGGCAGAGAAAGTCAATGCATACCAGATCCATTGGGCCTTGACTTTGTAGATGGCCCATTGGGGCAGCTTGATGGGGTAAAGTCTTCCTCTGGATGCATCGTGCACATGAGTGGCAGTACTCTTCTACCTCTGCCCTCATGCAGGGCCAATAGAACCGACTTCTGACAAGTTGAAAGGTCCTTTCAGCCCCTAGATGGCCATGATTGTCATGCAGGGCAATCAGAAAAGTCTCTCGATGTTTCTCTGTGTCGCATACCAAGTGTGACCAGAACTGTGCAGCTAGCAACAGAGGAACACCAAACACGTATAAGTGAAATATAAAGATTTATTAAAGATAAGTGAAATAATATATATATATAACCACCTCCAATACCACACAGTGCACAACAACCAATAACAAACAGAACCCACAATTAATAACAGTAACAGACAAATATGTACAAGTAATGGGGAAACCAGAATCATAAACAGGGCCAGGCCGAGGTCATACACAGGGGGATCAGCAGATGGGGTAAGGATGGATCAGGACAGGGAGACAGGATCAAGCAGGGGGCAACCAGGCTGCAGAGCAGGGATCAGGGATTAGGACGGACACAACAGGTTCAGGATCAGGTTACAGGTTCAGGTTACAGGGATCAGGATACATGGATCAAGGTTCAAGCAGACAGGCTACAGGTCAGGGCACGAGGACGATACCAGGGCAGTGTGTGTATACACCTGCCGGGTATTTATAGGAATGCCTGATTAGCTTCAGGTCACACCTGATCGGAGGGAGGGCAGTCTGCTCCACACTGCCAGGATCCATCCGCTGGTGGAAACCAGTACTGCGTCCAAAAGATAATACAAACACCAGCAGGGAAAGATTCTCCTGACAGTTACAAACTGCCAGGAGACACCTGCTGGTGGACCACAGTACTGCAAGATAAATAATAAATGCCACCAGCGGATGGAACCTTTCCTGACAGTACCCCCCCTCAAAGGAGCGGCCTCCGGACGCTCCAACTAGCTGTTGCCGGAGAAAGTTCATGGCAATCAGCTGGGTAGTAGGCAAAGTCACATCCGGGCAGACAATCACATCAAGCTGGGCAGCAGGCAGGAACACCTCGGACTGGGCAGCAGGCTCCAGGTCATTGAGCTGGGCAGCAGACAGGAACACTTCGGGCTGGGCAGCAGACGGGATCATCTCAGGCTGGGCAGCAGACGGGATCATCTCAGGCTGGGCAGCAGACGGGATCATCTCAGGCTGGGCAGCAGACGGGATCATCTCAGGCTGGGCAGAAGACGGGATCATCTCAGGCTGGGCAGCAGACGGGATCATCTAAGGCTGGGCAGCAGACGGGATCATCTCAGGCTGGGCAGCAGACGGGATCATCTCAGGCTGGGCAGCAGACGACATACCCTCGAGCCGGGAAAAGGGCTCCACAACCTCGGGCCAGGAAACGGGCACCACAACCTCAAGCCGGGAAACGGGCACCACAACCTCAAGCCAGGGAACGGGCACCGCAGCGGGCACCACAACCTCAGGCCGGGAAACGGGCACCACAACCACAGGCCGGGAAACGGGCACCACAACCACAGGCCGGGAAACGGGCACCACAACCACAGGCCGGGAAACGGGCACCACAACCACAGGCCGTGAAACGGGCACCGGATCTTCCGACTGGGACACTGTCATCAGGGCTTCAGTTTGGAAGGCTGGCACGGGAACTCCATGTTGGCAGGCTGGCACAGGGTCTTCAGGCTGGCAGGCTGGTACAGGGTCTTCAGGCTGGCAGGCTGGTACAGGGTCTTCAGGCTGGCAGGCTGGTAAAGGGTCTTCAGGCTGGCAGGCTGGCACAGGGTCTTCAGGCTGGCAGGCTGGCACAGGGTCTTCAGGCTGGCAGGCTGGCACAGGGTCTTCAGGCTGGCAGGCTGGCACAGGGTCTTCAGGCTGGCAGGCTGGCACAGGGTCTTCAGGCTGGCAGGCTGGCACAGGGTCTTCAGGCTGGCAGGCTGGCACAGGGTCTTCAGGCTGGCAGGCTAGCTCGAGAACCGCAGACTGGAAGGCTGGCTCGAAAACCGCAGGCTGGAAGGCTGGCTTGAAAACCGCAGGCTGGAAGGCTGGCTCAAGGACCGCAGGCTGGAAGGCTGGCTCAAGGACCGCAGGCTGGAAGACTGGCTCAAGGACCGCAGACTGGAAGGCTGGCTCAAGGACCGCAGGCTGGAAGGCTGGCTCAAGGACTGCAGGCTGGAAGGCTGGCTCAAGGACTGGCTCTGGGACTGTAGGCTGGAAGGCTGGCTCGAGAACTGCAGACTGGAAGGCTGGCTCGAGAACTGCAAGCTGGAAGGCTGGTTCTGGAACTGCAAGCTGGAAGGCTGGCTCTGGAACTGCAAGCTGGAAGGCTGGCTCTGGAACTGCAAGCTGGAAGGCTGGCTCTGGAACTGCAAGCTGGAAGGCTGGCTCTGGAACTGCAAGCTGGGAAGCTGGCTCGAAGGCTGGTTCTGGAACTGCAAGCTGGAAGGCTGGTTCTGGAACTGCAAGCTGGAAGGCTGGTTCTGGAACTGCAAGCTGGAAGGCTGGCTCTGGAACTGCAAGCTGGAAGGCTGGCTCTGGAACTGCAAGCTGGAAGGCTGGCTCTGGAACTGCAGGCTGGAAGGCTGGCTCTGGAACTGCAGGCTGGAAAGCTGGCTCGAAGGCTGGTTCTGGAACTACAGGCTGGAGCAGGTTGGTGGGTGTGGAGGAAGGTGGGATTACTGGTTGGATTGTGTGGGTAGGGAAATACTTCCGCTTCTTTTTAGATTTGGTTACTGCAGGTTTGCACATAACGGGGGGAGTATATGGAAAAGATGGAATCGAGCAAATGGAAGAATATGGCAGGGATACGGGGACAGTGGCTGGAGGAGGTTCTTGTGGGCTTGCAGGCAGCTGAGAAGAGGCAGGTGGGTTGAATGCAGGATAGGTGCAGGGAGCATAGACTGGATATTGATACCTGGTGGGAAGTAGTGTGTACTGAACTGCGACTGGGGTGCCATGGGTGATGGAGAAATAGACTCTTGGGCAGGCAGGTGTCTGGCAGCAGAGATGTTTTTTTTGTGGGCTGGCTGGGGCCGATTGCAAAATATCAGACCATGCTGAGAGTAGTGGCTGCACAAACTGCAGTTTACATTCTGCCTGTCTGACAAGGGATTGTACACAATCAACACACTCTATTATTTTCTGTTGGGAACAAGCTGTGTAATGTTCAAAAAAGTATGGGGAGTCATCCTCCAGAAGCCAAACCAAAGATACGACCTGATTAACATTAAAGGGGGGAGAAAAATCATCATGGCCCTCTGGGATACAAGGCAAAGCCAGCTCTGTGCAGATTTTAATTAAAGGTTGAACATCCCCAAACATCATACAGCCCTGATCAACCCAGGAGTGAGCTAAACGAATAATCTCTAGCAGCTGATCACTGGTCCACTCTTTCAGTGTCTGACGGAGATATTCACCACTCTCTGACGCCAGCAGAGTATAATAAGGAATCATATCAGAGTTCATTTTAGCAGAGTAACAGAACCAAAATGGGTCCTCTGTGCAGCTACTTCTGATCATTAATGGCCCTGGTATACTGTCACGTACCAAGTGTGACCAGAACTGTGCAGCTAGCAACAGAGGAACACCAAACACGTATAAGTGAAATATAAAGATTTATCAAAGATAAGTGAAATAATATATATATAACCACCTCCAATACCACACAGTGCACAACAACCAATAACAAACAGAACCCACAATTAATAACAGTAACAGACAAATATGTACAAGTAATGGGGAAACCAGAATCATAAACAGGGCCAGGCCGAGGTCATACACAGGGGGATCAGCAGATGGGGTAAGGATGGATCAGGACAGGGAGACAGGATCAAGCAGGGGGCAACCAGGCTGCAGAGCAGGGATCAGGGATTAGGACGGACACAACAGGTTCAGGATCAGGTTACAGGTTCAGGTTACAGGGATCAGGATACATGGCTCAAGGTTCAAGCAGACAGGCTACAGGTCAGGGCACGAGGACGATACCAGGGCAGTGTGTGTATACACCTGCCGGGTATTTATAGGAATGCCTGATTAGCTTCAGGTCACACCTGATCGGAGGGAGGGCAGTCTGCTCCACACTGCCAGGATCCATCCGCTGGTGGAAACCAGTACTGCGTCCAAAAGATAATACAACACCAGCAGGGAAAGATTCTCCTGACAGTTACAAACTGCCAGGAGACACCTGCTGGTGGACCACAGTACTGCAAGATAAATAATAAATGCCACCAGCGGATGGAACCTTTCCTGACACTCTGGGAGGAACAGTTGCCACTTATCTTCTGAGTCATCAGAGGGGCCCCTTCGGTAGACCACTCCCTGATGTACCTGCAACCTGTCCCATTCTTTCCTCAACAGGCGAGCTTCCTTTGAGGGATGACGCAGGGATTTGTTTGGATCCTGATTCTCCAGGGCCTCCAGGACCAATCTCCCCATGGGGTCTTCCAATTGGTCACTCCTCAACTCCTTCTTGGACAATCTCGGCAGGTTGTCTTCGTCCAATTGAGTCACCCCACAGTAGTGTTTTGGGACTCCCACCATGGTAACTCCTATTTCTTCTGCTCTGGAGCCTCCTCTGGCCTGGAATTCAGCTCCTTGACAAAGGGCCCGCACCCCGTCCGGTGCCACTTGGGTCCAATCTTCTACATCACTGGTGGGGGCATGAGATCTCCTGGACAGAGCGTCTGCGTCTCTATTCCCAGCCCCTGGCCTATACTTTAGGCTGAAGTTGAATCCAGACAGTGCGGCCAGCCACCTGTGTCCAGTGGCGTCCAGCTTGGCCGTGGTAAAAAGGTAGGTAAGGGGGTTGTTGTCGGTCTTCACAGTGAACTCCGCCCCATACAGGTAGTCTTTGAGCTTGTCTACTACCGCCCACTTAAGGGCCAGGAACTCCAGCTTGTGAGTGGGATAGTTCTTCTCAGAGGGGGTCAAGCTCCTGCTCACATAGGCAACAGGCCATTGTTGCCCTTCGTGTTCTTGATAAAGTACTCCTCCCAGACCGTCATGACTAGCATCTACGTGTAGTTCATAGGGCTTGGTTGGGTCTGCGTAGGCCAAGACTGGGGCAGTGGTTAGGCTCTCCTTTAATGCCTGGAAGGCCTCTTCACACTTCTGGTTCCACTGATTTCTGACTGACTCTCCCGGCTTCCTGGGCCCTGAGTCGTCCTCTTCCCCCTCAGTCTTGAGCAGTTCATTCAATGGTCTAGCAATTCGGGCGAATCCCTCCACAAACCTCCTATAGTAGGAGCAGAAACCCAAGAAGGATCTGAGTTCTGTTACTGTGGTGGGTCGTGGCCAGGAGGTAACTGCCTCCAATTTCTCGGGGTCTGTGGCCACCCCTTCTTCGGACACTATGTGCCCCAGATAGTTCACAGAAGACTGGTAGAACCGACACTTTTCAGGCGAAAGTTTGAGTCCCTCCTCACTGAGTCTCCTCAAGACTTTTTCCAGCCTCTCCTCATGTTCCTCCAGGGTTCTTCCAAAGACTATGACATCGTCCAGGTACACAAGGACTTCAATAAGGTTCATGTCTCCTACAGTCTTCTCCATAAGACGCTGGAAAGTAGCTGGGGCTCCAGACAGACCTTGGGGCATCCGGTCGAATTCAAAGAACCCTACTGGGGTTATGAAAGCTGTCTTCTCCTTGTCTTCTGGGTGCATGGGGATCTGATAGTACCCGCTCTTGAGATCCATAACACTGAACCACTTGGCTCCAGACAAACTCTGTAGGGCATCCTCTATCCTTGGAGTAGTATACTGGTCGGGTATGGTTCTCCTGTTGAGAGTCCTGTAGTCGATACAGAGCCTCAATGACCCATTCTTCTTCCTGACCACCACTATCGGGGATGCATAGGGGCTTCTAGATTGCCGTATCACTCCAGTCCTCTTGAGTTCTGAGAGTTGTTCCCTTAGATCCTCCAGATCTGCTAGTGGGACCCGCCTGACCCTCTCTCTGAAGGGCTTATCTTCCTGGAGGCGGATCCGATGGGTGACACTCCTTGCACACCCCACATCGAACTCATCTTTAGAGAAGATCCTCTCCCATCTGTTCAGCTGGGCCTTGGCTCTCTCTTTCCAAGCCCTGGGCAGATTTGGGTTTTCCATGGATATCTTCTCCCAAGCATCTCCTCTTTCGCCCACCTCTGACAGGTTGACAGGGGCAGCAGGGCTCACCTGGCCTAGCAGCATCCTGGCTGGGACCTCCATGGGGCCATCCGTATTGTTCCTAACACTCACTGGGACTCTACAATGGGCCTTCTTTAGGGCCTTCAGCAGAATCACTTCTGGTATCACTTCCAGACCGTGGGACCCTTCTCTTGGATCAGATTCCAACATGACAAAGGGTCCAGGCTGCTCCCAAGTAAGCTTCACAGTGCCTCTAAAACAGGTTACTTCGCCGGGCTGCAGCACTATCCCTCCTCTTCCAAGTCTCCACACCTTCCCTATCCCCTCTCCTGGGGTCTTCTGCTCTAAGACCAGCCTTTGGTAAGCTGTCTTCAGCATGGGGTGGATCTTGGTGACCGCTGCCCCTTTCTCTTTCACTAGAGGGGTCAGAAGTCTTCGGACCAGGTCCGTGTTTGTCCCTATTATCAGGGAACTCTTGTTGGCTCCTGGTGGTCGAGGGCACACAACTGCCAGGGTGTCAAACACTTCGGTTTTCCCAGCCACAGATGGGTCAAAGGTCATCCTGACAGGCAGATAGCCATCATAGGGGAAGTTCTGGGTTCCAATCCCACATATCTCTAGTCCCTCTATTTTCCGGATGGGTAGGTGACTCAAGTACTTATCGTAAAAGTCTCTGTATAGCAGGGTTACTTGCGCCCCAGTATCCAAGATTGCTCTGGTGTAGACTCCCTCCACTTGAATGGACACTATAGGAGATGGGCCTACCAGCTTCTCCGGGTAAGGCCCGGCAGGGGTCGCTTTCTTCAGACTTTTTTTCTTTGAACCTCCTCTCGTCCAATCCCCTTTGGACTTCAGTCTTTCTTGAGTCTGGTATGCATTGACTCCCCCCCCTTTACTGGGTGTAGGGACCCGCTGAGGGACACTATTGTTTTTCCTAGGTGTGCACCCCCTCTGGGGAGTGCTGTGCCTCTTCTGAGGGGTCTTACCCCCTTTGTCTGGGGTGTATCTCTGTTGAGGAATGTTGTGTTTCCCCCGAGGCGTTTTATCTCCTGTTGTTTTCTGCTTTGCTTTCAGCTTGGAGCTCACTGAAGGTGATGGGCACCCGGTTGACTCCTTCACCGGGGCCCTCTGAAGTTTCCCGCCGGCTTGCGGTTGTCTATTTTCTTCTTTTTGGGACTGGAGCATGTAGCCACAATATGTCCAATTCCTCCACAGTTAAAGCAGACGATATCTCCCCATTCTTGTAAAGATGCGGGTGCTGAGGCAACTGGGAATAATTCCTTCCTTGGTACTTCTCTCTTGGGACCCTCTGTGTCTTTTTCCATCAGAGAGGTCAACATCTCTAACACCTTGGACATTTGAGCTTTCAGGGTGTCTATCTCCGAATCTCTTTCAGGGGTCATTACTAGACATGTGCATTCGTTTTTGTCCGAATGCATTTTCGTCCGAATTTCAGCTATTTTCGTTATCGTTTTAACAAATGAAAACGAAAGCACAGAATCCGAAAACCGAAAGATCCGACATAAACAAATGCTTTATTTTCGTTTTCGTTGCTACAACAGTTCGATATAGATAGGAGATTCGACGTGACGCTGACAATAACAATCTGTGTCTATCGAACCTGTGGTCGAATGTGCCTAGCGCTACACGTTGCGAGAGGTCCCAGGTTCAAATCCTGGACGAGCCCCCATGTGTAGCGCTACCCCCAGTTAAGAGAGCCGCTGGATTTGTTTTCGGGCCCTGTGTGCAGCACCACCAACCCCCGGCAATCTTACTCGACCCACTCTGGCACAGCTAGTCTAGGGGTTATATTTGTATCACATTCAATAGTATTGCAAGGGATAATCTCTTAGCAGTAAGACAACACACTGAGGTGAGAGATTAAATATAACAGTTTACTCTTATATTAAAGGTAGCATAGGCAGAACACAACACATGCAATTGGCTTGCTAGGCCCTGCAGAAATCAATACAGCACACAATAATGGCGCTGCGCGGTACTTCACCACGCGTAGCTATTATGGTATGCGCGCCCTATGGCGCACTAAACAATATCCTAACTCCCCACCCCGGTCAGGCCTGACATGGAGTAAATCTCAGTCACCTCCTATAGGGATTTATTCGCATGCCAGCTTTCGGTGGTGCACTTGATAAATAATACTTTGTAATCCACAACCAGGCAATAACTTGGAACACTATACTGGGGGGGGGGGGGAACACTTCAACTCTGTCCTGCTACCGGTGCCCCCGGGGAACAGCAGATAAACGAAACTGTGGGCCTATGCAGTCTACAGGCCTGAACACGGCACAGTCTATTGGTCTGGGCAGGTGCCCGCTCACCACTCCGGATGCGATTCCAGTCCGGAACGTCCACCCTGCTGTGTATCCGCACACAGCGTCTGCAACGATCGGGTCCCCGATCCAACCGATGTCCTCACTCGACAAGCCAGATGCCACCCAGGTTTCGCAATGGGGCGGAAGGCCCCCCGGAAGCCGCGCAAGGCCCAGGCCTCAGGCCTTGCACTGCAGCAGATCCGCACAGGAAGAAACTCTTGCTTGCAGCGCGGTGTCCAAAGAGGCCGAGCTCCGCCTCGCCTCCTCCTTAAATAACCCCTCCCATGAGTCTCTGCGATGGCTAACTGCACTCTGGGTGCTGAACGGGGTTATGGGTAACGTAGTCCCGGGGCCTTAAAGGAGACCCCGCTACACAAGAAACCCAGAATCGTGTTCCCCAAGGCTTGAAGATACCACCAGGTCGCCTATTCATAGCCCCTAGCCTCAGAAAACCTGTACTCCTCTGGGCACACAATGGTGTGTTATCCGGTCATCCTGGTGTCACCATTACTCTTAAGACCTTGCAGCGTCATGTCTGGTGGCCTCATATGAAAAGGAATGTTACTGACTATGTGACTGCCTGTCCAACTTGTGCTGCTAATAAAGTACCCCGCACATTACCTACTGGACAGTTACAACCACTTCTGGCACCTTGCCAGCCTTGGACCCATTTGACTATGGACTTCATTACAGACTTACCCAAGTCCGAGGGCATGACTGCTATATGGGTCATAGTGGATCACTTTTCCAAAATGTCTCATTTTGTGCCGCTCCCGGGATTACCTACAGCGGAAGCACTGTCTACTCTCTTCCTTTCCCATATTGTGAGATATCATGGCAAACCTACCAATGTCGTCTCAGACCGCGGATCCCAGTTTGTTTCCCGATTCTGGAGAGCGTTCGGCAAGAAACTGGGAGTAACGCTCTCACACTCTACCTCACATCAACCTCAAACAGATGGTCAAACCAAACGCATGAACCAGACCCTGGAAACCTATCTTCGACATTATGTCAATGCCTTACACTCCAACTGGTCTGAGTATTTGCCTTTGGCTGAGTTCGCCATTAATTCCCGTTGGCACAGTGCTCTTCATACCACACCATTCTACGTAGCCCTAGGCTATCACCCTCAGACTTTTCCCCTACTTCAGCCTTCTTTTGGTGTACCAGCAGCAGATCAGCGGGTGAAAAATATTCTGCTACATTGGAAAAATATTTGCTTATTACTACGGAAGTCAGCAGGCAAGTATGCGCTTTTCTCCAACAAACGAAGACGCCATATACCTCCATATGTGGTGGGGGACAGAGTTTGGCTATCAACCAAATACGTGAGACTGAAACAACCTTCTACCAAATTGGGCCCTCGATTCATCGGTCCTTACTGAATTATTGCTCGAGTCGGGCCAGTCTCCTATTGTTTGAAGTTGCCCTCCTCTCTCCGGATACACTCCGTATTCCATGTTTCCCTCCTCAAAAAGGCAATTTTCAATCGCTACTCCAGAACACAACAGCTACCTCCTCCTGTTCTTGTTGATGGACAAAATGAGTTTGAAATCTCTAAGATTCTTGATTCTAGAAGACAGGGTCGTGGCCTATGGTATCTGGTTCATTGGAAGGGATATCCCGTCACAGACCGTTCCTGGGTTCCAGCCAAAGATCTGCATGCCGCTTCTCTTATTCGAGACTTCCATGCCTCCTTCCACACTAAGCCCCGCTAGTCCCCCTGAGGGGTCCACTGGGGAGGGGGCCCTGTCATGTACCTGGGTGTATTTGAACCGGGATCTTCCTGGTCCCACAGCTGCAGCCTTGCCTGTTGTGCTATGGAGGAGATCTGGACTTATGGAAATGTCCTCTCAGTATTAAGCATTACCTTGGACTCACTAGCCCCACCTGCTGCCAGCTGTGGACGATTTTCAATCAAAGCAGGCCATAAATAGGAAGTGATGCTATTTCTCAGCGCCCGTTTGTGTGGATTAGCTCCCTGGGGTGTTGTAACTGCTTTGTGACCTTGATTATCGTGTTGAACTTCTGCCTGAATTCCTGACTATTCTCTAGCCTGCTGATTTTGTACTTTACCGCCAGCTCATGTATGACCTTTGCCTGCCTGACCACTCTCTGGATTTCGATCGTGTACCGTTTTGCCTGATCTGTTGCCAACCTAATCTGCCTGACTAAGTTTTCGCCTGAATTTTAATCGCACAAGTTCCACTTCGGACACTACCTATCACAGGTACCTTACAATTATGAGTAAGACAAAAGGCAGTAGCCTCTAGAATAAAGGATGCTTGCCTTGAGTTCAATAAGGGGTCCTGACATAGAAAGGATTGGATAGCACGTAATCCCACATCATGCGGTATGGAGGTGTACAAAGACTGAACATCGAGGGAAACCCACAGGTAAGTGGGCTCCCAAGAATAAGGGGAGAGGAGTTGTAGCAAATGAGTGTTGTCTCTAATATAGGACTGCATGGATTGGGCGAGTGGCTGGAGGAACTGGTCCACATATTGTGAGAAACCACTGGTAATGCTTCCCATAGCTGCCACAATTGGTCGCCCAGGAGGATTGGGTTGATTTTTATGCACCTTAGGTAGGTGATAAAAATATGAAGGGAAATTAACCACTTAACGACCGCTCACTGTATATATACGTTGGCAGAATGGCACCGACAGGCACAATCACGTAGAGCATACGTGATCGCCTTTGTACAGTTGGGGGGTCCGATCGGACCCCCCTCCTATACAGTGAGCGGCCGTTTATCGTTGGGGAGCGATCAGAGATGAGGGGGTGACCATTCGATTTCGGCCACCCCCTCGCGATCGCTCCCGGTGAATGAAAATGCTTCCTCCGCCATGTGATGTAAACACAGGCAGGAGGAAGTGATGTCATCTCCCTCGCGGCGGTCTTTTCGATTCCGGCGGCGAGGAGAGAAGAAGCAGGTTAGTGCACCAACAGTCCACTGACACATAGGTACACATAGGCACACATTTCACCCCCCAGTCACCCCCAGATCACCCCCCAGGTCACCCCCCAGCCCCCAATCACAGTGTCACTGATTGCAGTGATCATTTATTTTACTGATCACTGCATTTAGTGTCATCTGTGATAGTAAAAAGTTGCAGGGCAGTTAGGATTAGGCCCCTTTAGGTCCAGGATAGCCCCCTAACCCCCCCTAATAAAGGTTTAACCCCTTGATCGCCCCCCAGGTAACCCTTTCACCCCCTAACGCCAGCGTCACTAAGCGATCGTATTTTCGATCGCTGTATTTAGTGCCGGTGGTGCCCTAGATAGCCAGTTATTTATTTTTAGTTTCGCCGCAGGTTTTTAGAGCGTCAGGTACCCCCATATATTATATTAACCCCCTGATTGCCCCTAGAGTTAACCCTTTCACCAGTGATCACCGTATAAGCGTCACTGGTGACACTGGTTACCCAGTTAGTTATTTAGTTATTTAGGTAACCCGTCAGGTTTTTATATAGCGTCGGGTACCCCCATATTTAACCTAATAAAGGTTTTAACCCCCTGATTGCCCCTAGTTAACCCTTTCACCAGTGATCACCATATAAAGGTTACGGGTGACGCTGGTTGGTTAGTTTGCTTTTTATAGCATCAGGGCACCCGCCGTATATAACCCAATAAAGGTTTAACCCCCTGATCGCCCGGCGGGTGAGATCAATTAGGTTTTAGCGCCAGAGAGGGTCTGCGTCGCCCCAGGCAGCGTTAGGTTAGTGCCAGTAACGCTAACACCCACGCGCAAAGCATACACCTCCCTTAGTGGTATAGTATCTGATCAGATCTATACTAGCGTCCCCAGCGGTTTAGGGTTCCCAAAAATGCAGTGTTAGCGGGATCAGCCCAGATACCTGCTAGCACCTGCGTTTAGCCCCTCCGCCCAGCCCAGCCCACCCAAGTGCAGTATCGATCGATCACTGTCACTTACCAAACACAAAACACATAACTGCAGCGTTCGCAGAGACTGTCCTGATCCCTGCGACCGCTAACAGTTTTTTTTGTAGCGTTTGATATATTTGCTGACGACAGTCAGGTGCTTTTTTTCCTGTGAATCTTACTAGTGTACCCCTAAATTTAGAGCCCAAAATGGCAAGTCGAAGGTACACTAGTAAAGAGGCCTACGAGATTCTGAGCATGACAGATAGTGAAGAGGAGGTCACGTATCTGTCAGATTCAGGCTCAGAATATCTTCCCGTAGAAGACAGTGACGTCAGCGGCCCCACGTCAGATAGCTCTGACGACGAAGTTGAGGTCCCTGCTAAGGTCAGGCGTACCCGATCCCAATCTTCTGAGGTTGTTGAGGAGCAAGAACCGCAGGGCTCTCGTATCATGGAGCAGAGTAGTACTAGCGCCGCCATTCCTTCTGGTGAATTGGCAAGCACCAGCGGCCTAGTAAAGCCTGGGCGTACATCCAGCACTGCAGTATCACGTGGTGACTAGGGATGAGCTTCGTGTTCGAGTCGAACATACGTTCGACTCGAACATCGGCTGTTCGATCGTTCGACGAAGATCGAACGATTTGGGCCGTTCGCGCCAAATTCGAGTGACGCGAACGGCCCACAATGCACTACGCCATCGCAGTGTCATCCAGGCGCTGTGATTGGCCAAGCATGCACTGTGACCCCGCATGCTTGGCCAATCACAGCGCCGGCAGCGAGGAGAGCAATGATTGGCCACAGGCAGGATGCCTGTGGCCAATTATTCTTGAGGGGGTTTAGTACACGCCCCACACTATAAAAGGCCGCCAGCGCGGCGGCCTTGTGTAGTGTGTTCCGGAGCAGGGAAAGAGAAGCATAGGCAGGGACAGTGTCATTTTTTTTCCTTTACTAATCCTGGATTCCTTGTGTTTAGGGACAAATAAGGATAGGTAGGGAGAATGTCAGTGTGTTATTCTGTGCTAAACCTTGTTTGTAGGGACAGAGAGGTACAGTGAGGGAAAGTGTCAGTGTGCTATTCTGTTCTAAACCAATCTTGCTGAACCATATTTGAAATCCTTGAGTTTAGGGACAGAGAGGTACAGTGAGGGAAAGTGTCAGTGTGCTATTCTGTGCTAAATCTTGTTTGTAGGGACAGAGTAGGACAGTGAGTGAAACTGACAGTGTGCTATTCTGTTCTAAACCAATCTTGCTGAACCATATTTGAAATCCTTGAGTTTAGGGACAGAGAGGTACAGTGAGGGAAAGTGTCAGTGTGCTATTCTGTGCTAAATCTTGTTTGTAGGGACAGAGTAGGACAGTGAGTGAAACTGACAGTGTGCTATTCTGTTCTAAACCAATCTTGCTGAACCATATTTGAAATCCTTGAGTTTAGGGACAGAGAGGTACAGTGAGGGAAAGTGTCAGTGTGCTATTCTGTGCTAAATCTTGTTTGTAGGGACAGAGTAGGACAGTGAGTGAAACTGACAGTGTGCTATTCTGTTCTAAACCAATCTTGCTGAACCATATTTGAAATCCTTGAGTTTAGGGACAGAGAGGTACAGTGAGGGAAAGTGTCAGTGTGCTATTCTGTGCTAAATCTTGTTTGTAGGGACAGAGTAGGACAGTGAGTGAAACTGACAGTGTGCTATTCTGTTCTAAACCAATCTTGCTGAACCATATTTGAAATCCTTGAGTTTAGGGACAGAGAGGTACAGTGAGGGAAAGTGCCAGTGTGCTATTCTGTGCTAAATCTTGTTTGTAGGGACAGAGTAGGACAGTGAGTGAAACTGACAGTGTGCTATTCTGTTCTAAACTAATCTTGCTGAACCATATTTGAAATCCTTGAGTTCAGGGACTGAGAGGTACAGTGAGGGAAAGTGTCAGTGTGCTATTCTGTGCTAAATCTTGTTTGTAGGGACAGAGTAGGACAGTGAGTGAAACTGACAGTGTGCTATTCTGTTCTAAACCAATCTTGCTGAACCATATTTGAAATCCTTGAGTTTAGGGACAGAGAAGGACACTCGTGGAAACTATCAGTGTGCTATTCTGTGCTAAATCTTGTTTGTAGGGACAGAGTAGGACAGTGAGGGAAAGTGTCAGTGTGCTATTCTGTTCTAAACCAATCTTGCTGAACCATATTTGAAATCCTTGAGTTTAGGGACAGAGAAGGACACTCGTGGAAACTCTCAGTGTGCTATTCTGTGCTAAATCTAGTTTGTAGGGACAGAGTAGGACAGTGAGTGAAACTGACAGTGTGCTATTCTGTGCTAAACCAATCTTGCTGAAGCATATTGCAAATCCTTGTGTTTAGGGACAGAGAAGGATAGGCAGGGGACAGTGTCAGTGTCTTTGTTGCTAAGCCTCCTGCACAGTATACACCTGAAGGTAGCCCTTATTGCTGTTTTTCCCATCTCCCTGCAGGCCATCCATTAAAATGTCTGGAAGGCAAACAAGGAGAGGCAGACAGTCAGGAGGCAAAAAAAGAGGGCAAGCAGGCTCTGTGTCTGGGGGCAACAGTGCTGGTCGTGGACGCGGTGCATTGTCATCAGCACATGGCCATGGGACACGCTTGTCCTTCTTTTCGGCAGCTGGACATGTTGAGCCACATGATGCTGAACACTTGGTAGAGTGGATGACCAAGCCCACCTCATCCTCCTCATCCTCTCTCACCCAGGCTCAGGGTACTGGCAAAGCAGCTGCCAAAGCGTCCTCTTCTCTGGTATCATTATCTTCATTAGTCAATCCTTCCCTAGACCCACCATGTCCTCCTCCTGAGGAGTCCCCCGAACTGTTTGAGCACAGTGTTCGGTACATGCTCCAGGAGGATGCCCAGCGTTTCGAAGGATCTGATGATGATACCCAGATAGAGGAAGGCAGTAGCGTGAGAGCAGAGAGAGGGGATGCTCAAGAAGGACACCAATCTGGCAGTCATGCTCCAGCAGCTGCAGCATACTGCCAGATTGGCTCCAGTGATGAGGAGGGAGGGGATGATCAGGTCACTGACTCCACGTGGGTGCCTAATAGGAGAGAGGAGGAGGAGGATGAGGATTAGGCACATCTCCAACGAGGCAGGATGCCCTTGGGTGGCCAGCGTATGGGCAGCACACCGACGGAATCACACCGCAGAGCTCCGCCTGTGCAGGGCGCTGCCTCTGCCCGTCATTCAAAAAGTTCTTTGGTGTGGACCTTTTTTGAGGCGAGTGCATCAGATCGCACAGCTGCTGTTTGCAACATATGTCTCAAGCGTATATCGCGTGGCCAAAACATCAGCCGCTTGGGCACCACATGCTTGATCAGACATATGTTGACCTGCCATGCAGCTCGTTGGCAAGCCTACCTTAAAGACCCACACCAAAGAACAAAGCTGACCTCTTCTTGCACCGCATCAGCTGGGATCTCCAACCCCACTATACCTTCAGTCCTCTCTGAAACCTGCTCTGAGAGGAATGAAGGTGTAGAATTAGGTGTGTCACAGCCAAGTACTTGCGGGCACTCTGCTAGCAGTACACCGACGTCCGATTCTAGCAGGCAAATTTCCCTGCCCCAGCTGCTGGACCGTCGAAAGAAGTTCACTCCCAGCCATCCACATGCCCAGCGGTTGAATGCTAGCTTGGCTAAATTGCTAGCGCTTCAACTGCTGCCTTTTCAGTTGGTAGACTCGGCCCCCTTCCGTGAGTTTGTGCAATGTGCGGTTCCTCAGTGGCAGGTTCCCAAACGCCACTTTTTCTCACGGAAGGCGATTCCGGCTCTCTACAGGCATGTGGAAGGCAATGTCTTGGCCTCGCTGGACAGGGCGGTCAGCGGTAAGGTGCATATTACCGCTGACTCATGGTCCAGCAGGCATGGACAGGGACGTTACCTTTCTTTCACGGCCCATTGGGTCACTCTTTTGGCAGCTGGGAAGGATGCAGGACAAGGTGCAGTAGTGTTGGAGATTGTTCCACCGCCACGCCTCCAAAATGCTACTACTGGTTGTGACACACCTCTCTCCTCCACCCCCTCCTCTTCTTCTTCCTCCATGGCCTCTTCCTGTTGTTTGTCCTCGGAACCAGCGGTGCTCCGTAGGCGTTCAAGGGGCTACGCAAGTACGCAGGCAAAAAGATGCCATGCCGTGCTTGCGCTGGTGTGTTTGGGGGACAGGAGCCACACTGGGGCAGAGGTCCTGTCTGCTCTGCAGGGGCAGGCCGAGAGGTGGTTGACGCCACGCCAGCTTAAGCCAGGAATGGTGGTTTGCGACAATGGCACCAACTTCCTCTCCGCCCTCCGACAGGGACAACTGACCCATGTGCCCTGTATGGCTCACGTCCTTAACCTGGTGGTGCAGCGGTTCTTGGGCAGGTACCCGGGCTTACAGGATGTCCTGAGGCAGGCCAGGAAAGTCTGTGTTCATTTCCGCAGATCTTATAATGCCAGTGCTCGCCTGGCTGAGCTGCAAAAGGAGTTGAACCTGCCCAAGAACCGCCTTATATGTGACATGCCCACCAGGTGGAACTCAACGTTGGCCATGCTGCAGCGGCTGCACACGCAGCAGAGGGCCATCAATGAGTACCTGTGCGACTACGGCACCAGGACAGGGTCAGGGGAGCTCGGGTTTTTTTCACCACGCCAGTGGGGCATGATCAGGGATGCATGCACTGTCCTGGCACCATTTGAGGAGGCCACGAGGATGGTGAGCAGTGACAGTGCATGCATTAGTGACACTGTACCTCTTGTCCACCTGTTGGAGCACACGCTGCGTGGAATAATGGACAGGGCACTTGAGGCAGAACAGAGGCAGGAAGAGGAGGACTTCCTTGCCTCTCAAGGCCCCCTTTACCCTGACAGTGTTCCTTCTGTCCCACCCATCGCACAGGAAGAGGAGGAGGAGGAGGAGGAGGAGGAGGATTGTGTCAGCATGGAGGTGGAGGCTGGCACTCAGCATCATCAGCAGCAGTCTTTTAGGGATGATTTACAGTCCCAAGAAACCAGTGGACTTGTACGTGGCTGGGAGGAGGTGGCTGCGAAACATGTCATCCTTAGTGACCCAGAGGACTCCGGACTGAATGCCTCAGCTAACCTACGCTGCATGGCCTCCCTGATCCTGCAAAGTCTGCGGAAGGATCCTCGTATTCTTCGGATCAAGGAGAGGGACCATTACTGGCTGGCCACTCTCCTTGATCCACGGTACAAGGGTAAGGTTGCGGACCTTATGTTACCGTCGCAGAGGGAGCATAGGATGAGACAACTCCGGGAGGCCTTGCAGAAAGGTCTGTGCAACGCGTTCCCAGAGACTGGGAGGTTACAAACTCCTGGTCCTGGACAACGAGTTGCTGAGGCTTCGGGCAGTCAAAGAAGGAGCGGTGGGGAAGGTGGCCGTCTGACCGATGCGTTCAGACAATTCTTTAGTCCGCAGCCCCAAAGTATGATCGTTTCCAGCAACCATCGCCAGCGTCTGATATACATGGTGCAGGAATACCTAGGGGCAAGGTCAGACTTGGACACCTTCCCCACCGAAAATCCTCTGGCTTACTGGGTCTTGAGGATGGATCACTGGCCAGAGCTTGCACAGTATGCAATTGAGCTACTGGCCTGTCCTGCATCCAGCGTTCTTTCAGAACGCACATTCAGTGCTGCTGGAGGATTTGTCACGGATCACAGGGTGCGCCTGTCCACCGACTCGGTTGATCGACTGACTTTCATCAAGATGAACCAGTCTTGGATCACCACCAGCTTGATTTTAAAATGTCACATCCCTTCAAAACTGATGCTGATGCTGAGTTCCTGTGCTGTTATGTTGACTAGCTATCCTCCTCCTCCTCCTCAATGATCTGATTAATGATGATAGCTTGGAAGATCATTTTGGTTTATGGGTGCCGCCACCAGTGGCTAAGGCCCAATTTTTCAGCCCCTGTTTAACAGGGGCGTGTAATTACAATTTTTGATGCAATACTTTGCAACAGGCCTCATTGCTGTGCTCCAAGTACAGTATCTGTGAGGGGTTGCAGTGTTGTGCCACCAGTGCCTAAGGCCCAATTTTTCAGCCCATGTTCAACAGGGGCATGCAATTATAATTATTGATCTAATAATTCACAGCAGGGCCCATTGCTGCGCCCACCAAGAGTAACTGTCAGGCCTTACAGTGTTGTGTCAACACCACCACCACCACCACCACCACCAAAGGCCCAATTTTTCAGCCCCTGTTCAACAGGGGCATGCAATTCTAATTATTGATCTAATAATTCACAGCAGGGCCCATTGCTGCGCCCACCAAGAGTAACTGTCAGGCCTTACAGTGTTGTGTCAACACCACCACCACCACCACCACCACCAAAGGCCCAATTTTTCAGCCCCTGTTCAACAGGGGCATGCAATTCTAATTATTGATCTAATAATTCACAGCAGGGCCCATTGCTGCGCCCACCAAGAGTAACTGTCAGGCCTTACAGTGTTGTGGCACCGCTGTTCAACCACTGTTCAACAATTATATGTTATTACAATTCCTGATATAATAGTTGACAGCAGGGCGTTCCAGCACCCACCAAGAGTAACTGTGAGTGCTTACAGTGTTGTGCCAACACCAACACCTAAGGGGCCAATTTCTGCAGAGTATATACGGCAGGTCCCTACTTTCAAACATCCAACTTACAAACGACTACTACTTGCAAACGGAAGAAGACAACAGGAAGTGAGAGGAAATCTACCCCTTGGAAGGAAAATTCTCTCCTGTAAGAATTAATATGGGAGAAAGGTGTCTCCTCTCTACTGATGCTTTATCACCAATCCTTGTTTCAATAAAAACACCACATTTCAAAAACAGTTGTCATTGGGACGCAAAGTGAGGTGAAATGTTCTGAACAGGGGCACAGACAGCAAAAAAAAATGTTACAGGGGTGATAACCCTTCCCTATGTTTTCCAAAAAGCTTAAAAATAGGTATTTGGCCTGGAGCTACACTTAAACAATGTAGCTGTTCAAAATTACAAACAGATTCTACATAAGAACAAACCTACAGTCCCTGTCTTGTATGCACCGCCTGTATACGGCTGTTCAGAGTATAAAGGGCCTTTTTTATTTTGTGTGCGGGGTTCCCCTTAATATCCATACAAGACCGAAAGGGGCTGGTAATGGGCTGGGGTGGGGGGGGGGTTGATGGGGTAGCTATGCCATTTTTCTTAAAGATTTTCATCCATATTACCGGGACCAGACATTACATTAAAGCCGCAAGCAGTTTTAAATGGCTTTTTTTTCCTTTAGAAATGTTATTTTGTGCAGGGACAGTTCTAAACACGGGAAACACGTGGCACTTCACAGGCATACTTTAGACACCCCCCAGGTACAATATTTAAAGGAATATTTGACTTTTTTTTTTTTCACTTTATGCATCATTAAAATGACTGCTCCCGAAAAACGTCCGTTTTTAAAACTTCTTTTTGCATTGATACATGTCCCCTGGTGCAGAACCCGGGTTCCCAAACTCTGTTTAGGACAATAACATGGATAATAGTCATTATAATTAGCACTTTAGAATCCGAACGTTTGCATCCATTGTATTTAATAGGGTTCTAATGTTCGTGCAAACTTTCGGTCCGTTCGCGGGTTCTGGTGCGAACCGAACCCGGGGGTGTTCGGCTCATCGCTAGTGGTGACGTGGCGAGTCCCATAAGTGCAGTTCAAGCTGGCGAGGTGGCAAGCACAAGTAGTGTCCCGCTGCCACCAATAAGAAGACAAAGGCAGGCCCGTCGTACCCATAGTGCTCTTCCTGCAGAATTCGCCTATCCAATTACGGTTTCCGAATTTAAGACCTTTCTGGGCCTTTCCCTCAACATGGGCACACATAAATTCCCGTCATTGCGTGCTTATTGGTCCACGCACCCAATTGACCACATCTTCTTGTTCTCTGCCTCCATGCCCAGGAAACGATACGAGCAGATTTTGCGGTTCATGCACTTCAACGACAATGAACTTTGTCGTCCACGTGGGGACCCTGAATACGACCGGCTCTATAAAATTCGGACCCTCATAAACCACTTCACGAACGTTTTGCAGCCTTGTTTATTCCCGATCAAGCTGTCTGCGTTGATGAGTCCCTGATTAAATTTTCTGGCTGCTTGGCTTTCAAGCAGTACCTTCCCAGCAAACGTGCCAGATACGGGGTCAAGCTCTATAAGTGCTGTGACAGGGCAACAGGCTATGTATGGAGCTTTATGGTTTATGAGGGAAAAGATAGTCAGGTTGAGCCGGTCAACTGCCCGGATTACATAGGGAGCGCTGGCAAGATAGTGTGGAACTTGGTGTCACCCTTATTCGGAAAGGGGTACCACTTGTATGTGGACAATTATTACACGAGCGTGCCACTGTTTAGTCACTTGTTTGATCATCAGATTGGAGCATGTGGCACCGTGCGACCTAATCGCCGGGGCTTTCCCCAGCGGCTTGTAGATGCCCATCTTAGGCTGGGGGAGAGAGCCTGCGTAAAGTGTAATAACTTGCTCGCTATGAAGTGGAGGGACAATAAGAATGTTTTCCTTCTTACCTCTCTTCATGCAGACACGACAGTCCAAATTCGTACGGCGACTGGTGTTGTGGAGAAACCCCTCTGTGTCCACGAATATAACAAAAATATGGGAGGGGTGGACCTCAACGACCAGTTGATGGCGCCGTATCTAATTGACCGTAAGGCGAGACGCTGGTACAAAAAAGTGTCTCTATCCTTATTCCAATTGGCTTTGCTGAACGCTCATGTGCTATACAGAGCTTCAGGCGGGACTTTATCTCTTCTAAAATTCCAGAATGAGATAGTCACAGAACTCCTGTATCCAGGCGGTTCTGCACCTCACCATCCCCTACCAAATGCAGTAAGCCGGCTGCATGAGAGGCATTATACGCATCTCCTCCCGAGTACCCCTACCCAACGAACCCCCCAAAAAAGATGTAGTGTCTGTAGCAAGCACGGATTTAGGCGTGACACCCGTTATTATTGTCGACTCTGTCCTGACAAACCTGGTCTTTGCCTTGGTGAATGTTTTGAACGCTACCACTCAAAAGTGAAGTTTTAGCCTAGGGTACAGCATTTCACAGACTAGGACACACTTACACAGGGTCTCCCAAGATGCCATTACATTTTGAGAGACCCGAACCATTACAGTTGTTAAAGTTTTAAAAAAAAAGTGTAAAAAAGAAAAAAAAACGTAAAAAAACAAAAACACAAAAAAATATAAAATAAAAAAACCAAAAATAGTTGTCGTTTTATTGTTCTCTCTCTCTCTATTTTCTCTCTATTGTTCTGCTCTTTTTTACTGTATTCCATTCTGCAATGTTTTATCATGCTTGCTTTTCAGGTATGTAATTTTTTTGTTTTCAGGTGCGCCATTCAACTGCAGCGCGGAATTATTTATCTTGACAGCAACAGCGTTTGCTCCCACGATACATAAAGCCGTGACTCCAGTGCTGTAGGAGGTGATTTCACCACCACAGTTAAAAAAAAAGAGCATATTCATGCCCCCCATACTAACCAGGGTACTAGAACCATTGCCACCTTGGATATAGAGAAGGCATTCGACACGGTGGAATGGGTCTATCTGTGGGAGGTGCTTAGACGAATGGGGTTCCCGTTAAAATTTATAGGCTGGATACGCACACTTTACACTGGTCCTACGGCACGCATTAAGCTGAATGGCTCTTTGTCTCCTCCGTTCTCCCTGCAGAGGGGCACCAGACAGGGATGCCCTCTCTCCCCGGCTCTGTTCGCCCTGGCCGTGGAGCCTATTGCTGAGGCCCTTAGGACCTCGGCCGAGGTCCGTGGTCTTCGGGTGGGCTGGCTGGAGGAGAGAGTGGCTTTATACGCGGACGATATGCTCCTGTTCCTGAATGACGCTGGTGACTCTCTGCGGGGCGCACTTGGTATCATGGATACCTTCGCCGCCTTCACGGGGCTGAGGGTGAACTGGCACAAGTCGCAATTGTTCCCAGTGGATGCGGGGGCCCGGTCCTCCTCGCCCCCCTCTCTCCCGCTTCAGTGGGTTGAGCAGTTCACCTACTTAGGCATTGTTATCTCAAAGGAGACTGGGGATTTTGTGCGGCTAAATCTCGACCCTGTCCTGGTGACCATTAAAGCCAAATTTAAGGCGTGGAGTAACCTCCCCCTTTCTCTCATTGGGCGTATTAACCTGATTAAAATGAAAGTCCTTCCTAAACTCACGTATATTTTTCGGAATTCCCCTCACTGGCTGACTAAAGTCTTCTTTAATTCCCTCAGGCAACTCTTCCTCTCCTTTATTTGGGGGGGCAGGCCACCTAGATTCAAATATTCCACCTTGACCAGGCCTGTGGACAGTGGCGGCTTGGCTCTCCCTGATTGTTACAAGTACTATTTGGCCACTCAGCTTGTGACCGCCCACTGGTGGCTGAGACCGGACCTGACCAATTCTGTGACGGTACTGGAGGCAGCCGTAGTGGGGTCCCTGGAGGCACTGGAGGGACTGCTATTCAGGGGGCAAAAAACGCCCCACAATCTCACCCCTTCCATGCGTACCACTATGCGGGCATGGAGGGCGGGTGAGGCACTAAGGGCACCCCAGCCGAACTCTTGGTCTCCTCACACCCCCCTGTGGCTGAATCCCAACCTGTCACAATTCCACACTATCCCCGATCCGCAGGCCTGGGCCAAGTACAAAATACTGACCCTCAAACATATCATCACCAACGGAGATCTCACTCCCTTTCACACTTTATGTGCTAAATTCAACGTACCTGACCGAGCCCGCTTTAGATATCTCCAAATTGCACATGCCTTCAGGTGCCAATTTCTGGGCGGGCCAGTCGAACTGGCGTACTCAGAGTTGGAATCTACTATCCGGGTGAAAGACCTGGAAAAACCCGCGTCTCAGATTTATGGATCCCTGCTGGTTGCTGCTATCCCCAAGCTGTCTTCCCTCCGCAGGAAATGGGTGGAGGACATACCGGGGCTGGACGCGGACGACTGGAGGGAGGTTTGGGATTATCCCTTCTCCCCTCTGATCTCAGCAAGGGACAAATTAGTCCAATATAAAATTGTCCACAGGGCTCACTACACACCTCACAGGCTGCACCAGATGTCACCGGAGCATTCTCCGGAGTGCTGGCGCTGCTCCTACCGGCCAGGGGGTGTCTTCCATATTTTCTGGGCTTGCCCAGCAATTGTACAGTATTGGAGTGAAGTGATACGGGTGATCAATAAAGCCACCGGGACTTGCGTCCCATGCGAGCCCATACACTGTTTGCTAGGACTGGTTGACCAACTGCCAATACTCAGAGCCAGAAAAACACTCATATCCCTGTTGTTGTATTATGCACGCAAAGCCATTACAATGAATTGGAAAAAATCGTCTCCCCCCTCTGTTAAATTTTGGAAAAACTTAATTAATGCCAGTTTGCCCCTATATAGAGCCACGTACTTGTCTAGAGGTTGTCCGCACAAATTTGAAAAGGTATGGAACTGTTGGTTAGATGACAGAAGCACGGCAAGTGATACAGTGACCACGGTCTAGACTTATATTGTATCTTCGAAATATAGATTATTAACCCAAAAAATGTCTTCAGGCTACCTTCCTCTAACAATAACACTTTGAAGCATGATGTATATTGAATGAACCCTCTCCCCAAGCTTGGGGTTGTAGTATAGACTAAGTTAAGTTTTTTGTTATTTGTCGCCCTGTGACGGTCTGATGCCGAAACAGGGTAATGGCCCCTGCGTGGGCAGCTGTTGTGCCTAGATGTGGGCAAATTGTGTGTATGTTTTATAAAAACTCAATAAAAAAGATTAAAAAAAAAAAAGAGCATATATGCCGAAGCATGGGGGCAGCAGGGGCGGAGGAGCGATTTTGCTCCTAATGCCGCGTATATACGGTCGAAATTCCGACGGAGGCTTGCCCGTGGAAAAGTCCGACCGTGTGTACGCGGCATAACTTTTTTGCGGGAGGATGCCCCCATGCTTCGGCATATATGCCCATCATTAGAAGTGGGTGGATGAAGGGAGGTATTCTAATGGTGGGCATACCCACCGATCAATCTCTTTTTTTCGTTCAGCCAACAGGCTGCATGAAAAAAAGATTACAATACATGTCCAACAAGGACCAGCAACGTACTGGTATGTTGCTGGACTTTGAATGTTTATACCAGAATGATGCCTGCAGGTTTAGGTATCATCTTGGTATCATTCTTTTCAGCCAGTGGCCGGCTTTCATGTAAAAGCAATTCTAGCAGATAATTAGCCTCTAGACTGCTTTTACAAGCAGTGGGAGGGAATGCCCCCCCCCGGATATAAACAGCGCCATTGGGAAATTGGGAAAGCATTTTATCACACCGATCTTGGTGTGGTCAGATGCTTTGAGGGCAGAGGAAAGATCTAGGGTCTAACCCCCCATTTTTTTTCAAAAAAAGAGTACCTGTCACTACTTATTGCTATCATAGGCGATATTTACATTCCCTGAGATAACAATAAAAATGATAAAAAAAAAAATATGGAAGGAACAGTTTAAAAAAAAAAAAAAAAAAGCAAAATAAATAATAAAAAAAAAAAAAAAAAACACCGCTGTCCCCCCCTGCTCTTGCGCAAAGGCGAACGCAAGCGTCGGTCTAGCGTCATATGTAAACAGCAATTGCATCATGCATGTGAGGTATCACCGCGAAGGTCAGATCGAGGGCAGTAATTTTAGCAGTAGATCTCCTCTGTAAATCTAACGTGGTAACCTGTAAAGGCTTTTAAATGCTTTTAAAAATGAATGTCGTTTATCGCCATTGCGCGTTTGTGCGCAATTTTAAAGCATGTCATGTTTGGTATCCATGTACTCGGCCTAAGATCATCTTTTTTATTTCATCAAATATTTGGGCAATATAGTGTTTTTTAGTGCATTAAAAATAAAAAAAGTGTGTTTTTCCCCCAAAAAATGCGTTTGAAAAATCGCTGCGCAAATACTGTGTGGAAAAAAAATGCAACACCCACTATTTTAATCTGTAGGGCCTTTGCTTCAAAAATATATATAATGTTTGGGGGTTCAACATAATTTTCTTGCAAAAAAAAAAATGTTTTCATGTAAACAAAAAGTGTCAGAAAGGGCTTTGTCTTCAAGTGGTTAGAAGAGTGGATGATGTGTGACATAAGCTTCCTAATGTTGTGCATAAAATGCCAGGACAGTTCAAAACCCCCCCAAATGACCCCATTTTGGAAAGTAGACACCTCAAGCTATTTGCTGAGAGGCATGTTGAGCCCATTGAATATTTTTTTTTTGTCCCAAGTGATTGAATAATGACAAAAAGAAAAAAAAAAAATTTACAAAAAGTTGTCACTAAATTATATATTGCTCAAACATGCCATGGTTATATGTGGAATTGCACCCCAAAATACATTCTGTTGCTTCTCCTGAGTACGGGGATACCACATGTGTGAGACATTTTGGGAGCCTAGCCGCGTACAGGACCCCGAAAACCAAGCACCGCCTTCAGGATTTCTATGGGTGTAAATTTTTGATTTCACTCCTCACTGCCTATCACAGTTTCGGAGGCCATGGAATGCCCAGATGGCACAAAACCCCCCCAAATGACCCCATTTTGGAAAGTAGACACCCCAAGCTATTTGCTGAGAGGTATGTTGAATATTTTGCAGATCTCGCTTTTTTGTCACAAAGTTTTAAAAATTGAAAAAATAAAAAAAATAAAATAAAATATGTCTTTCTTCATTTTCAAAAACAAATGAGAGCTGTAAAATACTCACCATGCCTCTCGGCAAATAGCTTGGGGTGTCTACTTTCCAAAATTGGGTCATTTGTGGGTGTTTTGGGCTATCTTGGCATTTTATGGCCTTCAAAACTGTGATAGGTAGTGAGGAGTGAAATCAAAAATTTGTGCCCTTAGAAATCCTGAAGGCGGTGCTTGGTTTTCGGGGGCCCGTACGCGGCTAGGCTCTCAAAAAGTCCCACACATGTGGTATCCCCGTACTCAGGAGAAGCAGCCAAATGTATTTTGGGGTGCAATTCCGTATATAACCATGGCATGTTTGAGCAATATATCATTTAGTGACAACTTTTTGTACATTTTTTTTTTCTTTTTGTCATTATTCAATCACTTGGGACAAAAAAAAAAAATATTCAATGGGCTCAACATGCCTCTCAGCAATTTCCTTGGGGTGTCTACTTTCCAAAATGGGGTCATTTTGGGGGGTTTTGTGCTATCTTGGCATTTTATGGCCTTCAAAACTGTGATAGGTAGTGAGGAGTGAAATCAAAAATTTATGCCCTTAGAAACCTTGAAGGCGGTGCTTGGTTTTTGGGGTCCCGTACGCGGCTAGGCTCCCAAAAAGTCCCACACATGTGGTATCCCCGTACTCAGGAGAAGCAGCAGAATGTATTTTGGGGAGTAATTTCACATATGTCCATGGCATGTGTGAGCAATATATCATTTAGTGACAACTTTGTGCAAAAAAAACAAAGTTTGTCATATTCCCGCAACTTGTGGCAAAATATAAAATATTCCATGGACTGAACATGCCTCTAAGTAAATAGCTTGGGGTGTCTACTTTCCAAAATGGGGTCATTTGGGGGGTTTTGTGCTATTTTGGCATTTTATGGCCTTCGAAACTGTGATAGGTAGTGAGGAGTGAAATCAAAAATTTACGCCCTTAGAAATCCTGATGGCGGTGCTTGGTTTTTGGGGCCCCGTACCCGGCTAGGCTCCCAAAAAGTCCCACACATGTGGTATCCCCGTACTCAGGAGAAGCAGCAGAATGTATTTTGGGGTGCTATTCCACATATAACCATGGCATGTGTGAGCAATATATCATTTAGTGACAACTTTTTGTACATTTTTTCTTTTTTTTTTCTTTTTGTCATTATTCAATCATTTGGGACGAAAAAAAAAATATTCAATGGGCTCAACATGCCTCTCAGCAAATAGCTTGGTGTGTCTACTTTCCAAAATGGGGTAATTTGGTGGGGTTTTGTGCCATCTTGGCATTTTATGGCCTTCAAAACTGTGATAGGTAGTGATAGGTAGTGAGGAGTGAAATCAAAAATGTATGCCCTTAGAAACCTTGAAGGCGGTGCTTGGTTTTTGGGGTCCCGTACGCGACTAGGCTCCCAAAAAGTCCCACACATGTGGTATCCCCGTACTCAGGAGAAGCAGCAGAATGTATTTTGGGGTGTAATTTCACATATGCCCATGGCATGTGTGAGCAATATATCATTTAGTGACAACTTTGTGCAAAAAAAATAAAGTTTGTCATATTCCCGCAACTTGTGGCAAAATATAAAATATTCCATGGACTAATCATGCCTCTCAGTAAATAGCTTGGGGTGTCTACTTTCCAAAATGGGGTCATTTGGGGGGGTTTTGTGCTATTTTGGCATTTTATGGCCTTCGAAACTGTGAAAGGTAGTGAGGAGTGAAATCAAAAATTTGCGCCCTTAGAAATCCTGAAGGCGGTGCTTGGTTTCCCAGGGTCCCGTACGTGGCTAGGCTCCTAAAAAGTCCCACACATGTGGTATCCCCGTACTCAGGAGAAGCAGCAGAATGTATTTTGGGGTGCAATTCCACATATAACCATGGCATGTGTGAGCAATATATCATTTAGTGACAACTTTTTGTAATTTTTTTTTTTTTTTGTCATTATTCAATCACTTGGGACAAAAAAAAAAAATATTCAATGGGCTCAACATGCCTCTCAGCAATTTCCTTGGGGTGTCTACTTTCCAAAATGGGGTCATTTTGGGGGGTTTTGTGCTATCTTGGCATTTTATGGCCTTCAAAACTGTGATAGGTAGTGAGGAGTGAAATCAAAAATTTATGCCCTTAGAAACCTTGAAGGCGGTGCTTGGTTTTTGGGGTCCCGTACGCGGCTAGGCTCCCAAAAAGTCCCACACATGTGGTATCCCCGTACTCAGGAGAAGCAGCAGAATGTATTTTGGGGTGTAATTTCACATATGCCCATGGCATGTGTGAGCAATATATCATTTAGTGACAACTTTGTGCAAAAAAAACAAAGTTTGTCATATTCCCGCAACTTGTGGCAAAATATAAAATATTCCATGGACTGAACATGCCTCTAAGTAAATAGCTTGGGGTGTCTACTTTCCAAAATGGGGTCATTTGGGGGGTTTTGTGCTATTTTGGCATTTTATGGCCTTCGAAACTGTGATAGGTAGTGAGGAGTGAAATCAAAAATTTACGCCCTTAGAAATCCTGATGGCGGTGCTTGGTTTTTGGGGCCCCGTACCCGGCTAGGCTCCCAAAAAGTCCCACACATGTGGTATCCCCGTACTCAGGAGAAGCAGCAGAATGTATTTTGGGGTGCAATTCCACATATAACCATGGCATGTGTGAGCAATATATCATTTAGTGACAACTTTTTGTACATTTTTTCTTTTTTTTTTCTTTTTGTCATTATTCAATCATTTGGGACAAAAAAAAAATATTCAATGGGCTCAACATGCCTCTCAGCAAATAGCTTGGTGTGTCTACTTTCCAAAATGGGGTAATTTGGGGGGGTTTTGTGCCATCTTGGCATTTTATGGCCTTCAAAACTGTGATAGGTAGTGATAGGTAGTGAGGAGTGAAATCAAAAATTTATGCCCTTAGAAACCTTGAAGGCGGTGCTTGGTTTTTGGGGTCCCGTACGCGACTAGGCTCCCAAAAAGTCCCACACATGTGGTATCCCCGTACTCAGGAGAAGCAGCAGAATGTATTTTGGGGTGTAATTTCACATATGCCCATGGCATGTGTGAGCAATATATCATTTAGTGACAACTTTGTGCAAAAAAAATAAAGTTTGTCATATTCCCGCAACTTGTGGCAAAATATAAAATATTCCATGGACTAATCATGCCTCTCAGTAAATAGCTTGGGGTGTCTACTTTCCAAAATGGGGTCATTTGGGGGGGTTTTGTGCTATTTTGGCATTTTATGGCCTTCGAAACTGTGAAAGGTAGTGAGGAGTGAAATCAACAATTTTCCCCTTAGAAATCCTGAAGGCGGTGCTTGGTTTCCCGGGGTCCCGTACGTGGCTAGGCTCCTAAAAAGTCCCACACATGTGGTATCCCCGTACTCAGGAGAAGCAGCAGAATGTATTTTGGGGTGCAATTCCACATATAACCATGGCATGTGTGAGCAATATATCATTTAGTGACAACTTTTTGTAATTTTTTTTTTTTTTGTCATTATTCAATCACTTGGGACAAAAAAAAAAATTCAATGGGCTCAACATGCCTCTCAGCAATTTCCTTGGGGTGTCTACTTTCCAAAATGGGGTCATTTGGGGGTGTTTTGTACTGCCCTGCCATTTTAGCACCTCAAGAAATGAGATAGGCAGTCATAAATTAAAAGCTGTGTAAATTCCAGAAAATGTACCCTAGTTTGTAGACGCTATAACTTTTGCGCAAACCAATAAATATACGCTTATTGACATTTTTTTTACTAAAGACATGTGGCTGAATACATTTTGGCCTAAATGTATGACTACAATTGAGTTTATTTGATTTTTCTTATAACAAAAAGTAGAAAATATCATTTTTTTCAAAATTTTCGGTCTTTTTCCGTTTATATCGCAAAAAATAAAAATCGCAGAGGCAATCAAATACCATTAAAAGAAAGCTCTATTTGTGGGAAGAAAAGGACGCAAATTTTGTTTGGGTACAACATTGCATGTCCGCACAATTTACAGTTAAAGCAGCGCAGTGCAAAATTCTGAATTCACCTCTGGTTCTTTAGCTACCAAATGGTCCGGGGCTTAAGTGGTTAATGGTCCCAACTAAAAAAGAGGCTTCATATTTAGTAATAACAGCATCATTGAGTGCATCCTTGACAAGAGAGGCAGCTTCTATAGTGAAACGAGGCAAGGGATCAGTCTACAATTTAATGTATGTATTACTGTCTGACAGGAGTCTATTTGCCTCTGTAACGTAATCTATTCTATTCTGAACAACTATTCCTCCTCCATTGTCAGCAGATTTGATCGTTAAGTCAAAATTATTGGTGAGGGCATCAAGAGCCTTCTTTTCAGACTGAGTGAGATTGTGAACAATCTTATTTTTGGCTGAAATGCACATATCTTGAATCTCTGCATGCACAATGCGATAAAAGGCATCAATACAAGAACCTTTGGACTTAGTGGGATAAAAGACAGAGACAGGTCTGAATTTATTATTCTGAATTGGTGGTGAAGTCATAAGGTGCTGGGTGTACTGTATTTGATCATTCACTGAACTATCGACAAGGGAGGCAGGGACAGGATGCTCATTGTCAGGTTCAGTATTATGACAATAAAGATCTTCTAAAAGGGCCAGGCAGATGTGGTCATCATGAGTCATGTTGTCATTGCACAAGGGACTGACAGGGATAGGGTTAGCCTCAGGTGGATTGGAAGTGTAATTGGTAGACTTTAAATTGAAAAATCTTTTCAAAGTAAGACGACGTACAAATTTGTTTTAAATCCGTAAATAAAATAAAAGGATTAGGTTGAGCAGACGGTGCAAAATTGAGACCCCGACTGAGTAACGAGATTTCGTCACTAGACAGCTGGTGTGTTGAAAGATTGAAGATCTTTACTGTACTTTCTTTTTCCTGTGGTCTGGACTTTGATCTACCTTCTCTACCCCGGCATCCTCTGCTTCGTGTTTTCTTTTTAGAGGTTTGGTCCGGGGGAGGTCTAATACTAAAAAAGAGCCCGGAGAGGATTCAGAAGACTGGGCCATACTAGTAGTAGGTACATATAGAGAATTTGGACCAAAAGTTATAGGTAAATTGGATAATGTTTGGTCCACAGATGAAATAGGCATCAGAGTGGTGATGATAGTGTCATCTATATGAATAGGCATCAAGGTACTCATGCTAGTTTTCATCTATATGAACAGAAATAGGTGAGGGAGGTACCTTACAATTGGATGTAGGGGTTACCTGTGTATGGCTAGATGGTAGACCAACAACAGGTTTAGATGGAATAGTAGGTAGTGATTGTAATGGCGGAGGGACCTTTTTAGTGTCCCTCCTGTGTAGGGATGAGCTCGGTGTTCGAATCGAACATAGGTTCGACTCGAACATCGGCTGTTCGCGCGTTCGGCGAACAACAAACGATTTGGGCCGTTCGCGCCAAATTTGAGTGACGCGAATGGCCCACAATACACTGCGCCATCACAGTGTAATCCCGGCGCTGTGATTGGCCAAGCATGCACTGTGACCCTGCATGCTTGGCCAATCACAGCGCCGGCAGCGAGGAGAGCAATGATTGGCCACAGGCAGGATGCCTGTGGCCAATTATAGCTGAGGGGGTTTAGTACACGCCCCACACTATAAAAGGCCGCCAGCGCGGCAGCCTTGTGTAGTGTGTTCCGGAGCAGGGAAAGTGAAGGATAGGCAGGGACAGTGTCAAATCTTGTCAAATCTATTCTTTGCTAAACCTTGTGTGTAGGGACAGAGAAGGATAGGCAGGGAGAGTGTCAGTGTCATATTCTTTGCTAAACCTTGTGTGCAGGGAGAGAGAAGGATAGGCAGGGGACAGTGTCAGTGTCATTTTTGCTAAGCCTCCTGCACATTATACACCTGAAGTTAGCCCGTATTGCTGCTTTTTCCTGGTGTGTTACACCAACAGGATTTTGCGGCACTTACAGCGGGCGGAGTGTACCTCCTGACCATATTACACCTTAACTTAGCCTGTATTGCTGCTTTTTCCTGGTGTGTTACACCAACAGGATTTTGCGGCACTTACAGCGGGCGGAGTTTACCTCCTGACCATATTACACCTTAACTTAGCCTGTATTGCTGCTTTTTCCTGGTGTGTTACACCAACAGGATTTTGCGGCACTTACAGCGGGCGGAGTGTGCCTCCTGACCATATTACACCTTAACTTAGCCTGTATTGCTGCTTTTTCCTGGTGTGTTACACCAACAGGATTTTGCGGCACTTACAGCGGGCGGAGTGTACCTCCTGACCATATTACACCTTAACTTAGCCTGTATTGCTGCTTTGTCCTGGTGTGTTACACCAACAGGATTTTGCGGCACTTACAGCGGGCGGAGTGTACCTCCTGACCATATTACACCTTAACTTAGCCTGTATTGCTGCTTTTTCCTGGTGTGTTACCCCAACAGGATTTTGCAGCACTTACAGCGGGCGGAGTGTGCCTCCTGACCATATTACACCTTAACTTAGCCTGTATTGCTGCTTTTTCCTGGTGTGTTACACCAACAGGATTTTGCGGCACTTACAGCGGGCGGAGTGTGCCTCCTGACCATATTACACCTTAACTTAGCCTGTATTGCTGCTTTTTCCTGGTGTGTTACACCAACAGGATTTTGCGGCACTTACAGCGGGCGGAGTGTGCCTCCTGACCATATTACACCTTAACTTAGCCTGTATTGCTGCTTTTTCCTGGTGTGTTACACCAACAGGATTTTGCGGCACTTACAGCGGGCGGAGTGTGCCTCCTGACCATATTACACCTTAACTTAGCCTGTATTGCTGCTTTTCCCATTTCCCTGCAGGCCATTAGAATGTCTGGAAGTCAAACAAGGAGAGGCAGACAGTCAGGAGCCAAAAAAAGAGGGCAAGCAGGCTCTGTGTCTAGAGACAACAGTGCTGGTCGTGGACGCGGTGCATCGCCATCAGCACGTGGCCATGGGACACGCTTGTCCTTCTTTTCGGCAGCTGGACGTGTTGAGCCGCATCATGCCGAAGACTTGGTAGAGTGGATGACCAAGCCCTCCTCATCCTCCTCATCCTCTCTCACCCAGGCTCAGGGTACTGGCAAAGCAGCTGCCAAAGCGTCCTCTTCCCTGGTATCAATGTCATCATCAGTCACTCCTTCCCTAGACCAACCATGTCCTCCTGAGGAGTCCCCCGAACTGTTTGAGCACAGTGTTGGGTACATGCTCCAGGAGGATGCCCAGCGTTTCGAAGGGTCTGATGATGATACCCAGCTAGAGGAAGGCAGTAGCATGAGAGCAGAGAGAGGGGATGCTCAAGAAGGACACCAATCTGGCAGTCATGTTCCAGCAGCTGCAGCATACTGCCAGATTGGCTCCAGTGATGAGGAGGGAGGGGATGATGAGGTCACTGACTCCACGTGGGTGCCTAATAGGAGAGAGGAGGAGGAGGAGGAGGATGAGGAGGAGGCACATCTCCAACGAGGCAGGATGCCCTCGGGGAGCCAGCGTAAGGGCAGCACACCGACGGAATCACACCGCAGAGCTCCGCCTGTGCAGGGCGCTGCCTCTGCCCGTCATTCAAAAAGTTCTTTGGTGTGGGCCTTTTTTGAGTCGAGTGCATCAGATCGCACAGCTGCTGTTTGCAACATATGTCTCAAGCGTATATCGCGTGGCCAAAACATCACCCGCTTGGGCACCACATGCTTGACCAGACATATGTTGACCTGCCATGCAGCTCGTTGGCAAGCCTACCTTAAAGACCCACACCAAAGAACAAAGCTGACCTCTTCTTGCACCGCATCAGCTGGGATCTCCAACCCCACTATACCTTCAGTCCTCTCTGAAACCTGCTCTGAGAGGAATGAAGGTGTAGAATTAGGTGTGTCACAGCCAAGTACTTGCGGGCACTCTGCTAGCAGTACACCGACGTCCGATTCTAGCAGGCAAATTTCCCTGCCCCAGCTGCTGGACCGTCAAAAGAAGTTCACTCCCAGCCATCCACATGCCCAGCGGTTGAATGCTAGCTTGGCTAAATTGCTAGCGCTTCAACTGCTGCCTTTTCAGTTGGTAGACTCGGCCCCCTTCCGTGAGTTTGTGCAATGTGCGGTTCCTCAGTGGCAGGTTCCCAAACGCCACTTTTTCTCACGGAAGGCGAATCCGGCTCTCTACCAGCATGTGGAAGGCAATGTCTTGGCCTCGCTGGACAGGGCGGTCAGCAGTAAGGTGCATATTACCGCTGACTCATGGTCCAGCAGGCATGGACAGGGACGTTACCTTTCTTTCACGGCCCATTGGGTCACTCTTTTGGCAGCTGGGAAGGATGCAGGACAAGGTGCAGTAGTGTTGGAGGTTGTTCCACCGCCACGCCTCCAAAATGCTACTACTGGTTGTGACACACCTCTGTCCTCCACCCCCTCCTCTTCTTCTTCCTCCGTGGCCTCTTCCTGTGCTTTGTCCTCGGAACCAGCGGTGCTCCGTAGGCGTTCAAGGGGCTACGCAAGTACGCAGGCAAAAAGATGCCATGCCGTGCTTGCGCTGGTGTGTTTGGGGGACAGGAGCCACACTGGGGCAGAGGTTCTGTCTGCTCTGCAGGGGCAGGCCGAGAGGTGGTTGACGCCACGCCAGCTTAAGCCAGGAATGGTAGTTTGCGACAATGGCACCAACCTCCTCTCCGCTCTCCGACAGGGACAACTGACCCATGTGCCCTGTGTGGCTCACGTCCTTAACCTGGTGGTGCAGCGGTTCTTGGGCAGGTACCCGGGCTTACAGGATGTCCTGAGGCAGGCCAGGAAAGTCTGTGTGCATTTCCGCAGATCTTATAATGCCAGTGCTCGCCTAGCTGAGCTGCAAAAGGAGTTGAACCTGCCCAAGAACCGCCTTATATGTGACATGCCCACCAGGTCGAACTCAACGTTGGCCATGCTGCAGCGGCTGCACACGCAGCAGAGGGCCATCAATGAGTACCTGTGCGACTACGGCACCAGGACAGGGTCAGGGGAGCTCGGGTTTTTTTCACCACACCAGTGGGGCATGATCAGGGATGCATGCACTGTCCTGGCACCATTTGAGGAGGCCCCGAGGATGGTGAGCAGTGACAGTGCATGCATCAGTGACACTGTACCTCTTGTCCACCTGTTGGAACATACGATGCGTGGAATAATGGACAGGGCACTTGAGGCAGAACAGAGGCAGGAAGAGGAGGACTTCCTTGCCTCTCAAGGCCCCCTTTACCCAGACAGTGTTCCTTCTGTCCCACCCATCGCACAGGAAGAAGAGGAGGAGGAGGAGGAGGAGGATTGTGTCAGCATGGAGGTGGAGCCTGGCACTCAGCATCATCAGCAGCAGTCTTTTAGGGATGATTTACAGTCCCAAGAAACCAGTGGTCTTGTACGTGGCTGGGAGGAGGTGGCTGCGGATCATGTCATCCTTAGTGACCCAGAGGACTCCGGACCGAATGCCTCAGCTAACCTACGCTGCATGGCCTCCCTGATCCTGCAAAGTCTGCGGAAGGATCCTCGTATTCTTCGGATCAAGGAGAGGAACCATTACTGGCTGGCCACTCTCCTTGATCCACGGTACAAGGGTAAGGTTGCGGACCTTATCTTACCGTGGCAGAGGGAGCAGAGGATGAGACAACTCCGGGAGGCCTTGCAGAAAGGTCTGTGCAACGCGTTCCCAGAGACTGGGAGGTTACAAACTCCTGGTCCTGGACAATGAGTTGCTGAGGCTTCGGTCAGTCAAAGAAGGAGCGGTGGGGAAGGTGGCTGTCTGACCGATGCGTTCAGACAATTCTTTAGTCCGCAGTCCCAAGGTATGATCGGTTCCAGCAACCATCGCCAGCGTCTGATATACATGGTGCAGGAATACCTAGGGGCAAGGTCAGACTTGGACACCTTCCCCAACGAAAATCCTCTGGCTTACTGGGTCTTGAGGATGGATCACTGGCCAGAGCTTGCACAGTATGCAATTGAGCTACTGGCCTGTCCTGCATCCAGCGTTCTTTCAGAACGCACATTCAGTGCTGCTGGAGGATTTGTCACGGATCACAGGGTGCGCCTGTCCACTGACTCGGTTGATCGACTGACCTTCATAAAGATGAACCAGTCTTGGATCACCACCAGCTACCAAACACCTGAAGCTGATATAACAGACTAATTTATTTTCAAATGTCACATCCCTTCAAGACTGATGCTGATGCTGAGAGACTGTCCTGTTATGTTGACTGACTATCCTCCTCCTCCTCAATGATCCGATTGATGATGATAGCTTGGAAGAACATTTTTGTTTCTGGGTGCCGCCACCAGTGGCTAAGGCCCAATTTTTCAGCCCCTGTTTAACAGGGGCGTGTTATTACAATTTTTTATGCAATGCTTTGCAGCAGGGCTCATTCCTGCACTCCAACTAGAGTATCTGGGAGAGGTTGCAGTGTCGTGGCACCAGCACCAGTGGCTAAGGCCCAATTTCTGCGTCACTTACGAGAGAAATGGAGGTACAGGCCTAACTGAATTCCTAACTGTGTAGTTCGTGGGCGTGTCTCAAACATAGAAAAGCCCGCGAGCTACGTGCAGCGAGGAAAGAAATGGGAGGAGCCCCGCCAACTGTGAGCTGCACGTGGTGCGTTTGGCGCCAAGGACAGTACAAGCTCATAATAGAAAATTTGGAGGCTGACTCCTTCCCTGTTAAAAATCCAACACTGCTGATGGTCATAAGAACATGGCGGGCAGGTAAACAAGCCTTGGGGTACAAAGGGCTAACGGAATATTCCCCTCTCTGGGAGAATAAACATCTACCAGAAATTCAAGTCATGGGAAAGTTAAAGGAATGGGAAAAGCGGGGTATAACTAGACTGGCGCAACTATACGAAGGCAATACACTGAAATCATTTTCAGGATTAAGTAGAGAGTATGCCATTCCAAATTCCCTGTTCTATACTTATCTGCAGATAAGACATGCACTTCAAGCCCAATTCAAAACACACCCGGTGAGTTGGCAAAAAATCCCCCACTTTCAACGGCTAATTAACCACTTAACGACCGCCCACTGTAAATATACGTCGGCAGAATGGCACCGACAGGCAGAATCACGTACATATACGTGATTGCCTTTGTATAGTTGGGGGGTCCGATCGGACCCCCCTTCTTTACAGTTGGTGGTCCTTTCACCTTCGGGAGCGATCCGGCATGAGGGGACGGCCGTTCGATTCCGGCCCCCCCCTCTCGATCGCTCCCGGCGAATGAGAGAGCTTCCCCTGCCTGTGTACTGTTTACACAGGCAGGAGGAAGTGATGTCATCTCTCCTGCGGCGCTCACATATACCGAGCGCCGTACAGGAGAAGATGCAGGTTAGTGCACAAAAAAGCACACTGACACCAGGACACATAGGCACATAAATCGCCCACCCCAGATCACCCCCCAGATCACCCCCCAGCCCCCAGTCACAGTGTCACTGATTGCAGTGACCATTTATTTAGTGATCACTGCAATCAGTGACATTTGTGACTGTAAAAGTGTCACTACATTTAGTTTTAGGTCCAGTGTAGCCCCCTAACCCCCCCTAATAAAGGTTTAACCCCCTGATCACCCCCCAGATAAACCTTTCACCCCCTAGCACCGCCGTCGCTAAGCGATCATTTTTCTGATCGATGTCTTAGCGTCTGTGATGCTGATCGGTAGCCAGTAATTTTTTTTAGGTTCGCCGCAGGTTTTTATAGCGTCAGGTACCCCCATATATTACCTAATAAAGGTTTAACCCCCTTGATCGCCCCCCAGGTAACCCTTTCACCCCCTATCACCACTGTCACTAAGCGATAATTTTTCTGATCGATGTCTTAGCGTCGGCGATGCTGATCGATAGCCAGTAATTTTTTTTAGGTTCACCGCAGGTTTTTATAGCGTCGGTTATCCCCATATATTACCTAATAAAGGTTTAACCCCCTTGATCACCCCCCAGGTAACCCTTTCACCCCCTAGCACCGCCGTCGCTAAGCGATCATTTTTCTGATCGATGTCTTAGCGTCGGTGATGCTGATCGGTAGCCAGTAATTTTTTTTAGGTTCACCGCAGGTTTTTATAGCGTCGGGTACCCCCATATATTACCTAATAAAGGTTTAACCCCCTTGATCGCCCCCCAGGTAACCCTTTCACCCCCTATCACCACTGTCACTAAGCGATAATTTTTCTGATCGCTGTCTTAGCGTCGGTGATGCAGATCGGTAGCCAGTATTTTTTTTTAGGTTTGCCGCAGGTTTTTATAGCGTCAGGTACCCCGATATATTACCTAATAAAGGTTTAACCCCCTTGATCGTCCCCCAGGTAACCCTTTCACCCCCTATCACCACTGTCGCTAAGCGATCATTTTTCTGATCGCTGTCTTAGCGTCGGTGATGCAGATCGGTAGCCAGTCATTTTTTTTAGGTTCGCCGCAGGTTTTTATAGCGTCAGGTACCCCCATATATTATCTAATAAAGGTTTAACCCCCTGATCGCCCCCCAGGTAACCCTTTCACCTCCTATCACCACTGTCGCTAAGCGATCGTTTTTATGATCGTTGTCTTAGTGTCGGTGATGCCGATAGGTAGCCAGTAATTTTTTTTTAGGTTCGCCGTCAGGTTTTTATATAGCGTCAGGTACCCCCATATATTACCTAATAAAGGTTTTAACCCCCTAATTGCCCCTAGTTAACCCTTTCACCAGTAATCACCATATAAGTGTTACGGGTGACGCTGGTTAGTTAGTTTGCTTTTTATAGTGTCAGGGCACCCGCCGTATATAACCCAATAAAGGTTTAACCCCCTGATCGCCCCGGCGGGTGATATCAATTAGGTTTTAGCGTCAGAGAGGGTCTGCGTCACACCCCAGGCAGCGTCAGGTTAGTGCCAGTAGCGCTAACACCCACGCGTTAAGCATACACCCCCCTTAGTGGTATAGTATCTGAACAGATCAATATCTGATCTGATCAGATCTATACTAGCGTCCCCAGCAGTTTAGGGTTCCCAAAAACGCAGTGTTAGCGGGATCAGCCCAGATACCTGCTAGCACCTGCGTTTTGCCCCTCCGTCCAGCCCAGGCCATCCAAGTGCAGTATCGATCGATCACTGTCACTTGCAAAACACAACACACATAACTGCAGCGTTCGCAGAGACAGGCCTGATCCCTGCGACTCCAGTGCTGTAGGAGGTGATTTTACCACCACAGTTAAAAAAAAAAAAAGCATATATGCCGAAGCATTGGGGCAGCAGGGGCGGAGGAGCGATTTTGCTCCTAATGCCGCGTACATACGGTCGAAATTCCGACGGAGGCTTGCCCGTGGAAAAGTCTGACCATGTGTACGCGGCATAACTTTTGCAGGAAGATGCCCCCATGCTTCGGCATATATAAATGGTGCATGTATGCCCATCATTAGAAGTGGGTGGATGAAGGGCGGTATTCTAATGGTGGGCATACCCAACGATCAATCTTTTTTTTTCGTTCAGCCAACAGGCTACATGAAAAAAGAGATTACAATACATGTCCAACAAGGACCAGCAATGTACTGGTATGTTGCTGGACTTTGAATGTTTATACCAGAATGATGCCTGTGGGTTTAGGTATCATCTTGGTATCATTCTTTTCAGCCAGCGGCCGGCTTTCATGTAAAAGCAATCCTAGTGGCTAATTAGCCTCTGGACTGCTATTACAAGCAGTGGGAGGGAATGTCCCCCCGGATATAAAAAGCGCCATTGGGAAATTGGGAAAGCATTTTATCACACCGATCTTTGGTGTGGTCAGATGCTTTGAGGGCAGAGGAAAGATCTAGGGTCCAATAGACCCCAGTTTTTTCAAAAAAGAGTACCTGTCATTACCTATTGCTATCATAGGGGATATTTACATTCCCTGAGATAACAATAAAAATGATAAAAAAAAAAAATATGGAAGCAACAGTTTAAAAATAAAATAAAAAAGCAAAATTAATAATAAAAAAAAAAAAAAAGCACCCCTGTCCAATGGCGAACGCAAGCGTCGGTCTGGCGTCATATGTAAACAGAAATTGCACCATGCATGTGAGGTATCACCGCGAAGGTCAGATCGAGGGCAGTAATTTTAGCAGTAGACCTCCTCTGTAAATCTAACGGCGTAACCTGTAAAGGCTTTTAAAGGCTTTTAAAAATGTATGTAGTTTGTCGCCAATGCGCGTTTGTGCGAAATTTTAAAGCTTGTCGTGTTTGGTATCTATGTACTCGGCCTAAGATCATCTTTTTTATTTCATCAAACATTTGGGCAATATAGTGTGTTTTAGTGCATTAAAATTAATAAAAGTGTATTTTTTCCCCAAAAAATGCGTTTGAAAAATCGCTGCGCAAATACTGTGTAGAAAAAAAAATTGCAACACCCACCATTTTAATCTGTAGGGCCTTTGCTTTAAAAATATATATAATGTTTGGGGGTTCAACATAATTTTCTTGCAAAAAAAAAAATATGTTTTCATGTAAACAAAAAGTGTGAAAAAGGGCTTTGCCTTCAAGTGGTTAGAAGAGTGGATGTAAGCTTCCTAATGTTGTGTATAAAATGCCAGAACAGTTCAAAACCCCCCCAAATGACCCCATTTTGGAAAGTAGACACCCCAAGCTATATACTGAGAGGCATGTCGAGTCCATGGAATATTTTATATGTTGACACAAGTTGCGGAAAATAGACAATTTATTTTCTTATTTTTTATTTTTTGCACAAAGTTGTCACTAAATGATATATTGCTCAAACATGTCATGGGCATATGTGGAATTACACCCCAAAATACATTCTCTTGCTTCTCCTGAGTACGGGAATACCACATGTGTGAGACTTTTTGGGAGCCTAGCCGCGTACGGGACCCCAAAAACCAATCACCGCCTTCAGGCTTTCTAAGGGTGTAAATTTTTGATTTCACTTCTCACTGCCTATCACAGTTTCGGAGGCCATGGAATGCCCAGATGGCACAAACCCCCACAAATGACCCCATTTTGGAAAGTAGACACCCCAAGCTATTTGCTGAGAGGTATGGTGAGTATTTTGCACATCTCGCTTTTTGTCACAAAGTTTTGAAAATTAAAAAAAAAAAAAAAAAAAAAAAAATGTTTTCTTCATTTTCAAAAACAAATGAGAGCTGTAAAATACTCACCATGCATCTCAGCAAATAGCTTGGGGTGTCTACTTTCCAAAATGGGGTCATTTGGGGGGTGGTTTGTGCTATTGTGGCATTTTATGGCTTTAGAAACTGTGATAGGTAGTGAGGAGTGAAATCAAAAAGTTGTGCCTAGAAATCCTGAAGGCGGTGCTTGGTTTTCGGGGTCCCGTACGCGGCTAGGCTCCCAAAAAGTCCCACACATGTGGTATCCCCGTACTCAGGAGAAGCAGCAAAATGTATTTTGGGGTGTAATTCCATATATAACCATGGCATGTGTGAGCAATATATCATTTAGTGACAACTTTTTGTAATTTTTTTTTTTTTTTGTCATTATTCAATCACTTGGGACAAAAAAATTAAATATTCAATGGGCTCAACAGGCCTCTCAGCAATTTCCTTGGGGTGTCTACTTTCTAAAATGGGGTCATTTGGGGGGGTTTTGTGCTATTTTGGCATTTTATGGCTTTCGAAACTGTGATAGGTAGTGAGGAGTGAAATCAAAAATTTGCGCCCTTAGAAATCCTGAAGGCGGTGCTTGGTTTTCGGGGGCCCGTAGGCGGCTAGGCTCCCAAAAAGTCCCACACATGTGGTATCCCCGTACTCAGGAGCAGCAGCAAAATGTATTTTGGGGTGCAATTCCACATATAACCATGGCATGTGTGAGCAATATATCATTTAGTGACAACTTTTTGTAATTTTTTTTTTTAGTCATAATTCAATCACTTGCGACAAAAAAAAAAATATTCAATGGGCTCAACATGCCTCTCAGCAATTTCCTTGGGGTGTCTACTTTCCAAAATTGGGTAATTTGGGGGGGTTTGTACTGCCCTGCCATTTTAGCACCTCAAGAAATGAGATAGGCAGTCATAAATTAAAAGCTGTGTAAATTCCAGAAAATGTACCCTAGTTTGTAGACGCTATAACTTTTGCGCAAACCAATAAATATACGCTTATTGACATTTTTTTTACTAAAGACATGTGGCTGAATACATTTTAGCCTAAATGTATGACTAAAATTGAGTTTATTCGATTTTTCTTATAACAAAAAGTAGAAAATATCATTTTTTTTCAAAATTTTCGGTCTTTTTCCGTTTATATCGCAAAACATAAAAATCGCAGAGGCAATCAAATACCATTAAAAGAAAGCTCTATTTGTGGGAAGAAAAGGACGCAAATTTCGTTTCGGTACAACATTGCATGTCCGCACAATTTCCAGTTAAAGCAGCGCAGTGCAAAATTCTGAAAACAGCTCTGGTCCTTTAGCCACAAAATGGTCCAGGGCTTAAGTGGTTAAGTCAGGAATATCTAAAGGCCTTATCTCAGAATAATACACACAGATCAGTGGTGGCTCTATACCTGAGGAGAATCTGGGAAAAAATAAAGGAAAATGGGAGGAGGATATAGGCCCTATAACAACCGAACAATGGGAACGTACATTGGAGCTGTGGACAACGGTGTCACTCTCTCCGTCGCAGAGAGTATCACATCTATTTCTAGTGCATAGAGTTTATTACACCCCAAAGAGGTTACATATGTTTGGAAGGAGACTAGATTACAAGTGTCCTAGATGTCAAGCAGAGGCGGCTCTCTAATTAGGCAAAGAAGACGGTCGCCTAAGGCCTCTCACTTTCAGGGGCCTCGCGGCTGCCTAATTTGCCTGATGTATGTGATAGAATGGGATGGAATGTCCCCGGTCAGTGCCAGCCGCTGCAGAACCCGCCAGGAGGTAGGGGCGGACTGGGCCGGGGGGGGGGGGGCAGGGAGGTCTCTGATGGCTTTTCTTTCCATTATGAGCGTGAGTGGGGCCTCATGTCTACATTTTGCCTAAGGCCTCACAAAGCCTAAAGCCACCTCTGATGTCAAGACACAGGGGACCTCATACACATGATGTGGAAATGCCCGAAGTTACACAGATACTGGGTTAAGGTACTGGACATCATAAATACAACCTTTGGGATTACTCTGGAACCGGAGACCAGGGTATGCTTATTGGGTTGTATAGAGGAGAGATGTGCAAAAAGGCATTACGGCCTGTTCCAGGCCAGAAAAGTGATAGCACAAAACTGGCAATCACAGAAAGCACCGACATTGGAAGAATGGGTTAATGTAATAAACGCGACAGTATGGAAGGAAAAAGCAGTTCTGACCAGACATGGTAACTTTAACAAATTTAAAACACTGTGGGAGCCCTGGTTGAGAAGAATGGGGTGTCCACCCTAGAGGGAGGAGAAGAGATCAGACCAACATCTAGAAATTAGCCTGATAAGATAGGAAGAGTATAGAGAGTATAGAGTATAGAGAGAAAGAGAAGCTATGGGTTGTAACTAAGTAAAGAAGACTAACATGCCTGGAGAGTAAAAAAAATAAAAACAAAACAATTTTTTTTAATAGTGGTAGAAGTGGTAGAATTTTTGTGTGAAGAATAAGTAGACGGGGGGGGGGGGGAGGAGAGAACAGGTAAAGCGGGTATGTTGAACGTCATATTAATATGTTGTATGTAAAACAAATGTATGTATTTTTAATAGATGTTTTGTACTGGGGAAAAATAATAAAGAATATGAAGTTTAAAAAAAAAAGGACAGTACAAGCTGGACTAGTGAAGAAGCAACATGTCTTCCGCCCCATGGATTTCTGTTACACCGGGAACTTGCATGTTCCCACCTGCTTCAACCATGGACGTTGTTCCTCTCACTGCCCCCCTGACGGATACAGGGATCCGGCTAAAGCCTAGAGGCCGCTTTGCACTCTATACATGCAGAGATGCAGAGGCCTTGGGCATGATCTGTCCTAAATGCCAGGGACTGGTCGTACAGCTTCGCCCTTTCGGAAGATGTACCCTTTGTGGAGAGATCCTTTTCGAGGTGGATCAACCTATGGAGCAACCCCGGATCTACCGGGTCAACTGCCTAACAGGCACCGTCACTCCGGAGGAGGAAACCTATACTCCCACAGCCATGCCCACGCGCACCACCGTGACTGCAGCGGAAGCCAAGGATGAGATTCCGGTTGTCATGGAGCCAGTGATGGAGAATTCAGCAGATGCTGCCTCCTTTGCAACTGAGACCCCCCTTCCACCTGCCAAGAGGAAGGTGGGATATGTTAAGGCCTCCCACGGCTGCGGTGGAAGCCTACCCCAGAGCCTGCCTGAACCGGATCATCAAATCGGAGGGACCTCAAAGAGATCCACGTCGGGGGACGGTAAGGAGGCTGGGGGAACTGCAGTAAAGAGTTTGCTGGGGAAGGAAAAGAAGCCCATACCCCGTACTACTGGAGATGTGTGGACAGCCAACCCACGGGAACTTTTAAAATCTAGAGACAATGAGTCTGTGTCCACCAGAGGCTATTTGCCAGCCGAGGAGTATGATACCTCTGATCTGGACTCATCGTCTGATTTAGGAGATGACTTTGCCATTGATGAAATGTTCATCAAAAAGGGGTGGAATAAGATACCGGTGACTTCTCCCTGTAGCTTCCGGAAGGGATCACCCATGGACTCTGGTGAAACTACACCCCGGCTGGAAGCCCTTACTCCAGCGGAAATAATCACTCCGGAACCCTCTGTGCCTGCTATTACGGGGGCCCGTTTACCTTTGTGGCCGCCTATGCCCCAGCTAGAGCCCGTAGCAATTAAAGAGGTCTCCGGAGACTATCGTTCTCCCTAGAGCTGAAGATCGGGCGACCATGCCACCCTTAGCCCGACTGCAACGGCTCTTGCACCAGAAAGTTGCTGCGGAGTACGGCTGGGAATATTCGTATGTTCCCAAGAACCTTCTCTTCGAGATTAAAGCTTCCCGGGAAACATGGTACACAGACTTTATCTGGGATCGTCTGGAAGTAAAGAGAGGTTACAGGAACTTTAAATGTTCGCCAGATGTGATGGATCGGTACAAAGGCTGCCGGAAAGACTGGACTCTCGGTCGGCACATTCATGCGGACCGGGTGGTGATCTGCAGGAAAGACAGAGACAATGCTGTGTACTTTATAGAGACCTTCGATAAAGTATGGAACCCTCTTGTCCTTCCCAATCCTCGCTACTACCTCTAGAGTGGGAACTTGTGTTTTTTATTATTATTACTACCCACTCTAGAAATCAGCCTGCCTGGAGCATTTAACTTTACCCCTGATAAGGGAAATCTACTCAGTTGAAGAATTGGAGAGCTGTTCTATGTTTTTTTCTCTCCTGCTCGGCCAGTGGAAAGAAAGTTATTTTTTTCCTCCTAAAAAGAACTGAACTTTGGGGTAGATTTAGCTAGGGTCAAAGCTGGCAATCGCCGTGTTCAAGAAGGGGAATGCCTGATTCTAGTGATGCATTTCTATTTGAACGAGTATCGGTTGTAGTAACTTTGCACTACCACCAGGTGACGGTGATTTGCAGAACTTTTCATAAATTCTTCTTAGGAAAAGTTTATTAACCACGTAACGACCGCCCCATGTACATATACGTCGGCAGAATGGCACGGACAGGCACAATCACGTACCTGTACGTGCCTGCCTTCATGCAGGTGGGGGGTCCGATCGGACCCCCTCCCAGTACATGGGACGGTCAGTATCGCTTCAGGAGCGATCCGTGATGAGGGGGCGGCCATTGGTTTCTGGCCACCCCCTCGCGATCGCTCCCAGCGAATGAGATGCTTCCCCTGCCTGTGTAATGTATACACAGGCAGGAGGAAGTGATGTCATCTCTCCATGCAGCGCTCTATTTGTCCAGAGCGCCAGGGAGAGAAGACATCAGGTTAGTGCACCAACAGTACACTGACACCAGGACACATAGGCACATAAATCACCCCCCCAGTCACCCCCAGATCGCCCCCCAGATCACCCCCCAGCCCCCATTCACAGTGTCACTGATTGCAGTGATCATTTATTTACTGATCACTGCAATCAGTGACATTTGTGATAGTAAAAGTGTCAGGGCAGTTAGTCTTGGGTCCCTTTAGGTCCAGGGTAGACCCTTAACCCCCCCATATAAAGGTTTAACCCCTTGATCGCCCCCCAGGTAACCCTTTCACCCCCTATCGCCAGTGTCACTAAGCAATCGTTTTTCTGATCGCTGTATTAGTGTCGCTGGTTCCGCTAGGTAGCCAGTTATTTTTTTAGGTTCGCCACCAGGTTTTTATAGTGTCGGGTACCCCCATATATTATCTAATAAAGGTTTTAACCCCCTGATTGCCCCTAGAGTTAACCCTTTCACCAGTGATCACCGTATAAGTGTCACTGGTGACACTGGTTAGCCAGTTAGTTATTTCGTTATTTAGGTTCCCCGTCAGGTTTTTATATTGCGCCAGGTACCCCCATATATTACCTAATAAAGGTTTAACCCCTTGATCGCCCCCCCAGGTAACCATTTCACCCCCTATCACCAGTGTCACTAAGCGATCGTTTTTCTGATCGCTGTATTAGTGTCGCTGGTGCCGCTAGGTAGCCAGTTATTTTTTAGGTTCGCCGCCAGGTTTTTATAGCATCAGATACCCCCATATACAACCTAATAAAGGTTTTAACCCCCTGATTAACCCTTTCACCAGTGATCACTGTATAAGTGTCACTGGTGACACTGGTTAGCCAGTTAGTTATTTAGTTATTTAGGTTCCCCGTCAGGTTTTTATATAGTGTCAGGTACCCCCATATATTACCTAATAAAGGTTTTAACCCCCTGATTGCCCCTAGTTAACCCTTTCACCAGTAATCACCGTATAAGTGTTACGGGTGACGCTGGTTAGTTAGTTTGCTTTTTATAGCATCAGGGCACCCGCCGTATATAACCCAATAAAGGTTTAACCCCCTGATCGCCCAGCGGGTGATATCAATTAGGTTTTAGCGTCAGATAGGGTCTGCGTCGCCCCAGGCAGGTTAGTGCCAGTAGCGCTAACACCCACGCACGAAGCATACACCTCCCTTAGTGGTATAGTATCTGAACAGATCAATATCTGATCAGATCTATAATAGTGTTCCCAGCAGTTTAGGGTTCCCAAAAACGCAGTGTTAGCGGGATCAGCCCAGATACCTGCTAGCACCTGCGTTTTGTCCCTCTGTCCAGCCCAGCCCACCCAAGTGCAGTATCGATCGATCACTGTCACTTACAATACACAACACACATAACTGCAGCGTTCGCAGAGACAGGCCTGATCCCTGCGACTCCAGTGCTGTAGGAGGTGATTTTACCACCACAGTTAAAAAAAGAGCTTATATGCCGAAGCATGGAGGCAGCAGGGGCGGAGGAGCGATTTTGCTCCTAATGCCACGTACATACGGTCAAAATTCCGACGGAGGCTTGCCCGTGGAAAAGTCAGATGTGTGTACGCGCCATAACTTTTGCGGGAGGATGCCCCCATGCTTCGGCATATATAAATGGTGCATGTATGCCCATCATTAGAAGTGGGTGGATGAAGGGAGGTATTCTAATGGTGGGCATACCCACCGATCAATCTCTTTTTTTCGTTCAGCCAACAGGCTGCATTAAAAAAAAAAGATTATAATACATGTCCAACAAGGACCAGCAATGTACTGGTATGTTGCTGGACTTTGAATGGTTATACCAGGTAACCAGAATGATGCCTGTGGGTTTAGGTATCATCTTGGTATCATTCTTTTCAGCCAGCGGCCGGCTTTCATGTAAAAGCAATCCTAGCACCTAATTGGCCTCTGGACTGCTTTTATAAGCAGTGGGAGGGAATGACCACCCCAGATATAAAAAGCATCATTGGGAAATTGGGAAAGCATTTTATCACACCGATCTTGGTGTGGTCAGATGCTTTGAGGGTAGAGGAAAGATCTAGGGTCTAATAGACCCCAATTTTTTTTAAAAAAGAGTACCTGTCACCACCTATTGCTATCACCTATTGCTGGCATAACACCTTTCCCTGCAAAAGGTGTTATGGCTGCAGGAAAACTAACTTGAATGGCCAAAAATTCTCGAAATTCAAATCTAATGCCACACAACAAAATTATGAAATTAAAGATTTGATTACATGTAGGACGGAGGGGGTGGTTTATATGCTGGAGTGCTCTTGTTCACTCCAATACATTGGACGTACAAAAAGACCTATGTGGAAGCGTATAAGGGAGCATGTGCAAAATATTGAAAATGGGTTTCCAAAACATAATGTGTCCCGACATTTTGCACTATGCCACCAAAAAGAACGCAAAAAATTAAAATTTTGGCCTATTGAAAAATTCACTCCACACTGGAGGGGTAGCCATAAAGTGAGAGACCTCAGCAAAAGTGAGTCCAGATGGATACACAAAATGCGTACTCTCTCGCCTAATGGTTTAAACATCGAATTTGATTTGAATTGCTTTATATCCAATTATAAGAATATTTTGTCCTTGTTTTAATTTACTAATACCTCTGATTTTATTTCTATTTTATCATGTTATTTTATTGTTGGTATCATAATGGTTTTATTATAAGTTATAAACATTAGGAACAACTGTTTGTTGCATATTAATATGTTTGGGTACAAACTGCATGGTATTAGGAAATCATATATGATGAATTAGTCATCAGTAGGGTGCAGTTTCATTACACACCACTTGATGGAGTAAGCAGACGTTTTTATCCCTAATATGTCACGGAATACAGGGTTTTAAATACTTTATGTTTTAAATAGTTCAATTATGTTGTTTTTATATATATATAATATATGTAGTCTTATGGATAAGACGATTAAAGTTGCCCAGCTTTATGTATGAAGCTAAATGTGAAGTTTTTATGCACACTGCCTGTCAGCTATGATGGTCGGATGATCCCCTTTGCCGTCATGGCAACAAGCACGCCACTTGTGTATAAATACACTGGTCTTCCTGTCACATGGCTAACCCATGATTAAATCACGTGACGAGTGACGTAACGCGTGGGGAGGAGCCTAGTCACGCTACCAGCGGTGTTAAGGAACTAGAAGCCGGAGCAGTGAATGAGATCGCTCCAACTGAGCTGAACTGTGGCTATGTGCGCAAACCTTATCTACGGTCACGTGAGTAAGAGTGCTGAACGAAATATCATTGCCTGTAGGTTATGCAGCGCTGCGCAATGATTTTTCTTCTTTCCTTTTATGATTCATCCATGTGTTAAGCTACCGTGTTACCGCTCAAGTTAGAATACTGAAAGCCGTCCTGGTCTGTGAACAGCTGAATGAGAGGGATACATTCAGAAGTATCCAATTGTTCATCAATAGGACTGAGAAGTGCATGTGTGTGGACCCCACCTGGCTGGTGAGGAGCAGCTATATCAGGACTTGCTCTGATTGAGGGTGATCAGTGTTGGCACTGGAGTGCATTTACACATGTTATAGGGGGTTTTTGAGCACCATTTGCACTATTGTCATTTACATATGTTTTTGTAGTTTGCATTTTTTTTGCAGTTTGCATCTTTGAAATTTATCCTACATTAGTAGGGTCACTGTATTCACTTGGGGTTGATTTCACAGCGCATCAATAATTTATTTATTCACGTTTTTTAGTACCAGATTACTTTTGATTGAGTGCAGCTTTTAATCATTTAGTTATTCCTTGTTGATTGGTTTCACTTATTTCACACACCTTTGTGCACCATCTTAGCGCTTCAGTAAATTTACATAATTCATGTACTCGGCCTAAGATCATCTTTTTTATTTCATCAAACATTTGGGCAATATAGTGTGTTTTAGTGCATTAAAATAAAAAAAAGTGTATTTTTTTCCCCAAAAAATGCGTTTGCTTTAAAAAAATATATAATATTTGGGGGTTCAACGTAATTTTTTTGCAAAAAAAAAAAAGTTTTCATGTAAACAAAGTGTCAGAAAGGGCTTTGTCGTCAAGTGGTTAGAAGAGTGGATGATGTGTGGCATAAGCTTCCTAATGTTGTGCCTAAAACGCCAGGACAGTTCAAAACCCTCCCAAATGACCCCATTTTGGAAAGTAGACACCCCAAGCTATTTGCTGAGAGGCCTGTCGAGTCCATGGAATATTTTATATTTTGACACAAGTTGCGGGAAAAAGACAATTTTTTTTTTTGCACAAAGTTGTCACTAAATTATATATTGCTCAAACATGCCATGGTTATATGTGTAATTACACCGCAAAATACATTCTGTTGCTTCTCCTGAGTACGGGGATACCACATGTGTGAGACTTTTTGGGAGCCTAGCCGTGTACGGGACCCCAAAACCCAAGCACCGCCTTCAGGCTTTCTAAAATTTTTGATTTCACTCCTCACTGCCTATCACAGTTTCGGAGGCCATGGAATGCCCAGATGGCACAAACCCCCCCAAATGACCCCATTTTGTAGACACCCCAAGCTATTTGCTGAGAGGTATGGTGAGTATTTTACAGATCTCGCTTTTTGTCACAAAGTTTTGACAATTGAAAAAAAAAAATGTTCTTTACTTTCTTCATTTTCAAAAACAAATGAGAGCTGTAAAATACTCACCATGCCTCTCAGAAAATAGCTTGGGGTGTCTACATTCCAAAATGGGGTCATTTGGGGGGGTTTTGTGATATCTTGGTGTAGCGGCCTCTCTCTCTCTCTCTCTCTCTCTCTCTCTCTCTCTCTCTCTCTCTCTCTCTCTCTCTCTCTCTCGTATCGGTTGTTTGTGGCTGTTGTCTAGGGGTACTCTGGAGGAGAGAGTGCAGAACACTACGCCAATCTCTCACCCTCCATCTATGTGAGGTTTGAGCAAAGTCTTTTTAAATTACCTTCGGGTCTGCATTCTGCATATGGAGCCTCCACTTCTTCCATGGAGGTGTATCTGCCAGTAATAGAGCCCCACACCATTAAAAGTTCAACACTCCTTTATTTCTTCAATGCCAGAATGAACATAATCAGTTGAACTTCCATAACAGACAGGGGTGTGGATACGAGTAGGCCCAGGCACAATGAACTCTCCTATCCCTTTCTCATGCGGATAGGCCTGGTGCACGGTCTCTGCCACCGACCGTGAAGTTGGTAGCTGCCACCTACCGGGTGAACTGTTTGGAGCCCCTGTTACGGGCCTGAGTAACGGTCTCTGTCATGACCTTAGTAACGGTCTCTGCCACCGACCTTAGAACATGGACCACCTTCCGTGTGAATATGGCCCCTGTTTGGCGAGGACATCCATCCCGACAGTCTCCGGAGGCCCTGTCCTGGCATTGGCAATCTGCTGCACCAGATCTACGGGAAGGTCACCTGCGCTGTCCCTTATGCCTGGATTCAGACACCCGATCCTGTGGGTGCCTTAGGATCCCTCCCGGGCGGATCCCAGTGGAAGAAGCTGGGCCCCAGGCCTGAACGATGCACCTCACCCCAGACTGAGGGTGTCTGGGGTGACTCCCGAACTCCACGTGTCCAGGCCTAGGCCGCCTGGACACCGACCGCTGGACAGCAGCCCTTAGGCTAAAGGTAACTGGGACTCGGACCTCGTGGCGAAGATGTCTGCCCCCTTTATAGCCTCTCCCAGCTAGCACAGCGGGTTCCCTGCCCCGCCGTACAACCGCTGCGAGAGACCAAAAAGGGTATGGCACTCCAGCGATGGTTCAACCCCGGCCCAAAGTGACAGCGCCACCTGCTGGGCCACAGGGAACTGGACATCACTGATGTCTCCACCCGAATCAACATACTGAAAAGTACCTACCCGCTACATTGGCATTTTATGGCCTTCAAAACTGTGATGGGTAGTGAGGAGTGAAATCAAAAATTTGCGCCCTTAGAAATCCTGAAGGTGGTGTTTGGTTTTCGGGGCCCCGTACGTGGCTAGGCTCCCAAAAAATCCCACACATGTGGTATCCCCGTACTCAGGAGAAGCAGCAAAATGTATTTTGGGGTGCAATTCCACATATGCCCATGGCATGTGTGAGCAATTTATCATTTAGTGACAACTTTTTGTAAATTTTTTTTTATTTTTTTTTTGTCATTATTCAATCACTTGGGACAAAAAAAAATATTCAATGGGCTCAACATGCCTCTCAGCAATTTCCTCGGGGTGGTGTCTACTTTCCAAAATGGGGTCATTTGGGGGAATTTTGTACTGCCCTGCCATTTTAGCACCTCAAGAAATGAGATAGGCAGTCATAAATTAAAAGCTGTGTAAATTCCAGAAAATGTACCCTAGTTTGTAGACGCTATAACTTTTGCGCAAACCAATAAATATACGCTTATTGACATTTTTTTTACGAAAGACATGTGGCTGAATACATTTTGGCCTAAATGTATGACTAAAATTGAGTTTATTCGATTTTTCTTATAACAAAAAGTAGAAAATAGAATTTTTTTTCAAAATTTTTGGTCTTTTTCAATTTATATCGCAAAAAATAAAAATAGCAGAGACAATCAAATACCATTAAAAGAAAGCACTATTTGTGGGAAGAAAAGGACGCAAATTTTGTTTGGGTACAACATTGCATGACCGCGCAATTACCAGTTAAAGCAGCGCAGTGCCAAATTGTAAAAACACCTCTGGTCTTTATGCTGCGTATTGGTCCGGGGCTTAAGTGGTTAACATATGCTAAGACTAGCATTTGTAGCACTCAGTGAAGGGAGTTGTCTTTCTTCAGGGAGATAGCTCACTTCTTTTACATAATAAATAGATAGGATGTTTTATTCTGTGTTTTTTTTTCTCTCCCTCTGCAGGTGAACTGCTAGCAACTCTCCTGGAGAATGGGTGGAGTAGTTATTTAGGAGGGGGGTGGAACATGTACAGTACAATATGTAAAATGTGACATGGAGAATGGATGTCGATGTTTGTATTCCTTGTTTTCTATTTTTTTTCTCTCTTCTCTTCTCTTTCTTTTCTCTTGTCCCTTCCCAATATATTGGTTCAGGCGCAACAATTCAACATTTGTACATAAGTTCGGAAATAAATCCACGCTTGCTCAGGCTTGAAGAGTTGTGAATTTATTTCAGACACTGGGGACAGTGTCTATTTTAGGAGGGGGTGTATGTAGTGCCCCCTTACTTTTCAGGGGTGCTATGCGCCTAAATTTAGGGGTTGGTCTGAGATGGTAGCCAGGCTCAGACCACTTTGATTGTTAGGCATTTGCTTCTGCCTATGTGATGCTGCCTGGTGTATGGTTCCCTGTGGCCTGTAGGTGGCACTGCCATATTAGGTCAGGGTTGAATCATGGGTGCTATTGCTACGCCTTAGGGTGTCCTCTCTCGGCAGCAGTACAGTGGGCATGGTCAACCTGCTGTGCATGCCGGGAGGGGGTACATAAGGGGCAGACGCCATCTTTTGAGGAGGAGAGGAGTAGAGGAGGAGAGTGTGAGACACGTACCCCACCTTCGGTGGCCCTCATAGCCAGGGGTGCGGGTGGGTGTGATGAGTCCCAGGCACCTTTAGCCTGGGGCTACAACTCTACCAGTAGGCCCAGCACCTTTAGCTAGGGTCTACCCCCGAAAGAAGAGTCCCAGGGTGCCCGGGAGAGGGTGACCCATTCTAGACGAGAGGGAACCAGGAGTTTCGGTGAAAGGAGTCGCGGCCTCGGATGAGGCCTGGTTACCTACTAGAGGGATTCAAAGATCCGCCACAGGCCTTGTGACGTGCTTCAGTTGCACCTTGTTCTACTGTTGCAAGCGCCGGGAAGTTCGGGACTTGGAACTGTTCCTGATCGTATCCCAAGGAAACTTAAGTGAATATTTGAGCATCACTCCGGCTGCTAGGACTGTGATAGAGGACTATCCAGGTGAGCTAAACCCACTCGGGATCGAGTGGTGACAATTACTAGTTTGTGTCTGGACCTAATTACCCAAGTTTGCTATTCTTTCTCTCATCAACTTCTTCCTGTCTTCTAAGCAATAATAGAAAATAAACTCATCGTTAAAGTGGTGTGGACATTGGTCTTCTTGGGAAGAAATAAAGACTAGTCCCCATACCCTGGGGATGAGAACCAGTGGAAAGAGGTAACTCGCTGCAGAACACAAAAACTGTTAACACCGCTCAACCTCTTCAAACAGGAGGGTACGGGCATATAGCACGGTGTGCCTTGACCTGCAAGTGTGCCAGGCAGGAAAAAGGTTTGTGTGTGCTGCATACATATCTATATATATATATATATATATATATATATATATATATATATATATATATATATATATATATATATATATATATATATATATATAAAATTCCCTTTTTTAACAATATTAATTTTAATCAATATACTATTATTGTTTCCTTCTATGTAAGATAGATAACCGTACTAATATATTCTAGATATTCAGTATGAATATAATTCCCTTTGATAATAATCCCCTTTTTTAATTGCAATTCATACTGATTTTAATATTTTCTATATAAAACCATATGTTGTAGCACTTTCACTTTCAGTGCCCTTGTCACACATAAGCTCCTTATGAGAAAAGTGTTGTGCAGACTTAGCCCCATGATATTTTCCTCCTCCCCTTTTTTAATTTTATTTTTATTTTTACGCTGTCCAGGCCAAATCCTTTTGTTTCTTTTCCTTTGTCTTTTTCTTTCTCTGATTAGTCCTTTTGTATGTGTCAACAGTGTACAGTCATTTGGCGGCCTCCTGCTGCTTAACCACTTCCCTACCCGCCCATAGTCAAATGACGTCCACAGATGGGATCTCCCATCCTGGGTGGACGTCATATGACGTCCTGGGCTTTGTGGGGGGATATCTGAATGATGCATGCAGCTAGAGGCATCATTCAGATATCCTTCTGTTTTGCCGGCGATTCTGTGCGCCATAAGAACAATCATAGCGGCGGTTCCACCGCTTGATTCTTCTTATAGGCGGCGGGAGGGGACATCGCCCCCTCCCGCCGCTATCCGGTGCTTCTCCAGATTCTCCCGTGCCATCGGGGGCCTGGAGAATGAATCTTCCGGCGCCGGAGGTGAACCATAGAGATGACTGGTGACCAGATTGTCACCAGTCATCTCTATGACCGTCGGAGGCCCGGGCGCGATGTGATGACGTCACGTCCGGGTTCTCAGATGTAAACAAAGCCGCCATTGCGGCTAGTAAACATGAGATTGGTGAATTTTTTTTCACAATCTCATGCTTTCCAGCCTGGAGGAGAGATGTGGGGTCTTATTGACCCCGCATCTCTCCATGAAGAGGACCTGTCACACACCATTCCTATTACAAGGGATGTTTCCATTCCTTGTAATAGGAATAAAAGTGATAAAAAAAAAAAGTAAAAAAAGTGTAAAAAAATAAATAAAAATAAATAAATAAATAAAGAAATAATAAAAAAATTTAAAACGCCCCTGTCCCCGGTAGCTAGCGATCAGAAGCGAAGGCACATGTAAGTCCCGCCCACATATGTAAACGGCGTTCAAAACACATATGTGAGGTATCGCCGCGTGCGTTAGAGCGCATGCAAAAATTCTAGCACTAGACCTCCTCTATAACTCTAACCTGGTAACCTGTAAATTTTTTAAAGCGTCGCCTATGGAGATTTTTAAGTACCGAAGTTTGGCGCCATTCCATGAGTGTGCGCAATTTTAAAGTGCGACATGTTAGGTATCTATTTACTCAGCGTAACATCATCTTTTTTATTTAAAAAAAAAATTGGGCTAACTTTACTGTTTTGTTATTTTTTAATTCATGAAACCATTTTTTTTTCCAAAAAAAAGGCGTTTGAAAAATTATTGCGCAAATACCCTGCAAGAAAAAAAGTTGCAATGACCGTCATTTTATTCCCTAGGGTGTCTGCTAAAAAAACATATATAATGTTTGGGGGTTCTGAGTAATTTTCTAGCAAAAGAATGATGATTTGTACATGTAGGAGAGAAGTGCCAGAATAGGCCCAGTATTGAGGTGGTAAAAAAAGCCTGGTGTTGAAGTGGTTAAACACTGTGTTGTTCTCCATCTGATTACTGCCCCGCCCCCAACACAACACATAGATTATAAGAAGTCTAGCCTTTATGGAAGCACTGTCACTGGCTGAAGAAGGAACCAATGAGCTGTTCCGAAACGCGCCCCGCTTTTATGACACACTTGTCTCGCTCCTGCTGACGTCATCCCCAGGCTCCAGCGCTACTGTGTCTCAAGCTTACAGCGTTCAGCGGCTGTCTTCTTTTGGATTACACTGGAAGTATTACCACTACACGCTGGGACTGCCTTGCTGCTGGAACCCCTCCTGAATGCACTTACTACATGCTCCTGTTCATCTACTATCCTGTAAGTGTTTTTAATCCTTCTTAACCACTTAAGCCCCGGACCATTTGGTAGCTAAAGGACCAGAGGTGAATTCAGAAGTTTGCACTGCGCTGCTTTAACTGTAAATTGTGCGGACATGCAATGTTGTACCCAAACAAAATTTGCGTCCTTTTCTTCCCACAAATAGAGCTTTCTTTTAATGGTATTTGATTGCCTCTGCGATTTTTATTTTTTGCGATATAAACGGAAAAAGACTGAAAATTTTGAAAAAAAATTATATTTTCTACTTTTTGTTATAAGAAAAATCGAATAAACTCAATTTTAGTCATACATTTAGGCCAAAATGTATTCAGCCACATGTCTTTAGTAAAAAAAACGTCAATAAGTGTATATTTATCGGTTTGCGCAAAAGTTATAGCGTTTACAAACTAGGGTACATTTTCTGGAATTTACACAGCTTTAAATTTATGACTGCCTCTCTCATTTCTTGAGGTGCTAAAATTGCAGGGCAGTACAAAACCCCCCCAAATGACCCCATTTTGGAAAGTAGACACCCCAAGGAAATTGCTGAGAGGCATGTTGAGCCCATTGAATATTTTTTTTTGTCCCAAGTGATTGAATAATGACAAAAAAAAATACAAAAAGTTGTCACTAAATGATATATTGCTCACACATGCCATGGTTATATGTGGAATTGCACCCCAAAATACATTTTGCTGCTTCTCCTGAGTACGGGGATACCACATGTGTGGGACTTTTTAGGAGCCTAGCCACGTACGGGACCCCGGAAACCAAGCACCGCCTTCAGGATTTCTAAGGGCGCAAATTTTTGATTTCACTCCTCACTACCTATCACAGTTTCGAAGGCCATAAAATGCCAAAATAGCACAAAACCCCCCCAAATGACCCCATTTTGGAAAGTAGACACCCCAAGCTGTTTGCTGAGAGGCATGGTGAGTATTTTACAGCTCTCATTTGTTTTTGAAAATGAAGAAAGAATTTTTTTTTTTTTCTTTTTTTTTTTTTCAATTTTCAAAACTTTGTGACAAAAAGCGAGATCTGCAAAATACTCACAATACCTCTCAGCAAATAGCTTGGGGTGTCTACTTTCCAAAATGGGGTCATTTGGGGGGGGTTTTTGGGGTCCCGTACGCGGCTAGGCTCCCAAAAAGTCTCACACATGTGGTATCCCCGTACTCAGGAGAAGCAACAGAATGTATTTTGGGGTGTAATTCCACATATGCCCATGGCATGTTTGAGCAATATATCATTTAGTGACAACTTTGTGCAAAAAAAAAAAAAAAAAAAAAAAAAAAAAAAAACTTTTTTCCGCAACTTGTGTCAACATATAAAATATTCCATGGACTCGACATGCCTCTCAGTATATAGCTTGGGGTGTCTACTTTCCATTTTTCATTTGGGGGGGTTTTGAACTGTTCTGGCATTTTATACACAACATTAGGAAGCTTACATCCACTCTTCTAACCACTTGAAGACAAAGCCCTTTCTGACACTTATTGTTTACATGAAAACATATTTTTTTTTGCAGGAAAATTATGTTGAACCCCCAAACATTATATATATTTTTAAAGCAAAGGCCCTACAGAATAAATGGTGGGTGTTGCATTTTTTTTTCTACACAGTATTTGCGCAGCGATTTTTCAAACGCATTTTTTGGGGAAAAAATACACTTTTTTTTTATTTTAATGCACTAAAACACACTATATTGCCCAAATGTTTGATGAAATAAAAAAGATGATCTTAGGCCGAGTACATAGATACCAAACACGACATGCTTTAAAATTTCGCACAAACGCGCATTGGCGACAAACTACATACATTTTTAAAAGCCTTTAAAAGCCTTTACAGGTTACCCCGTTAGATTTACAGAGGAGGTCTACTGCTAAAATTACTGCCCTCGATCTGACCTTCGCGGTGATACCTCACATGCATGGTGCAATTGCTGTTTACATATGTCGCCAGACCGACGCTTGCGTTCGCCATTGGGCAAGAGCAGGGCAGGACAGGGGTGCTTTTTTTAATTTTTTTTATTATTAATTTTGCTTTTTTATTTTATTTTTAAATTGTTCCTTCCATATTTTTTTTTTATTTATTATTTTTATTGTTATCTCAGGGAATGTAAATATCCCCTATGATAGTAATAGGTAGTGACAGGTACTCTTTTTTTGAAAAAACTGGGGTCTAGACCCTAGATCTTTCCTCTGCCCTCAAAGCATCTGACCACACCAAGATCGGTGTGATAAAATGCTTTCCCAATTTCCCAATGGCGCTTTTTATATCCGGGGGGGACATTCCCTCCCACTGTTTGTAAAAGCAGTCCAGAGGCTAATTAGCCACTAGGGTTGCTTTTACATTAAAGCCGGCCGCTGGCTGAAAAGAATGATACCAAGATGATACCTAAACCCGCAGGCATCAATCTGGTATAACCATTCAAAGTCCAGCAACATACCAGTACGTTGCTGGTCCTTGTTGGACATGTATTGTAATCTTTTTTTTTCATGCAGCCAGGTGGCTGAACGAAAAAAGAGATTGATCGGTGGGTATGCCCACCATTAGAATACCGCCCTTCATCCACCCACTTCTAATGATGGGCATACATGCACCATTTATATATGCCGAAGCATGGGGGCATCCTCCCGCAAAAAAGTTATGCCGCACACACATGGTCGGACTTTTCCACGGGCAAGCCTCCATCGGAATTTCGACCGTATGTACGCGGCATTAGGAGCAAAATCGCTCCTCCGCCCCTGCTGCCCCAATGCTTCGGCATATTTGCTTTTTTTTTTTTTAACTGTGGTGGTGAAATCACCTCCTACAGCACTGGAGTCGCAGGGATCAGGCCTGTCTCTGCGAACGCTGCAGTTATGTGTGTTGTGTTTTGTTAGTGACAGTGATCGATCGATACTGCACTTGGGTGGCCTGGGCATGGACGGAGGGGCAAAACGCAGGTGCTAGCAGGTATCTGGGCTGATCCCGCTAACACTGCGTTTTTGGGAACCCTAAACTGCTGGGGACGCTAGTTTAGATCTGATCAGATCAGATATTGATCTGTTCAGATACTATACCACTAAGGGAGGTGTATGCTTCAAGCGTGGGTGTTAGCGTTACTGGCACTAACCTGACGCTGCCTGGGGTGTGACGCAGACCCTCTCTGACGCTAAAACCTAATTGATATCACCCGCCGGGCGATCAGGGGGTTAAACCTTTATTGGGTTATATACGGCGGGTGCCCTGACACTATAAAAAGCAAACTAACTAACCAGCGTCACCCGTAACACTTATATGATGATTACTGGTGAAAGGGTTAACTAGGGGCAATTAGGGGGTTAAAACCTTTATTAGATAATATATGGGGGTACCTGACGCTATAAAAACCTGCGGCGAACCTAAAAAAAATTACTGGCTACCGATCTGCATCACCGACGCTAAGACAGCGATCAGAAAAATGATCGCTTAGCGACAGTGGTGATAGGGGTGAAAGGGTTACCTGGGGGGCGATCAAGGGGGTTAAACCTTTATTAGATAATTTATGGGGGTACCCGACGCTATAAAAACCTGCGGCGAACCTAAAAAATTACTGGGTACCGATCTGCATCACCGACGCCAAGACAGCGATCAGAAAAATGATCGCTTAGTGACAGTGGTGATAGGGGGTGAAAGGGTTACCTGGGGGGCGATCAAGGGGGTTAAACCTTTATTAGATAATTTATGGGGGTACCCGACGCTATAAAAACCTGCGGCGAACCTAAAAAAAATTACTGGGTACCGATCTGCATCACCGACGCCAAGACAGCGATCAGAAAAATGATCGCCAAGCGACGGCGGTGCTAGGGGGTGAAAGGGTTATCTGGGGGGTGATCAAGGGGTTAAACCTTTATTAGGGGGGGTTAGGGGGCTACACTGGACCTAAAACTAAATGTAGTGACACTTTTACAGTCACAAATGTCACTGATTGCAGTGATCAGTAAATAAATGGTCACTGCAATCAGTGACACTGACTGGGGGCTGGGGGGTGATCTGGGGGGGCGATTTATGTGCCTATGTGTGCTGGTGTTAGTGTAGTGTTAGTGCACTGACCTGTGTGTCTTCTCTTGTACGACGCTCGGTATATGTGAGCGCCGCACAGGAGATGACATCACTTCCTCCTGCTATCTCGGTCTGTGTAAACATTACACAGACAGAGGGGGCATTTCTATTCGCCGGGAGCGATCGCGGGGGGGTGGTCGGAATCGAACGGCCGCCCCCCCATCTCGGAACGCTCCCAGACGAATTCCGACCGCTCACTGTACAGAAGGGGGGTCCGATCGGACCCCCCAACTGTACAAAGGCAATCACGTATGCTCTACGTGATTGTGCCTGTCGGTGCCATTGTGCCGACGTATATATACAGTGAGCGGTCGTTAAGTGGTTAAGGGATATTAAAAGTTTTTATTTCTGCACTTAGAGGCGCCTTGCTTGTTTTTTCTGTTTCTAGAGATTGCTTGTCTCCCTGAGTGCTGCCTGAAGTGTATGAAGACGCTCTACCCCCTCCAAAACAGACTACATTTGTCAGGTCCTAATATACGGAGCACCCTGGATATACATTTCTCTAGACTAAGCTTTGACAGTCTGACCATACCTAAATTGAAAGGTGGTATAGGATTTCCGGATATAACCAAATACTACTGGGCCTGCCAGTTAGCTAGAATTATTGATTGGAATGTTCATTCCCCTACCAAGGATTGGGTTAACATTGAACAATCCTTCTCTCTCTTGCCTCTTCACCAACTAACTACCTTGGACTAATTCAACTCATATTCCACCGAATTGTAAACAACATCCTCTAATTATAAAACAGTGATATGTGTAACGGGTAATTTAAAAAAATCCCACCAAAAAAAAACAAGAAATAAAAAAATTAAAAATATACCCCCCACCTGGCTGCTGCACACACAGAAAATGCATTCACTTCACATGTAGAATATGCAAAACAAAACAGTGTTGCACTTCCTAAATATAAAATAACTCCCCAAAAATCCTTTAGGCCCCTTTCACACTGGGGCGGGCAGGAGCGGTGGCGGTATAGCAGCGCGATTTTTAGAGCTGCTATACCGTCGTTCTTACCGCGGTATGCGGTCGCTAGGGGGGTGAATTTAACCCCCGCTAGCGGCCGAAAAAGGGTTAATACCGCCCGCAAACCGCGGCTATTGCCGCGGTTTGCGGGCGGTATTACCGCGCTGTCCCATTGATTTCAATGGGAGACCGCGGTAAAGGAGCGGTGAACACACCGCTGTAAAGAAGCGGCTAGCAGGACTTTTGGAGCGGTCCTGCTAGCGCACCGCTTCAGTGTGAAAGCCTTCGGGCTTTCACATTGAAGGCTAAAGGGCATGATTTTTTCATGCGGTATAATAGCGCTAATATTAGCGCTAAACCGCATGAAAAATGCCCCAGTGTGAAAGGGGCCTAAATGAGAATAAGTGATTAACTTGCAATGTAGCAAGATACTGAGTGCACAATCAAATATTCGTGTTCCCTGAACATCTTCTAATTGGCAACATTTTACAAATATTCAAAAAGGCCTGTCAAAAATTTAAATTATCCTCTTCTCCAGGCCCGCTTACACCTATTCGCAATAACCCTGATTTCCTGCCAGGTATCTCAAATTCCTTCCTCTCAAGAATTTGGGCTCACTCCACCATAAGAGCTGCGCAATTTTTTTCAAAATAATTCCTTTCTGACGTTATCCGATTTAAATTCACAAATATCAGATCATCCCTTCCCATTTTGGGCATACTTTCAAATCAGACATTTTTTAACCGCTTGCTGACCGCCGTACGAACTTACACGTCGACAGAATGGCACGGCTGCGCAAATGGGCGTATATATACGTCCCCGTTAATTTGCCGCCGTGTGGTCGCGTGCGCGCGCTGCCGGTGGCGCGCTCGCGACCCTGTTGCAACCTCCGTGACCGTGCCCGCGGGACCTGCCGACTCGATGTCCGACAGTGTCCCGCGATCGGGTCACAGAGCTGAAGAACAGGGAGATGTTAGTGTAAACACAACATCTCCTCGTTCTTCCTAGTGACATGTCACTGATCGTCTGTTCCCTGTCATCGGGAACAGCGATCAGTGATGTGGTACGGCAAGCCACACCCCCTAACAGTTAGAATCACTCCCTAGGTCACACTTAACCCCTTCAGCGCCCCCTACAGGTTAACCCCTTCACTGCCAGTGTAATTTTTACAGTAATCAGTGCATTTTTATAGCACTGATCGCTGTAAAAATGACAATGGTCCCAAAATTGTGTCAAGTGTCCGATGTGTCTGCCATAATGTCGCAGTCACAATAAAAATCGCTGATCGCCGCCATTACTAGTAAAAAAAAAAAATGTAATAAAAATGCCATAAAACTATCCCCTATTTTGTAGACGCTATAACTTTTGCGCAAACCAATCAATAAACACTTATTGCGATTATTTTTTACCAAAAATATGTAGAAGAATACGTATCGGCCTAAACTGAGGGAAAAATATATTTTTGGGGGATATTTATTATAGCAAAAAGTAAAAAATATTGCATTTTTTTCAAAATTGTCGCTCTATTTTTGTTTATAGCGCAAACAATAAGAACCGCAGAGGTGATCAAATACCACCAAAAGACAGCTCTATTTGTGGTAAAAAAAGGATGTCAATTTTGTTTGGGAGCCACGTCGCACGACCGTGCAATTGTCAGTTAAAGGGACGCGGTGCCGAATCTCAAAAAGTGGCCTGGTCTTTGGCCAGCCAAATGGTCCGGGGCTGAAGCGGGTAAACAACCCTCGTAACACTCATTCTAGACAATACACTACTTTCGAACTATTATGCACTAGAATGGAACCACAGAGACATATTATTTCCGAACTATACTCCCTATTCTTCTCTATCCACAGCCCTAAATCCAACATTGCAAGTCAACGCTGGGAAAAGGATCTATCTATTGACCTTACTGAAGAGGATTGGAGTAATATTTACTCTTACATACACAAGGGTTAAATTAATGTCTCTGCACAAGAGAATGGATTCAAGATCTTTTCCAGATGGTACAAAACACCACTGTTGGAGATGTGCAGATGCAGACGGTTCATTATTACATATATTGTGGTCCTGCTCCCGCATGCAGCCCTTTTGGAAGGAAATTCACCGTCTTACTACACACTTTCAATTGAATTCTCACCTGAACAATTGCTTTTACACCATTCCTACATTCCTAAATCTCACTACCATAAATCTCTTGCTTTATGCCGCGTACACACGACCGTTTTTCTCGACGTGAAAAACAGCATTTTTTCCTTTCGACGAGAAAAATGATCGTCTGTGGGCTTTAGGTCGTTTTTCTCGACGAGAAAAACGGCATTAAAAACGACGAGAAAAATTAGAACATGCTCTAATTTTTCTCACCGTTTTTCTCGTCATGAAAAATGGTTGTGTGTAGGCTTTAACGACAAAAAAAAGCGCGCATGATCAGAAGCAAGTGATGAGAAGGAAGCGCTCGTTCTGGTAAAACTACCGTTCAGAATGGAGATGGCACATTCGTCATGCAGGAAATTATTGCATCGTTTAATGCAGCACATTCTTTTCTTCGTTCTAATGCTGCAATAATCCAATTCTCTTGCTGCTGATATTCTCACAGAGTTAGGAAAAAGTTTGGTCTTTAGTATTTATTGTTTTCTCATGATTAATCTATATTTATTGTAAGCCAGATCTCCCTAAATACCCAATATTTTAGAGTTTCCATCTTGTTTTGAAGATGGATTTTTTTGGATTTTTTTAAATAATATTTTAGACTGTTTTTCCATATTATTTGATATTATTGAGTGTGTCAAGTTACCACAACAACATTATTATTTATTCTAATTTACCCTCAAGGAGGTTAGTGTCCCTTGTTAATTTCCCAATTTTTTATCCACTGTCCCTGCCTACTCACTACCAAACTGTCTATTTAGAATAAAAACACATGATCATTTTGTAACATCAAACAAAAATTCCATTTATTCTGGCCTAAAAACAAATTAAAGGGTAAGCCAAAACAAAACCAAATGTAAAGTAAATCTAAAGAAGCCAGGAAGACAGCACTGGAGACCCTGCTGAAATTAGTGCAGACCCAGATCACCACAGCAAACACCAAAGGATGAGAAGACGAAAATTGGGACCATCTGAGGGACATATCCTGGGCTCATTTGCTGCTTTTCTTTTTTGGCTTCCCTGCAGCCTTCCTTGGAGGCTGTGTCCGTGGAGCAGGGACTGGGACAGGAGCAGGGACTGGGACAGGAGCAGGGACTGGGACAGGAGCAGGGAGTGGGGCAGGAGCAGGGAGTGGGGCAGGAGCAGGGAGTGGGGCAGGAGCAGGGAGTGGGGCAGGAGCAGGGAGTGGGGCAGGAACTGGAGCAAGGACATAAGAAACGTCCACAACGTCCGTAAAATCATTCAGTTTCCCCAACATGCCCATATTTACAACCTTCAATATCAGGATCTCGCTTTTTAGACGCTGGGCCATTTCCATTTGGGGCAGTTTGTCCCCAATAAGGGCAACAAATCCCTCTGCAGCGGTGGGGAGCTCTCTGAGGGCCGCAGTAGCCTCCCTAATTAGGGCCTGGGTCTCCTCCTCCATTTGAAGAAGCCTCCTTGCCCTTTTTGGTGGAATCCGCAGCGGAGGTATCTGGGGCCTGCCTCCTCCTGTGTCCCACTGGGGCCTGCCTCCTCCTGTGTCCCACTGGGGCCTGCCTCCTCCTGTGTCCCACTGGGGCCTGCCTCCTCCTGTGTCCCACTGGGGCCTGCCTCCTCCTGGCTTGCACTGGCACCTGCCTCCTCGTGAGTCACACTGGGGCCTGCCTCCTCCTGGATTCCACTGGCACCTGCCTCCTTGTGTGTCACACTGACGCCTGCCTCCTCATCCTGTTAAAAAAAGTTACATATAGTTATTTTGGCCTTCATCTTTCACACACATTTGTCACCTCATGACATTTGCTAATTGAATGCTAATAAATATTAAAGTTAATCATTCTGACACCAGCATTTTTCATTCTTGTCCCCATAATTTTTGGCCACTGCTGTCTATTGATATGTCAGACACTTTGGTTTAACTGGTAACATTTTTCACACAATTTTTTCAACTTTGACAACATTAGACTTTTATTACTAGAAATATTTTGCTAAATATTATACCTGGCTCTAAATATTCAAATCCGGCTCCTCCAGGAGTTGAGCTTGTTCCTCCAAAGAGACCTCAACTTGGCTGGAGGGAAGGCTGGAGGGTTGGCTGCAAGGAAGGCTGGAGGGTTGGCTGCAGGGAAGGCTGGAGCTCGTTCTGGGTGGAAGGGTGGAAAGGGATTCCCTGGATTCCAGGTGGTCATCGAGGAAACTGAGATGCTGGTAGTACCAGAGATTTGGAATATATCTGTCCTCTGCAGCTGCTCCTGACCACATAGATGTTCGGACTTTGTTTCGTTGAGTCCAGTATGTGCCCCTAATGGTCCCAATTTTCGTCTTCACATCCTGTAGTGTTGCTGTGGGGATCTGAGTTTGCACAAATTCCAGCAAGGTCTCCAGTGCTCTCTTCCTGGCTTCTTTATTTTTATTTTGTTTGTTTTTGGTCTCCCATAAAACAGGAAGATTCTAGTTCTATCTCGGGTTATAAAATTAACACCACTAAAACCGAAGCCCTACCTATACACATTCCACCCTCAGAACTCACAACTCTCACACAAAATTATTCATTTCATTGGTGCTCGGATTCCCTTAAGTATTTGGGGGTGAATTTAACCTCTTCATACTCCACTTTATATCAGGCTAATTACCCCCCACTCTTCCGAGACATTGATCGGCTCTTGCGACAAAGGGATATGTATTCCATCTCTCTCTTGGGTCGCATTAATGTCCTGAAGATGTCTATTATGCCTAGACTTTTATACTTATTTGACACTCTCCCGATTCCCATTCCTATGTCCCAACTTAAAGCTACGCAAAGAGCATTTCTTAATTTCATCTGGCACTATGGGGCTCACAGGATTGCGGGCTCTGTAGTGCTGGCCCCTTGGGCAAGAGGTGGGTTGGGGGCCCCAGATCTCATTAAATATTATTACGCCACCCATCTCAAACCGATCATTGTTTGGTCCTCCAGAATGGCGCCTAGTGTGTGGGCAGAGATCGAAATGAGTGTCACTAGACCAGTACATCCATGCGCTATGATCTGGGCTAACCTGGATTCGTCTATAGGTCAACTTCGAAGTATTTGCCTAGGGCCAATGTTGTTCTCCCTCTCTGTGTGGAAAAAATGTTCACGCCAATTCTCTCTTGCATCCCCATGTCCACCGCTACTAAACGTGTTGTTCAATCCTGACATCCCTGATAGCCTATCTTATATTCGCATGCTTCCGTGGACACAAGCTGGAATCTTTCAACTTCGAAACATTGTACACCCCCTCACTCGTACACTTTTGCCCTTTGCTGACCTACAGAGGAAATATCAGATCCCTAAACAATTGTTATACTCCTATTTCCAGATTAAACATTACTTTGCTTCTAAAGCAGCTTCTCTGACTCTTGAAAAACCTACCCCGTTCGAACTTTTGTGTGCTCAGGGACCATACCAGACCCATCTCATTTCTGATATCTACAAATATTTGCATAACGCTGCCTCACTTACTGACACATCCCATCTATACATGCACAAATGGTCCCAATTAATAGGCCGTCCCATCCCCCTTCCTCAATGGAGGACGATTTGGGAGGCTATTTCTAGGTCTTCACGATGTGTAGAACAAAGAGAGACGGCATACAAAATTTTATATTTTTGGTATAGAACACCTGAAATACTACATAAATATGACCCCACAACCCCTCGCGTATGTTGGAGATGCCGGGGCGACGTTGGCTCTCATTTCCACATTTTTGGGGAATGTCCTTTGATTCGCCCATTTTGGTCTTCTGTCCAGACCTTTCTACAGCAGTTGTTGGACGTCACTCCCCCATTAGACCCGGTTCATTTCCTTCTAGGCCTGCCGATCCCTGGTGTCTCCAAACATACCCAAAAATTGGCTACCTATATCATTTTAGCAGCAAAACGGGTGATACCCTCACGATGGTTGTCCCCTTCCCCGCCCACACTTCCACAAGTTCTTCAAATATTGGGACGGATCTGTAAAATGGAACGCCTCACTGCAATGGTGCATGACGCTCTTCCTCAATTTTCGAAAGTGTGGGATATTTGGGAACACTCAGATCTCAATCCTAGTGGCACTTCCTTATCTTCCAGCGAGGAGACTTTATCTTGACCTTTATCCCACAATTAGAATGTAGAGGTTTTGTTCACTACTCCCTTTGAAGATTCCATGGTGCTTTCCCCCGTCCCCCCCCTTTTTTTTTTTTGTTTTGTTTTGTTTTGTTTTTGTGCTCTCACTCGGTGCGATACCTGCGTGGTGCCCTCGATTTCTGGGGGGGCGCCCTGGGTGTCTCACTGTCACCAGACCCAGTGAATACAATTTTGCTTACAGGCGTTATATGATGTTTAGTTTAGTTTTTCCCATTCACTGGCTACTTACTCACTCGCTCAATTCCTTTTGTACGGCTAATATCCCATGATAATTGTATGTTGGCAGTACTGGGATTTGATTGATACACTTTTATTACATGCTGTATGCTCTATTTTATATTCTGACAATCTTTTGTATCTGTTTTTTGTATACATGAAAAATTTCAATAAAAAACTAAAATTGAAAAACAGGAAGATTCTTCCATCTTTGCAGGAATTCCAACATGAAATCGGGGTCCTTAAATACCTGCAAAAAACACACCAAAAATCGAATGTCAGTCAAGACTACTCCAAATCTTTCTCACCATATATAGGCCACTAACGTAGCAATTGATCAGTCATCATAGAGTTGAGTGGACACCTGGATGTTTGTGTTGAACTCTTTTTTGTAAACTTGGTAAAAAGCTAGAGTTCGTGACGTGACTTGACCCGAACTTGACCCCGAACCCAAACCCCATTGAAGTCAATGTTGCCCCGAAAATCTGCGGACTAAAAGGACTCCAAAAAAGTAAAGGAGTACCTAGAACTGTCCCTGCACAAAGTGTCATTTGTGCTTTTCCAAAATTAACTCAAAATTCACTCCTGGGTATAATGAATTGTTGTCTCCCGTCAAATGCAGTACATAGAAAAGTCATTGATACAAACATTGAGAAAGCATTGTGGTTCCCCCAAATTCTCTTACCAGGCCCTTCATGTCTGGAATGGATATTAAGGGGAACCCCGCCGCCAATGTTTTTCTAAATGCGTGTGGTCCCCCCAAATATCCATACCAGGCCCTTCAGGGCTGGCAAGGATTTTAAGGGGAACTCCACCCCAAAATAAAAAAATATGGCATGGAGTCCCCCCAAATATCCATACCAGGCCCTTCAGGTCTGGCAAGGATTTTAAGGGGAACTCCACCCCAAATTCTGGAAAAAAATGGCATGGAGTCCCCCCAAAAATCCATACCAGACCCTTATCCGAGCACGCAAACTGGCCGGCCACAGAGGAAGAGGGGGGGACGAGAGAGCGGCCCCCCCTCCCTCCTGAACCATACCAGGCCACATGCCCTCAACATGGGGAGGATGTCCCCATGTTGATGGGGACAAGGGCCTCATCCCCACAACCCTTGCCTGGTGGTTGTGGGGGTCTGCGGGCGGTGGGCTTATCGGGATCTGGAAGATCCCTTTAACAAAGGGGACCCCCAGATCCCGGCCCCCCTCTATGTGAAATGGTAATGGGGTACATTGTACCCCTACCATTTCACCCCAAAACTTGACAAAATCTAAAAAATTACAATAGACGTTTTTTGACAATTCCTTTTATTATTGTTTTTCTTCCATCTTCTTCCTTCTTCTTTTCTGCATTCGAGTTTCTTTCTCCGTCTCCGTCTCCGTCTCCCGCTGTGTGACGCTTAAGTTATGCAGTTCTCCTCTAGGTCCGCTGCGAGCCGGTGGCCCCGCCCCCCTCTGACAGCACGGGGAAAGTACCCGTGAAATCCATGTGCGTCAGAGGGGGGCGGGGTCCCCGGACCAAGAGGAGAACTGCATAACTTAAGCGTCACACAGCGGGAACCTCCAATTCAAACGGAGCGGCCGGAGAAAGAAGAAGCCAAAGCAAGATGCCAGAGCAAGATGCGGACGAGAACACGGAAGGAAGAAGGAAGAGGAAGATGGATGAAGAAACACGAATCGAGAAAAGAACAAGGAAGAAGATAGAAGAAGAAGATGGAAGAAAGCCAAAAAAAATAATAAAGGAATGGTCAAAAACCGTCTATTGTCATTTTTTACATTTTGTACACTTTCTTCGTGAAATGGTAGAGGTACAATGTACCCCTTACCAATTCACCTAGGGGGGGGGGCCGGGATCTGGGGGTCCCCTTTGTTAAAGAGGTCTTCCAGATTCCGATAAGCCCCCCGCCCGCAGACCCCCACAACCACCGGGCAAGGGTTGTGGGGATGAGGCCCTTGTCCCCATCAGCATGGGGACATCCTCCCCATGTTGAGGGCATGTGGCCTGGTACGGTTCAGGAGGGAGGGGGGCCGCTCTCTCGTCCCCCCCCTCTTCCCCTGCAGCCGGCCAGGTTGCGTGCTCGGATAAGGGTCTGGTATGGATTTTTGGGGGGACTCCACGCCATTTTTTTCCAGAATTTGGGGTGGAGTTCCCCTTAAAATCCTTGCCAGACCTGAAGGGCCTGCAAATAGAATTTGGGGGGACCCCCACGTTTTTTTTTTCTCTAAAACTGAGTTTTCAATGTATTACCATTTGCCGGGAGCCGAGAATTCATTCTAGCCGCGATTGAGTTTTAAATGATTTTTCCAACTTCGAAAATGACACTTTGTGCAGGGCCAGGACTAACAGCATGGGAAGCAAGCGTGAAGTTACATGCATATTGCCCAACACCGGCCCCGAACATACAGTGAATGTTTAGGTTTCTGCTCCGGGACCCAGCCCAAAAAAAAGGTCTGTACGGTCACTAAATTTTCTGTTCGGGGCCGCTCAACCCTCGACATATCAAGTATGAAAAATGTTACGTACCCGCGATCTACACGTTTGTTGCTTCCGACCTTCTTCCACTCACTGAACGTCGCTTTCAACGATGTTTTTTTTCGTTATATACAGTGCGCATGCGTGACGCTCCGCACGCTTTCCCGCCCCTGACGTTCGTTAGACTACTTTCCCCGCCCCTTCTCGCTCGTCCTTAATGACGGAGACTGACAACATGGCAGAGAATCACCGAGATGAAGTGGAAAGTGTGGAAGGAGGCAGGCCCAGACACAGAAGATATAAAGCCACTAACATGTCGTTTGAGGAGATGGTGGATATGGTCACCATATTGCTGAGGGAGGATTATGACGCTAAACATGGGCCCTACAAAAAGCCAAATCAGGTGAAGGGCCAGATCATGGATAAAGTGGTCAAAACGCTGTTCCTGAAATTTGGGGTTCTCAGGTCGAAGGAACAGATCCGCAAACGATGGTCGGACATTAAATTGCGTGAGCCGGAGCAATATAAAAAAATAAAAAAAGTGATCCGAAAAAGTTAGTATATTTACATTTACTGTGATTTTTATTAATAGCGTGGTGCTGCATGTGCTTTTTCTTTAATGTATGTAGTACAGTTCAAGATGTCCGGGTTCATGTTCTTGGGCACACAAATCGATCGTAGAAATCCACGTTCAAACGTTCACTAAATGACGATCTTTTGGTCCGATTCAGTGTTAACTACATTTGCTCATTCCTAATAATAGGCATGTTCAAATTTAGTTATCACTGTATTCCCCCAAAACATCGTTTTGGTGGTATTGAACGAGGATTTTGACGTTTGATTCTTGTGCCCAAGAACATGAAACAGGACATCTTGAACAGTAAAATAAGTCCTGTTTCATGTTCTTGGGCACAAGAATCAAACGTCAAAATCCTCGTTCATTACCATCAAAACGATGTTTTGGGGGAATACAGTGCTAACTAAATTTGAACATGCCTATTATTAGGAATGATCAAATGTAGTTAACACTGAATCGGACCAAAAGATCGTCATTTAGTGAACGTTTGAACGAGGATTTCTACGACTGATGATTCTTGGGACGAAGAACATGAAACAGGACATCTTGAACTGTTTATGTGATAATTAATTATAAACATGGTTGTGTAGGTGTTGGTAACTATATTTAACTAATGTAACTGGATTCAGTGTACGGTTACGAGAGTATGCTCAGCAGCTGCTTACACATCTGGACTCATTAGCACAAGTGTGGGCTACAAGAACAACCTTTTGATGGTGTCACACACAGGTGATCCAGTGGATACTTGGTGTGTTTCCATGTGTGAAACATGACCAAAATAGATTAATCTACCAGCTTGGGAAATGGATACAATCATGTGTTCATCTTCTAAATAATTTAAAAAAATACAATTGTAACACACTTCCAAAGAATGATTAATATTCCTCTTTCAGGCCTAAATATATTTAGTTACACAAGTCTACCTTTGGGTTCTATCTCCTAGGGCTTCAAAGAGCTAAGAGACAGGAGGCTGCAAACCCCGCACCACCAACCCAAGACCCACAACCGCAGGATGTGGCTGAAGAGGGAAATGACAACTCAACAGGTCAGTGTCATACACCACAGCCTCAGGTAATAGATGTAGGCCTGTATATTTAGTAAGACGTTTTTATTTTTCCAATTTAAGGTACTTTAATGCCTGCGGCCCCAGCAACCTTCACCCGACACACTGCCCAGATGTTGCTCAAAGAACTGAGGGTCTGCTCTCGTGAGCTGGAAACAATGAAAGCAAACTTGTTCCAGATGAGGCAAAACACTAAGCAGATGGAGCAAAGAATAATAAAAATAGAACATGTTCTTGGGAGGGTTTAAAATTTTTATGTTTTCAAATTCTGTTTTCTTCTTTTTTTTGTAATTGTAGATTTGCACTTTTTTTGGGGAATCTTTTAATTTAGAAAATTAATATTGTACATGTTGTACATTTTGGTCAAGAGTTTTATTCAAAAAATGATCTTTAAAAACCAAAAAAAAAAAAAGTTTTAATTTTTATACAAATAAGACAAATTTTATGCTCCTATAAAAAATATTTTAAACTAAACAATGTGTGGCTTCTTATATCAATGTTGCCCCTAGCCCCATAAAAATGTGTGTGTTTACACTCTAAATGATGGTAATTTACTTGTTACAAAAACACATGGCACTACAACTGCACTAGTATAACCTAGGACAGTGATGGTGAACCTTGGCACCCCAGATGGTTTGGAACTACATTTCCCATGTTGCTAAGGCACTCTGCAGTGGAGTTGAGCATCATGGGAAATGTAGTTGCAAAACATCTAGAGTGCCAAGGTTCACCATCACTGACCTAGGAGAAATAACAAATCCAACAAAATAAAAGCAAACAAGATGTTTTCATTATTTTTTTTATTATTCCAAAAATTATTTTAAAAATGATCAGGCATTGCAATTGCCCCCCTACCCATAAAATATTCCACATAGCGTTGCCGCACATCACGGCCGCTTTGGGGGGCCAAGCCTGTAGGGCCAGCTACCTGGGCTGGCAATGGTCCATCCAAGAACTTTGTGCCCTGAAGGGCAACTGAAGAGAGATAATTGTTTGATTTTTTTTTTAAATAATTGTGGAGTATGCAACAGCACATGATTAAATGCTTCCATTTGTACTCCGTCATGTTGAGAGCAGTCTGAAAAATGTGGAAATGACTGGCCATGATGCCAAAGGCATTTTCGACCACCCTTCTCACTCTGGCCAGCCTATAATTAAAGACCCTCCTCTCAGGGGTGAGGGTCCTTTGTGGAAAAGGCCTCATCAAATGGGGTCCAAGCGCAAACGCCTCATCTGCCAGGAAAACAAAGGGGAGGCCATGTTCATTTTCTTCAGCAGGTGGCAATGCCAGGTCCTCTGAAAGAAGCCGGTCGGCAAACTCGGTCTGGGCAAAAACACCACCGTCAGACATCCGCCCATTTTTCCCAACATCAAGATAGAGAAATTCATAGTTGGCAGACACCACCGCCATCAGCACAATACTGTGGAACCCTTTATAATTATAAAAAAAGGATCCCGATTGGGGTGGTGGCACGATGCGGACGTGCTTGCCATCAATGGCTCCTCCACAGTTGGGAAAGTTCCACCGCTGAGAAAACTCAGATGCCACATTCTGCCATTCCTGTGGCGTCGATGGTAACTGTGGAGTCAAACCAAAAATAAAAATTAATATACTTTGCTACCTAAACATTGCAAGCATGTTAGCACAAAACACTCTGGGCAAAACATCAGTATAGCATTAATTTGGAAGCAGGATTTTAGAGCAGAGCTCCGCAGCCAAAATAATACCAAATTACCCAGCAGCTCCAGCTACAGCAGCTGCAGAGTTTTTAGAATTGGACACTTACCTGTCCTGGAGTCCAGCAACGTCCGCAGCAGAGGACGAACAATCGCTCGTCACTCTGCTGCCCCCTCCGCCATCCTCGGTGAGGGAACCAGGAAGAGAAGCCTTGCAGCTTCACTGCCCGGTTCCCTACCGCACATGCACGAGAAGCGCTGTGCAGTTCTGACTGGTCCTCCTGTGTTCTGGGAGCCAAGTGTCTCCAAGAACACTATGGGTATTCTGCGGGAAGTGACTTGTCTCCGGCAGATTTGCCGCAGAGATGACTCCTGGATGTGGGTGAAAATACCTGTCTTAAACAGGTATCTTCGAAAGGTGTCAATTTTGACACCGGAGGGGGGGAGGGTTACGATGAGCGGAAAATAAACTTTAGGGTGGAGCTCCGCTTTAATAAGAGCTAAAAATGAGCACAAAAAACATCACCCACTCTGATGGACCTGTGAAATTCTTTTAGGGTGGGGGGGTTGAGATGAGTTGGGGACATCATAAATAAAAGCTCTAGTACTATGTAGTTTATTTTGTTGGATTAGACAAAAGCAAATAATTAGGGGGGGGGGGGTTCAGGCAATCTAAGCACTACAATGGAGCGGCCAAAAAACATTGGGGAGTGACTAGGCTAGGTGTGTTTGGGCCCAGGATATAATGCTGGAGAGGTTGGTTTTTTGAAAATTTGCATGTAGGCCCAAAAAAAGGAACATTCAAAGCTTACAACATGCATGGGGACAAAGGGGACATTCACAGCATATTCGAATCATGGTAATTAGAGACAGTTCAAAAAATACTATTGTTAAATGTTAGATAATGTCACTAAAATTAACGGTATAAATAACGGTATACCGTTCTTGATGTATTTGTCTGAGACAAAATTCGTAAATCAGCTTGAAAGCAAACCGTGTGTTTTATTATACACACTAAAAAGGAATTAATACAATTACAGTATATTAATTCAATAGCTTCTTAAAGGTTCCAAAATAATATTCAAGTATAAAATAAAGTTCAGTATATCAGATGCCTCATGCTTCTTAAAATGTCCTTAAAATGGCCGATTAACCCTGTGTATGCTGAATAGCAGCTGAAGAAAGTCTGTGTGCTTCTGTGGATGGATGAAGGATCTAAGAGACCCTCTAGCTTTCAGCTCAACTAACTTATAAACTTCAGAATCCTTTCTTCAAATTCGCGCTCAAAAGTAACCACACCTACATTTTAAAATATTACCTCCCTCTCATTACCCACGATGTAGGGATTCAAGAGTATACATATGAGGAACATCTGGTTCGACTTATCAGACTGCATAGGAAATGCCTCGGTGTAAATTACAGGATTTGGGGGAGGGGAAGTAAAACTAGTCTAAACTGCATCTATATTCCTAACAAAATATTAGTTACATAGCAGTATTGTCTAGAAGTTAAAATATATTTACAACATACATCAAAACCCTGACAGTTTCTGGAATTTAAAGCTCAAGTTCAAATGTCACATTTGGGATTCATTAAATCAGAAGTCCACCCATTCATCCAGTTAATTTTGAGGAATTCTTTCTTAATGCTATATTTTCCTGGCCAAATTAAATTTTAGATATTAAGAATATAACATTCCCCTCTGAAATATGAATAATAATATTTTCCAATTAAATCATTCATACAAACATTTATGTCACATGTACTCTGACTCTGATCCAATAACTCCAAATGATTTGTTATTTGTAACCGAGCCTGCAACTCCAAAACCCATCCTTCTCTTAAGCTTATTTTGCAACATATCTGTAAGGTACCTGTGATAGGTAGTGTCCGAAGTGGAACTTGTGTGCTGAGGATTCAGGCGAAAACGTAGTCAGGCAGATTAGGTTGGCAACAGATCAGGCAAAATGGTACACGATCGAAATCCAGAGAGTGGTCAGGCAGGCAAAGGTCATACACGAGCTGGCAGTGAAGTACAAAATCAGCAGGCTGGAGAGTAGTCAGGAATTCAGGCAGAAGTTCAACACGAAAATCAGGATCAAAAAGCAGTCACAACACCCAGGGAGCTATTCCACACAAACGGGCGCTGAGAGATAGCATCACTTCCTTTTTAAGGGCTGCTTTGATTGAAAATTGTCCACAGCTGGCAGAAGGTGGGGCTAGTGAGTCCAAGGTAATGTTTAACACTGAGAGGACATTTCCAAAAGTCCAGATCTGCTCAGTAGCGCAACAGGTAAGGCTGCAGCTTTGGGACCAGGAAGATCCCGGTTCAAATACACCCAGGTACATGACAGGGCCCCCTCCCCAGTGGACCCCTCCGGGGGCCTAGCGGGGCTTAGTGGGAAAGGAGGCATGGAAGTCTCGAATAAGAGAAGGGGCATGCAGATCTTTGGCTGGAACCCAGGAACGGTCTGTGACAGGATATCCCTTCCAATGAACCAGATACCGAAGGCCACGACCCTGTCTTCTAGAATCAAGAATCTTGGAGACTTCAAACTCATTTTGTCCATCAACAAGAACAGGAGGAGGTAGCTGTTGCGTTCTGGAGTAGCGATTGAAAATTGCTTTTTTGAGGAGGGAAACGTGGAACACAGGATGAATTCGGAGAGAGGAGGGTAATTTCAACTGATAGGAGACTGGCCCGACTCGAGCAATAATTCTGTAAGGACCAATGAATCGAGGGCCCAATTTGGTAGAAGGTTGTTTCAGTCTCACATATTTGGTTGATAGCCAAACTCTGTCCCCCACCACATATGGAGGTATATGGCGTCTTCGTTTGTTGGAAAAAAGTGCATACTTGCCTGCTGACTTCCGTAGTAATAAGCGAATCTTTTTCCAATGTAGCAGAATATTTTTAACCCGCTGATCTGCTGCTGGTACACCAGAAGAAGGCTGAAGTAGGGGAAAAGTCTGAGGGTGATAGCCTAGGGCTGCGTAGAATGGTGTGGTATGAAGAGCACTGTGCCAACGGGAATTAATGGCGAACTCAGCTAAAGGCAAATACTCAGACCAGTTGGAGTGTAAGGCATTGACATAATGTCGAAGATAGGTTTCTAGGGTCTGGTTCATGCGTTCGGTTTGACCATCTGTTTGAGGGTGATGTGAGGTAGAGAGTGAAAGCGTTACTCCCAGTTTCTTGCAGAACGCTCTCCAGAATCGGGAAACAAACTGGGATCCGCGGTCTGAGACGACATTGGTAGGTATGCCATGATATCTCACAATATGGGAAAGGAAGAGAGTAGACAGTGCTTCCGCTGTAGGTAATCCCGGGAGCGGCACAAAATGAGACATTTTTGAAAAGCGATCCACTATGACCCATATAGCAGTCATGCCCTCGGACTTGGGTAAGTCTGTAATGAAGTCCATAGTCAAATGGGTCCAAGGCTGACGAGGTGCTGAAAGTGGTTGTAACAGTCCAGTAGGCAATGTACGGGGTACTTTATTAGCAGCACAAGTTGGGCAGGCAGCCACATAGTCAGTAACATCCCTTTTCATATGAGGCCACCAGACATGACGCTGCAAGGTCTTAAGAGTGATGGTGACACCAGGATGACCAGATAAAACACCATCATGTGCCCAGAGGAGTGAAGGTTTTCTGAGGCGAGGGGCTACGAACAGGCGACCTGGTGGTATCTTCAAGCCTTGGGGAACACAATTCTGGGTTTCTTGTAACTGTTGGGAAAGAGCCGTAGAGATCTGTGCGACAATTTTGTGAGGTGGGATTATATACTGCTCGGTAGGTTGGTTTTCTTCAGAGGTAGCAAACTGTCTGGAAAGAGCATCGGCTTTCTTGTTTTTATGCCCAGGAACATAAGAAAGAACAAAATTAAAACGGGAGAAAAAAACAGAGCCCATCGAGCCTGACGTGAGTTCAAACGTCTTGCAGTCTGAAGGTACAGTAGGTTTTTATGGTCAGTGAGGATAGAAAAAGGTTTGGGAGCCCCTTCCAGAAGATGTCGCCATTCAGACAATGCCAATTTGATGGCCAGTAGTTCTCGATTCCCAACATCGTAATTCATCTCCGCTGGAGAAAACTTTCTAGAAAAAAATGCTACTGGATGGATTCTACCAGACTTAGGCTGTCTCTGGGAGAGCACGGCACCTGCTCCTACCTCAGAGGCATCAACCTCAACTATGTACTGGAGATCGGGATTTGGATGCTGAAGAATTGGAGCTTTGCTGAACATGTCTTTTAATTGCTGGAAAGCCAATTCTGCTTCTGAGGACCATACCTTGCAATTTGTACCTTTCTTAGTCATAGCAGTAAGGGGGGCCGCAATGGAGGCAAAACCTTTGATGAAGCGTCTGTAGTAATTTGCGAACCCTAGAAAGCTTTGGAGCCCTCTTAAAGTGGTCGGTTGGGGCCATTGCAAGACAGCGGAAAGTTTTTGAGGGTCCATTTGGAAACCGGCAGCACTTATAATGTATCCAAGGAAAGGAATACGGCTTTGATGGAAACTGCATTTCTCAATCTTCGCGTAAAGATGGTTTTCTCTCAGTCGTTGCAATACCTGCTTTACATGCGAGATGTGCTCTAGATGAGTCTTGGAAAAGATTAAAATGTCGTCCAAGTAGATGATCACAAAACTGCTGCTGAAATCATGAAAAATTTCATTCATGAAACGTTGGAAGACAGCAGGGGCGTTACACAACCCAAATGGCATAACCAGATATTCAAAATGTCCATTACGAGTGTTGAATGCTGTCTTCCACTCGTCCCCGTCTTTAATTCGAATTAGATTATAAGCCCCTCGTAGGTCTAGCTTGGAGAAGATAACAGCCCCCTTTAAGTACATCAAACAGTTCAAGAATGAGAAGCAAAGGGTAGGAGTCTTTTACAGTGATTTGATTTAACCCTCGATAGTCTATGCATGGTCGAAGACCCCCATCTTTTTTTTCAACAAAGAAAAAACCTGCCCCTACTGGAGAAGAAGAGGGTCGGATAAAACCTCTTTCCAAGTTGTCTTTTACGTATTCCTCCATGGATTTTTGTTCAGGCAAAGACAGGGGATAGGTCCTTCCTTTGGGAAGAGGTGCTCCAGGAATCAATTTAATTGCACAGTCAAAAGAACGATGTGGAGGTAAAACCTCTGCCTTTTGCTTGCAAAATACGTCTGCAAACGCATGGTATTCATGAGGCAAGGTAGGTGGGACGGCCACGGAAGCCAACATACAAGCAGGAAGTCTTTTGGGTTGAGACAAACAGTTTGAATGACAGAACGACCCCCAAGAGGTTAGTTCTCCATTTTCCCAATCAAAAGAAGGGTTATGTTGTTGTAACCATGGGTAACCAAGGATAACAGGCAGAAGTGGAGAATCGATAAGAGACAAGACAACTTCCTCTTTGTGGAGTACGCCTACCTGTAGGGTGATTGTTATAATCTCAAATTTTACAATGCCATCTCCCAAGGGTTGTCCATTCACGGTGGTAATGTTCAGGGGTCTAGATTTTGGAACAAATGGGATATTATTTTTTTTAGCAAAAGTGTAGTCCAAGAATATGCCAGCAGCTCCAGAATCCACAAAAGCCTCACAGGAGACAAGTTTAGAGGGTAAATGGATAATTGCAGGAATGGTAATCTTGGTCTTGGAGGATATACCTGTAAGGTCTAAGCCAGCTCCTCCAACACTGGTTAGACCCTGCCTTTTACTGGACGGGAAGGGCAGACAGATAATAAATGTCCTTTAAGTCCACAGTATAGGCATAGGCCCAATGCACGCCTCCTTTGTTTCTCAGACTCAGTTAGGTGGAGACGGCTTACATCCATGGGTTCCACAGGTATCTGGGGTTCAACTGAGATTTCAGGTTCTGGCTGAGGTGGTGCTTGGAAGTTAGGGGCCAAACGGTAGACTGGCCGAGGAAACTTGCGAGTTCTAAGTCTCTCTTGGCACCTTTCATGATACCGGACATCCAGACGAACACAGAGCTCTATGAATTTCTCTAGGTCTTCTGGGGAATCCTTATAGACTAATTCGTCTTTGATGCGATCTGCAAGACCTTTTCGGAAGGCTGCACGTAATGCCCTTGAGTCCCAAGTAGTCTCAGCAGCAAGGGTACGAAACTCAATAGCATATTGTGCCACAGACCTGGTGCCTTGTTGCATGTCCAAGAGTGAGTACTCAGCTGCAGAAGCTCTATCTGGCTTGTCAAATACAGTCTGGAGAGAAGCCAGAAATTTGTCAGCGTCTTGCAGCACAGGATCATTGCGTTCCAGATAAGGAGAGACCCAGGCCAGGGCCTTCCCCTTTAACAAGGAAATTACAAAAGTCACTTTGGCAGAAGAAGTGCTAAAGGTCCCAGGGTTGTTGCGGAAATGCAAACGGCAAACATTTAAAAAGCCTCTGCAGTCCTCAGTATCACCACCAAATTTGTCAGGCATAGGAAGTTTGGGTGGTACAGAAGAGGTGGGTTGGATCGTAGCAGGAGTAGGATCCAGAGTCTGGACCGTTGCAGAGGAAGCAGACAAACAAGATTTAAGCATAGTACAAAGTTCATCTAACTTGGCGTCCAGGGAACAAAGATGCTGTTCATGAGCTCCAATCAATTGTCCCTGACGTGAAATCGCCTTAACAATCTCAGCAGGGTCCACTGTCATTGTGGCCCGTTTGTAATGTAAGGTACCTGTGATAGGTAGTGTCCGAAGTGGAACTTGTGTGCTGAGGATTCAGGCGAAAACGTAGTCAGGCAGATTAGGTTGGCAACAGATCAGGCAAAATGGTACACGATCGAAATCCAGAGAGTGGTCAGGCAGGCAAAGGTCATACACGAGCTGGCAGTGAAGTACAAAATCAGCAGGCTGGAGAGTAGTCAGGAATTCAGGCAGAAGTTCAACACGAAAATCAGGATCAAAAAGCAGTCACAACACCCAGGGAGCTATTCCACACAAACGGGCGCTGAGAGATAGCATCACTTCCTTTTTAAGGGCTGCTTTGATTGAAAATTGTCCACAGCTGGCAGCAGGTGGGGCTAGTGAGTCCAAGGTAATGTTTAACACTGAGAGGACATTTCCAAAAGTCCAGATCTGCTCAGTAGCGCAACAGGTAAGGCTGCAGCTTTGGGACCAGGAAGATCCCGGTTCAAATACACCCAGGTACATGACAATATCATCACCTTTCTTAATTTCATTTCTGATTTGATTATACAATTTTTTCATTCTAAACATTAAACATAATTGATATATAATGCATAACATAATAATAATAAAAATGATAACTATAGGATGTGATAAAATATTTCCTGCTGCGGAAGTCATGAAAGTTTTTCCCCAAATGGATATACTAGTTCTGAATTGTCTCCACTAGGTGGCGCCTGCAAAATCCGACCATTGATGACGAGACACTTTCTCTGAGTCTGTCATGATCTGAAAACAAACCTTCTTTTTATCTATAGGAGTAATCAATTCAGAAGTAGTTCCAACTTTTTCTATTCTTGCTGAACATAAATGTATGATTATGATAACAAGAATGAAATATACTTTTATCTTGATTAGGTAAACAAATGACTTTAGATTGGAATTGTAAACAGGATGACAGATCTAATTGTTCTAAGTCAAAATTATCCTTGTTAAACACAAAATCTGTATACTACAACTTATAATATAATAATTGAGTATCACTAATTGGTACTCCCAAAACAGTAATTGGAACCAGAATTTCTTCTTTCCCTGCTACTGGAATCATAGAAGAACTATAACACTTATTTACCCATAAATCAGTATGATTTATTGCAAATGCATATTCTCTGGGTAAATTCTGCAAAATGCCAAGAGGAGTTATTCCACCCTGAAATGCTTGCGCAATTATTTTAAAGTTAGTGGAATATTCTGTCTGGATCTCTAAACATCCTCTTGCTATATGAGAATGTTCTTCACTTGTCATTAGATTTAAAGTAATATTCTGAAGATGCACTATGGATGGATCCATTACATTAGCTGTTTTAATAACCATTTCTTCTAATATTTGATTCAAATTTCTTTGGATTGTAATACCTTTACTTCCCACTAAACCAGCTCCTAAAATGCCTTCAACGATACCACGTTTATTCCTGTTATGATTCCTAATATTGATTCCAAACTATCTTTCAATTCCCAATTCCATATTAACCAAATGTCCTTGACATTGTGGAAACCTTGTAGAAATTTTCCATTCTGAGATATTAAAGTTCCACAATATAATGACAAACTTTCCTTCTCTCAATAGAGCTCTGGATTGGAAATGGTTAATCTGGAAAAGATTAGCAAGAACGCTATCTTTACGTACACATGGAGTCTTCCTTGGAGACATTACAACAACACTTGCATTAGCACATTTCAACGGATAACCTTCTATTAATATGCAGCACTCATATATACCGGTATCATTTAAAGATACATTTGATTGATGATAAATAAATTTATCATTGATCCAATTCACAGTACCAAAAACTCCTTTATGAATGATATTAGTGGTACTGTGAAGAAAGCTACCCAAAAATTCACCATTCCTTTTCCAAGCTAATAATGAATTTTGAGGTAAAAATATCTGAGTACTACATACCAAATTCATACCATCTTCATCTATCAATGATTTTTAAGGACTGTGGAGACACTTCTATTTCTGGAACAATAATATCTACCACAGTACGACTAATTTTAACTATCCAATATTTTTCCAAAACTTTGTAGCAAGTAATAATACCGTTCTACTGAATACCACAGTAATTTCCCAGTGATTTCAACATCATTACTATGAATGAATTACAATTCCATACAGCAAGTATGTCTATGTCCTATACATACATATACCAACAAATCTTCTGCTGTATTGACATTACTATATCTAAATGTATCTCTTTTTCATCTATATCAATATCAATATGCTTTTATCACTTTTATCCTCCGTATTAATATTAATATCAATATTTATCATTTTTGTCCTCTATATTAATATCAGTGTCTATATCTCTTTTGTTTCTGAATAATGGAATGTCTTTGCTGTGAAAATCTTCCATCCTGTTAACCTCTGCATGGCTGGAACAGTTTGTGATATAGTATTACCACTGACAAAATTGTCACTGGAGAATGAATCCGTTGATCAACTTTTTCTTTTTAGAACTTTTCTTTTGTTGTCATTTTCCTTCTTTAATCAGGTTTGTTCAAAAACCATTCCTAGGAAAAAATAAAAACAGTATCATTTATCTAAATATAAATTTTTATCTCATAATTAGGGATGAGCTTCGAGTTCGAGTCGAACTCATGTTCGACTCGAACATTGCCTGTTCGCCCGTTCGCCGAACAGCGAACAAATTGGTGGTGTTCGCGGCAAATTCGAAAAATCTATGGGAGAAATCTAAAGTGCTAATTATAAAGGCTTATATGCAAGTTATTGTCCTAAAAAGTGTTTGGGGACCTGGGTCCTGCCCCAGGGGACATGTATCAATGCAAAAAGAAGTTTTAAAAACGGCCGTTTTTTCGGGAGCAGTGATTTTAATAATGCTTAAAATGGAAAAATAAAAGTGAAATATTCCTTTAAATTTCGTACCTGGGGGGTGTGTATGATATGCATGTAAAGTGGCGCATGTTTCCCGTGCTTAGAACTGTCCCTGCAAAAAGTGTCATTTTTGAAAGAAAAAAATGCATTTAAAACTGACTCGCGGCTATTAATGAATTGTCGGCTCCCGGCAATACATACAAAAGTCATTGATAAAAAAAAAAAAAAAGCGTGGGGGTTCCCCAGAATTCAATTACCAGGCCCTTCAGGTCTGGAATGGATATTAAGGGGAACCCCGCCGCAAATAAAAAAAAAATTGACGTGGGGTTCCCCCAAATATCCATTCCAGGCCCTTCAGATCTGGCATGGATTTTAAGGGGAACTCCACCCCAAATTAAAAAAAAATGGCGTGGAGTCCCCCTAAAAATCCATACCAGACCCCTTATCCGAGCACGCAACCTGGCCGGCCGCAGGGGAAAAGGGGGGGACGAGAGAGCGGCCCCCCCTCCCTCCTGAACCGTACCAAGCCACATGCCCTCAACATGGGGAGGATGTCCCCATGTTGATGGGGACAAGGGCCTCATCCCCACAACCCTTGCCCGGTGGTTGTGGGGGTCTGCGGGCGGGGGGCTTATCGGAATCTGGAAGACCCCTTTAACAAAGAGGACCCCCAGATCCCGGCCCCCCCCCATGTGAATTGGTAAGGGGTACATTGTACCCCTACCATTTCACGAAGAAAGCGTAAAAAAATGTTTAAAAAAACACACAAACACCTTGAAAAAGTCCTTTATTTAAAAAAAAAAAAAAAAAAACCATTCCAGCGCTGAAATCCAGTGTCCCGCGGCGATCCCGATGTCCAGCGCTGTCCGTCATTGGTTGTGCCTGAGCGGACCTGATGGGGAACTCCCTCTCAGTATTTTAAATGTATAGACCCGCCCCTTCTAAAGTTCCCCATCAGGTCCGCTCAGCGGACCAGATGCGGAACATGAGAAGGGGCGGGTCTATACATGTATTACCAAAGTGAGAGAAGTTCCCCATCAGGTCCGCCCCCTCGGTATGTCAGACCCGCCTACGTCATTGGCTTGAGCGGGGAACTTCCTTCACTATGTAAATTTAAATTTACATAGTGAAGGAAGTTCCCCGCTCAAGCCAATGACGTAGGCGGGTCTGACATACCGAGGGGGCGGACCTGATGGGGAACTGCTCTCACTTTGGTAATACATGTATAGACCCGCCCCTTCTCATGTTCCGCATCTCGTCCGCTGAGCGGACCTGATGGGGAACTTTAGAAGGGGCGGGTCTATACATTTAAAATACTGAGAGGGAGTTCCCCATCAGGTCCGCTCAGGCACAACCAATGAAGGACAGCGCTGGACATCGGGATCGCCGCGGGACACTGGATTTCACCGCTGGAATGTTTATTTATTTATTTTTTTAAATAAAGGACTTTTTCAAGGTGTTTGTGTGTTTTTTTAAACATTTTTTTTACGCTTTCTTCGTGAAATGGTAGGGGTACAATGTACCCCTTACCAATTCACATAGGGGGGGGGGCGGGATCTGGGGGTCCCCTTTGTTAAAGGGGTCTTCCAGATTCCGATAAGCCCCCCGCCCGCAGACCCCCACAACCACCGGGCAAGGGTTGTGGGGATGAGGCCCTTGTCCCCATCAACATGGGGACATCCTCCCCATGTTGAGGGCATGTGGCCTGGTACGGTTCAGGAGGGAGGGGGGGCCGCTCTCTCGTCCCCCCCTTTTCCCCTGCGGCCGGCCAGGTTGCGTGCTCGGATAAGGGGTCTGGTATGGATTTTTAGGGGGACTCCACGCCATTTTTTTTTTAAACTTGGGGTGGAGTTCCCCTTAAAATCCATGCCAGATCTGAAGGGCCTGGTAATTGAATTCTGGGGAACCCCCACGCTTTTTTTTTTTTTTTTCTCAATGACTTTTGTATGTATTGCCGGGAGCCGACAATTCATTAATAGCCGCGAGTCAGTTTTAAATGCATTTTTTTTCTTTCAAAAATGACATTTTATGCAGGGACAGTTCTAAGCACGGGAAACATGCGCCACTTCACATGCATATCATACACACCCCCCAGGTACGAAATTTAAAGGAATATTTCACTTTTATTTTTCCATTTTAAGCATTATTAAAATCACTGCTCCCGAAAAAACGGCCGTTTTTAAAACTTCTTTTTGCATTGATACATGTCCCCTGGGGCAGGACCCAGGTCCCCAAACACTTTTTAGGACAATAACTTGCATATTAGCCTTTATAATTAACACTTTAGATTTCGAACGTTCGAGTCCATTGTATTTAATAGGGTTCTAAAGTTTACACGAACATTTTGTCTGTTCGCAGGTTCTGGTGCGAACCGAACAGGGGGGTGTTCGGCTCATCCCTGCTCATAATATACAATTATTGTCTCATAATATACAATTTCCACTGATCATTGTGTACCCACATTTTTATTGTCTATGTGCATTATCCACTGAATTGAGAGGTCTTTGAACTTGCACCATTAATCATTATGTTTTCTCTATTGCCCCTCTGTGCAGCGTAGACAAAAAACTCATTGGGAAACACAAGTGACATTTTCCTTCCTGTCATAAGTTCAAACGGAGAATACTTTGTTGCAGAAGATGCTGTGCTTCTAACACTCATCAAAACAAATGGTACAGCATCAACCCAAGTATTTCCTCTGTCCAACAGTATTTTAGCAATTCTAGATTTAATGGTACGATTCATCCTTTCTACAATACCTGCAGACTGTGGATGATAAGGCACATGAAATCTCTGTTCTATTCCCAAAATTTTACACATTGCCTGCATGATTTTTCCTGTAAAATGAGATCCTCTGTCACTACTGAGATTTTTTGGTATTCCCCATACTGGAAAAACATGATTCACTAGCATCCTAGCAGTTGTCAAAGCATCATCTTTGCGAACTGGTAAGATTTCAACCCACTTTGAAAAAACGTCAACCAAAACTAAAGCAAATCTGAATTCATTTTTCCCTGATGATAAAGGACCTATATAATCTATTTGTATTGAAGACCAAGGTCCGTCTGCTGGAGGAATTCTTTGTAAAGGAGGTTTCTGCCCCTTTGGTCTAGGATTCACTTGTGCACAAATCAGACAGGATTTGATTACACTGTCTGCTGTCTCTTCCATTTTTTCCCAATAGAACTATTCTTTAAAAATGTAAACCATTTCTGCTTACCCATGTGACAATAAACATTCATGATGAAATTAAGTGAATTCCACCTGTAGGTGTTGACGTATAACGAGACACAGACAACTTTTTGTCATGTCATAAGGCCAAAGTTTTCATAAACCAAATGAGGTCTTATGACAACCGAAGCGGAAGGAAATAGACGCATCCATTCTCTCATCCTCTACAATTTAAGAAATCTGTGTGTCTGTTTTCCTGGCAACATTAAAATTCAGGTTGAATCACCAATTCACCATGCAAACCTGCTTCCTTTGCTAAATCTGTCACTATACAAACTTCAAAATACTATGTGGGGTTGTAAAACCTGCAATATTCTCAGTTGCTTTTACTGCATAATGCACAACCACTAATTATCTCAATGTCTAGAATGCTGTTGATACAGGTAAAGAAACCATAGTAAAGGCTTTTCTTTCCTGAACCAATCAAAATCCCTAAAAATGTTTCTTCACTTATCATAAGCTGAACCTTGCATAAATTCAACTTAAAACCTCTTCTTCCAGAATTCTCAACAATTCTACCAGAAGAATAAAATGTTCCTTTAATCAATATATATCTTGCTATAAAACAAAGATAAACAAAATTGCTCAAAATGTTCCTATTTCAAACATTCTTTCTGTAAGCAATTAACATTTCCTATTTCCTGTGTTCTGTCTGTGACGTGTATCTCATCATATCTGGGTGTGGCCATACACGTGGCAATTCTGAGTTCACCATCTTTCTTTTGTGTAGACTCCTGCTTAGAATCAACACTAACATTACTGTAGCTTGACTCTGCTTTAGACATTACATTATTCTGTAACTCAAACAACTGAATATCTTTTATTTGAATTGCACTTTGCAAATCATCTATTCGTTCAGTCAAACTCGAACAATTAGTACATAATCTATTGTCCTCTGTTTTCCCTGTTGTACACATATTCCTTTCCGGAGCTTTTAAAATCATTGCATCAAAAACTTTTACAAGCTTAATCAAATTTCTAATCTTTATATTAGCTTGTAATTTTTCATTGAACATGTATTCATCATCTTGTTTCTTAATCCAAAAAAACTAAGAATGTGAGTGTGTGTATCTGGCTGTATCCGCCTTGTGTGTGTGTGTGTGTGTGTGTGTGTGTGTGAGATATCAGTATGTAAACTGATCACTCCTAGCTAAAAGAGTCTGACCCCCCTTTTTCCTAGTGAGAAGCTGTGGACTCACATTAAAACCTTATCCGTAGCCAAAAAACGTTAACCAGTAAATTCTCACCATCCATACAGCTCACTAATAACTGTATTGATTGTTTCCCTCCATTGCTATATTTGAAAAAATATTTGGCTCATTGCACTTCATATAGTTATGCTTTTCCTGTCTTAATTGTATATGGCTTTTAAAAGGGAAATACATCTGTGTTCTCTGGCTTCTATGCCTAGAGAATCTTACAGAATAGACTTCGAAACGCCTTGGGTTTGTTTTATAAGATCTTCTTTGCATATAATAAGGATTCACTGTCCAACAAAATCTTGCTTTATGACCCTTCCTGTTACACAAACAACATTTGAAAACTGGTTTGTTTGTATAAGCCTTTCTCTGAACATCACATTGCTTTACAACAAAATCACTTTCATCATCTGAGATCTCTATTGATTCACAACCTGAATCATGTTCCATTACATCTAATTTCTCTGTTTGTTTTTCCTCTAGGTTAGCTGAGCATTGAACAAATTTGTTTAATTCCATATCTGACTGCGTATTACCTTTTCCCTCTGTAATCCCCAAAAAATGCTTGTTTTTTGAAAGTGTAACATTCTGCACTTCTAATTCCTTCTCTAAATGTTCAACATAATTACATAACGTGTCACAATCTGAACAATTAGGTTTGTGTGTCTGCTCTGCACAACTCAAATGTGTATCTGTTACCTCAGAAACCATAGAATTAAAACCTGTAACTAACTTCATTACATTACGTAACTTTTTCTTTGTTTTAGCTAATGAGAATCTTTCCTTATCAATTTCCATATTTGACTGTAAACACTGTTCATACATAGATTTCCATAAAACAGAATAAGAGACCTGTTTCGTTAAACTTGTACATTCATTAGCTAAATATTTAAAACTTTGCATAATAACGATTCTACTTACTCACCCGATAAATCTCAGCAAAAATTCTCCCAATCACACAAATACATTGATCGAATTCTTCTTCTAGGTTCTTGTCAAACGATTCAAAAGTAATTTCAGTACGCACCGTCCCCTCTGATAGCACTGAAACAGTGGTAAATAACTGGAATCGATGATAGCCTGGCTGCGTGCCAATGTTATAGCGGTGTCTCGCGGTGTCTCGCTAATATTGTATTAATAATCGATATTCAATAATTCATATTGATGAGAAAAATTCCAAGAAAATCTGTTCCGTTCTCGTGTAAAAACTCCAAAATTGATTTAATAATAAAATATAAAATGTCACATGAATGTATCATCAATTGTAGAATATAAAAAATAGCATAGATAAGTATCTTATTCTTGAAGATTGAATGAAAATGAATATCTTTGTGTGTGTGTGTGTGTGTGAATAGCTCAATCAGCTTCCTTACATGTCTTCTGTGTGAATCAGTGTTCCAGCGTCAGCTAGCAGATGTGTCTGTAGCATTCAAGAGAGACCGCATGTCAGCTCAAGTCTGCCTAAAAACCTAACAGTCACTAGCTTTTCACCCCTCAAATCTGAGCCCCACCTTCTTTCGAAGGAATGATTTAACGTTTCATGAAGCCCGCGAGTTTCAAATATAATCTTAGTTGTTCAGTGTCTAAAATTCTTACGGGTGGGGCTGTGAACTATGTGAGTAGCTAAAAATGAGCATTATTCAACTTGTAATAATATTACTACATATCTGAGTCAAATACTAAATATTACACTATGGATACATTAAAAACCAAACATTCTTATTAATATCCTAATCAAGAAATATAGCAATATTTAAGAACTTATAATCTTAGCTAAAATACTTTTACATCTAAAGTAATATGAGATGTTTCTTCTCATCATGGGAGGATGGTAGAAGCCTAATTATGAACACATGTTTGAGCCTACCACTTGAAGCTTAAAACGAACTATATACTTACACAATTCTAAAAGTTTATATATTTCACTTTTCCATATCCAGACACAAATATAAATATTTTAAATGTATTCAAGTCCATTATTCTCAAAGACCCAAATCCATTCATTAATGTGTTAATATTGTTAGTAAATGAATATTAGATATTAGATTAAAGAAAATCTTTTTAACATTTCCCTCTCAAAATGATTGATTAACAATCTTTCATTTTCCTATCCACATTCATAATCAACCGTATCACATCCTGTATTCATTCACAAATAGACCTTAAGATAATTGACTTGAATATATTCTCAATTCTAATTCCAGATAAGAAAAAGTGATTTCAGAAAACCTTTTGCTTCATATACCCTAAAAAAATATTATTACCTTATTAATTTATTTTTCTTTTACCATAAAATCAATCCCCTTAATATTCCTAAATTCATGAATGTGTCAGTGTACGTACCTTGCCGGGCGCGTCGGTGGTCGCTTCGGTGTGCGATCGCGTGCGCCAATGCGCGCTGTGTTTTGGCATGTTCCCGTCCGCGCTGGTGCACTTCCTGGATCGCGGGCGCGCGTGCCTGTGCGCGTCGGTGCGCCGGTGCGTGCGGGTGCATGTGCGAGCATTGCGGGCGCGCGCGTGCGTGCGCCGTTGCGCGCGCCGGCGCACGCCGGTTTGCTTATTTAAACCCCTGGAACACTTCAGACCGGTGCTGTCTGATCTGCAGTCCCCTGTGTATCCTGCTCCTGTTGTTCGCCCGAAATCCGACCTTCTGACCACCCGGCTTGTTACTGGACTTTCCTTGCTATCCGCCTGCACCCGACCTCGGCCTGTCTTTGACCCTGAACCTGCCTACCCCGCTGTACCATATTGCCTGAACGTTGCCGAACCCTGCCTGTCTGACCGCTCCTTCTGCTTCTGCCCCGCTACGCTGCTCTATACACCTACCTGCCTACCTACCTGCCTGCAGCCTGCCTGGCTTAGCTACCCTCCTGAACCCAGGATCCGGAGCCGCCTTCTTGGAACCTATCTCAGGCTCTCTTACCCTTCCGCACTCCCGTGCCTCCTGTCTGCACTACCAGGGGCCCGTGAGTCGGATCCGTACGGGGGACCTCTCTCTGCTCCAACGGACTCGCTGATCAGGTGCGTATCCCCCTGACAGTATCAGACAGCCATGTCCGAGTCCGAGCAGGGGAGGGATCCCATGGAGGAATTATGCCGACACCTGAACGGGCTGACGCAAGCCGTGAAAGACCTCCAAGCCGGCTATACCAGGTTGGAGGAAAGAGTTCAAGTCCTGTCCTCGCCTGCCAGCCCGCAAGGCACCACATCCACGGGATATCCAGCTACACCCTCCGTCGTCATGCTTCCTCCGGAACCCAGGGTCCCTACACCCGAGAAGTTTGCGGGAGATCGCAGCAAATACCGTGCGTTCCGCAACGCCTGCAAGCTTTTCTTCGCCCTACAACCCCGCACCTTTTCCCTGGAAGTAACCAAAGTGGGCTTCATCATCTCCCTGCTGACCGACGAGCCGCAGGCCTGGGCTCACCGCCTTCTAGAGCAGAAAGATGCCTCCTTGGAGACCCTTGCCACGTTCTTTGCCGCGATGTCTCAACTCTACGAGGATCCGCAACAAGCGGCTACTGCAGAATCTGTTCTGCACTCTCTCCTGCAAGGTCGCAGAGCGGCCGAGGACTATGCGGCAGAATTCAAACGTTGGAGCTCCGACACAGAGTGGAATGACGCTGCTTTGCGCTACCAATTCCGGATGGGCCTGTCGGATCAGCTCAAGGACGAGCTAGCACGTGTCGGAGTTCCTCAAACCCTGGACAAGTTAATAGATCTGTCAATTCAGATCGACCGGCGCCTGAGAGAGCGTCGCTCCGAGAGGACCTCCAGTCAGTTCCAACCCACCTGGTTGCTCCCCAAGGTCTCAAACCCAGTCCGTCTTGCACCTCTGGCTCCCCCGTCTCCGGCGTTAGATGACCCAGAACCCATGCAACTGGGCTTACTGCGCCCATCGCTCTCTCCCGAAGAACGCCAGCATAGGCATAGTAACAATCTGTGCATGTACTGTGGCGAACCGGGACACTACGTGAGATCCTGTCCGGCCAAGATGCGTAAGTGCCTGCCTGTCTCTTCTACTTGTGCCTCTTTGTTGCCTAACCCAACTTCTCACTTGGCTCTCTCCATCTCTTTACAGCCCCCCGGAAGGACTTCTGCAATCCTAGTACCTGCCATAATTGATTCGGGGGCATGCAGCTGCTTTATCGATTTGACATTTGCTGCCAGTCATCACATTCCCCTGCAGCCGAAATCCTGGGGACTTGCAGTACATCTCGCTGACGGCTCCATTATCAAATCCGGCCCGTCACTCAGGAAACCGTCCCCTTGATGGCCTCGGTGGCAACCCACCATCAAGAGTTCCTAAGTCTGGATGCCATCTCCTCTCCGCTATTCCCCGTCATTCTGGGGATGCCCTGGCTGCAAGCCCATAACCCCAACATTGACTGGGCTACAGGGAGAGTTAAATTCCTCTCAGATTATTGCCAGCAACACTGCCTGCAACAAGCCTCTACCGACCACCCTCACCTGCTCTGTCTGGGCACAGACCCTGAGCTTCAGAAAACCATCCCTGAGCCCTACCATGATTTTCTGGACGTGTTCAGTAAGAAGGGAGCAGAAACCCTTCCTCCTCACAGACCATATGATTGCCCTATAGAACTTTTGCCTGGGACCGAGGTACCTTTTGGGAGGATCTTCCCGTTGACCGAGCAGGAATTGGGCACCCTGAAAGTCTACATTGACGACAACCTAAAGAAAGGGTTCATCCGCCCGTCCACCTCACCTGCAGGTGCGGGCATCTTTTTCGTTGAAAAAAAGGACCATTCCCTACGCCCCTGTATTGATTATCGGCAGTTGAACAAGATCACCATTAAAAACCGTTATCCCTTACCTCTCGTGCCGGAACTGTTCCAGAGGCTGGGAACGGCGGTCATATTCACTAAGCTTGACCTCCGAGGAGCGTACAACCTGATCCGCATTCGAGAGGGGGATGAGTGGAAGACGGCCTTCCGCACACGGTTCGGGCACTACGAGTACCTAGTTATGCCGTTCGGACTGTGTAACGCGCCGGCTACCTTTCAACATTTTGTCAATGACATCTTCCGTGATTACCTGGACTTGTACGTCATAGTATACCTGGACGATATCTTGATATTCTCCTCCTCTGTAGACGACCATGGCAGGCATGTCCGGAATGTCCTTGTTCGGCTCAGACGACATGGGCTTTACGCCAAGCCAGAGAAATGTGAGTTCGAGCGGCAAAACATCCAGTTTCTCGGTCTGATCATTTCAATTGAGGGCATTAAAATGGACCCTCAGAAGGTGTCGGCTATCCTGGACTGGCCTGCCCCCACAGATAAAAAAGGGGTCCAGCGCTTCATCGGATTCTCCAACTTCTACCGGAAGTTCATCAGAAGTTTCTCTGCAATTGTCGCCCCCCTTACCGAACTGACCAAACAAGGAAACCGCTTCTACTGGTCCCCTAGAGCCCAAGCTGCCTTTGACAAACTGAAGGAATTATTTGTCTCTGCCTCCATCCTGAAGCACCCTGACCCTGCATTACCTTTCGTCCTGGAAGTGGACGCGTCCGAAAATGCAGTGGGGGCTGTGCTATCCCAGCGTCAGGGGGCTAAAGCCTTACTTTTTCCAGTGGCCTTCTTCTCGCGCAAGCTTTCCACGGTGGAACGTAACTATGACGTGGGTGACCGGGAACACCTGGCTATCAAGGCCGCATTAGAAGAATGGCGTTACCTGCTCGAGGGGGCGGCACACCCCATTTTGGTCTACACGGACCACAAGAACCTCGAGTACCTGAGAACAGCCAAGAGGTTGAAGCCAAGGCAGGCAAGGTGGGCACTTTTTTTCTCAAGGTTTCTGTTCCACATCACCTACAGGCCTGGCTCAAAAAACATTAAACCGGACGCACTGTCCCGAATGTTCAGCACTCCTGAAGAGAACTTACCTGTTGACACCATCCTCCCTGCCGGGAATTTCCTGCTGCTTCAAGAAGACCTCATGCCCCGTATTAAGCGGGCGTCTGCTGGCTTGACCTCTCTTCCGGAGGACTGTGTCAGGGCACAAGATGGTCTGATCAGGCACGAGGGCAAAATTCTGGTCCCTGAGGGTCTTCGGATAGCTGTTCTGGAGCTCTGCCATGACCACAAGTTGGCCGGACATTTCGGTACCTTGAAAACGACCGAGCTCATCAAGCGCACGTTCTGGTGGCCGCAGCTGGGTAGTGACTGCAAGAGATACATGGACTCATGCAACACCTGCTCCCGGAACAAGAATAGCCGGATGAGGGCCTGGGGTCTATTAAAACCTCTACCTGTCCCTGAAAGACCCTGGAAGATGGTGTCGATGGACTTCATAGTGGAGCTCCCTCTGTCCGAAGGGTTCTCCACGGTCTTCGTTGTCGTTGACAGGCTGTCCAAGATGGCTCATTTTTTGCCCATGAAAGGTACACCTTCCGCCATGGAAACGGCGAGGGTTTTTATCAGGGAAATAGTGAGGCTCCATGGAGTTCCGGCAAGTATTGTCTCAGATCGAGGCGCCCAGTTCACCTCCAGATTTTGGAAGGCTCTTTGTGATTCTCTGGAAATCAAGTTGGCATTCTCTTCGGCATACCACCCCCAGACGAATGGTCAAACTGAGAGGACCAACCAAACATTAGAGCAGTACCTCCGTTGTTTTTCCTCCTTTTCCCAGGATGATTGGGCCTCCCTACTCCCCATTGCTGAATTCGCTTACACCAACTCCCTGCACTCTGCCACTAAGCAAACCCCATTCTTTGCCAACTATGGATTCCATCCCTCCTTCTTGCCAAGTACCATACCCGAATGTACGATCCCTGCGGTGTCCGAAACAATGGATTTCTTCTTCTCCAATAACAAACTTCTACAGGAGACCATGTCCAAGACCCAGGAGTACAACAAGAGGATGTTTGATAGGAAAAGGAGAGGGGAACTCATTCTGGAGCCCGGCAACCAGGTGTGGTTATCCACAATTAACCTAAAGATGGCCTGCCCGTCCAGAAAATTGGGCCCTAAGTTCATGGGACCTTTCTCGGTAAAAAGGAGGATCAACAATGTAGCATATGAGCTCAACCTGCCTAACTCCCTGAAGGTCCACCCAGTCTTTCATGTGACCCTGTTAAAGCCGGTTGTCCCTAATCCCTTCGCTGGCCGTAACATTGGCCCACCGGAACCTGTTCTGATTGACGGCGAGGAGGAGTTTGAGGTGGAGGCAATCCTGGACTGTAGGAAGAGACACAACCAGGTACAATATCTGATTAAGTGGAGGGGTTACGGCCCAGAAGATAACTCCTGGGAACCCGAAAGCGGCATACATGCGGAGGAACTCATGCAAGCTTTCAGGAGGTCTCACGCCACGAAGATCGCTCAATTGAGCATCCGGAGGCTGCCCTAAAGGGGGGGGCACTGTCAGTGTACGTACCTTGCCGGGCGCGTCGGTGGTCGCTTCGGTGTGCGTTCGCATGCGCCGATGCGCGCTGTGTTTTGGCATGTTCCCGTCCGCGCTGGTGCACTTCCTGGATCGCGGGCGCGCGTGCCTGTGCGCGTCGGTGCGCCGGTGCGTGCGGGTGCATGTGCGAGCATTGCGCGCGCGTGCGCCGGCGCACGCCGGTTTGCTTATTTAAACCCCTGGAACACTTCAGACCGGTGCTGTCTGATCTGCAGTCCCCTGTGTATCCTGCTCCTGTTGTTCGCCCGAAATCCGACCTTCTGACCACCCGGCTTGTTACTGGACTTTCCTTGCTATCCGCCTGCACCCGACCTCGGCCTGTCTTTGACCCTGAACCTGCCTACCCCGCTGTACCATATTGCCTGAACGTTGCCGAACCCTGCCTGTCTGACCGCTCCTTCTGCTTCTGCCCCGCTACGCTGCTCTATACACCTACCTGCCTACCTACCTGCCTTCAGCCTGCCTGGCTTAGCTACCCTCCTGAACCCAGGATCCGGAGCCGCCTTCTTGGAACCTATCTCAGGCTCTCTTACCCTTCCGCACTCCCGTGCCTCCTGTCTGCACTACCAGGGGCCCGTGAGTCGGATCCGTATGGGTGACCTCTCTCTGCTCCAACGGACTCGCTGATCAGGTGCGTATCCCCCTGACAGAATGTAACATTGTTGTACTTTGAAGTATGAATATCACTTCAGAAATATATGTTTCATATTTTCCCTCCAAATTATGTTTAGCATATTCAAATATAACCATACAACCTTTCAAATAACCTTGTCGAAATGTAAACATAAAATATGTTCTTAACTTCAGTTCCTTCATATATGTGAGATGATTTTAAAACTAAATGCATATTACAATGTAAAGTTAATCCTAACTTGTTTATGTACCTTTAAGCAAAATGTACTCTGTCTTAATTAACACCAGATGTTCCTACTAACTAGACTCTATTGTAAAAAAGTTTAACCCTTTCAACTCTGAAAGTACACTACATGTGTTTATAAAAATTAGTGTGTAAAAAATATCTCCTCTTGATATGAAAAACATATCTCGTCACATAAAAAGTTGATATATAAAAACTGCAATATATCTGATGGATAAAATTATATCATCAGTCGTCAAAAATCAAAAGTCAATTGTTTTTATAAGTTTCCCTCTCATTAGAGGTATTGAGATTCTTCTTTCTTTTTTCTTCCTCCTGTACTCTTGTAAAGTTGCAAAACTTTATTGAACATAGAAAGACAACAGTAATTATGACGAATGAATATCTTATGTCATCTTCTCCCAGCCAGAACTATATTCTTAAGCTTCAAGGGCTTGTTTTCATCTGGAAGGTCTAGAAATATTACATTTCCCTTCTTTTGTTGACTTTTAAGTCAGATCCTGTAAAAGAATGCAGCATCAATTTTTTGAATGAAAAAATACATTTTATACATCATAATCCTAATATTTTATCATGACATGAAAAACATATTTTGATAATAACATTTGTAATTACCTTAGACTAGCCTATACTACTTATACTATTATTCTGTGTATTTTAAATACTACAAGACGCAATTTCCATGCTGTACTGTAATTTCTATCTTCCAATTCAGCATTTTCTGTAGAACTTTGGCTGAATGACATTCTTTGAGTAGCACATAGAATACCCTGCTGAATGAATCTTGATATCATCAACAAATACTGGCTTAAAGCCTCTCTCAGCACTTGGTTTAAAAACATCATTTTGTACACATTGCTGAAAGTGTTCTGTTATCAAATCTACCTGTATAGATTTAGATTGTAAAGTTTTAACAAATGGGCAATATCTGTCATATAATTCTCCTGAATTAATTCTCTTTAGAAGAAGTTTTAGTGATTGATCAGATGTCTGTAATATGATCTTACTAGATTTCACAATCTTTTCTGTTACTTTAACTGCAAAATAAACACTTAACAATTGCTTAGTATGTGCATCAAAGGTCTTTTCCATATTTGTCAAACCTCTGGAGAAAAATCCTATTATTTTATGATTACCTTTTCTTAATTGAGACAAAGTAACTGAAATAGAATTCTCCGATACATCAGTGTGCAATCTAACAGACATAGACATGCCAACTTCAATTGTACTCAATGAATGAGCATTCTGCACATCCCTTTTCAACATTTCAAAGGCATCTGTCTGGGGTGAACCCCATCTATCAAACACACCATCTTTTTGTCTCAACAAATCAAATAATGGTTTAACTTTATCATCATATGTCCGTAAAAACTCTTTGCAACAATTTATTTCTTTTAAAAATTGATGTAATGCCTTGTAAGATGTTGGAATTGGAAAAGCAGAAATCTTCCTAACTTTTTCTTGTGATAATGTTCTCCGCCCATAACTAATTTGCATATGCATGAATGTTACCTGACTCTTCATCAATTGAACTTGTTCCGTGTTCAGTTTCAGCCCTGCTGTTTGTATCAAAATAAATAATTCTGACAAAAGACTGATGTGCTCTTCTATACTTTGTGTAGTCAGCAAAAACTTGTCCACATGCTGGAAAATACATTCTGGTCTAGAGAATTTTGATAATACTTTCTGCAAACTCTCATGTACTATGCCATCACTAATGTCCAATCCTGGAATTAATCTAGTGAATGCATAGGTTTCTTTATTAAAGCTGAAGGCAAGTTTATATTGACAGCTTTTAGTTAATGGTACTGAAAAATGACCATTGGCGATTTCCAGTACAGAAAATACCTTGGCCTTGGCATCCATGTGTGACATTAAATTTAAATCAGGAAGAATAGGTGTGTTATTTGTAATGCATTTATTCAGTGATCTTACATCAACTGATAACACATACTCATCATCATTCTTGATAGGCCAAATACAATTATTTACCACGGATTGTGCTCTCTTTAATATTCCTTTTTGTAAAAATTCTTGTACAATGTCAGAAACTGGACCTATTGATTCTTGTGGCAACTTATTTTGACTTTGAGGTTTAGGGTCTTTCCCTTCAATCTCAATTTCAATGTCTTTAAACAACCCTGTGTCACTTTTGGTCTGACTCCAAAGACTTTTATGTGTTTGAACCAATTTTTTCAATACAAGATTGGTCTTTGTATGTGGCCACTTAAAATCTGAAGATATGTCAGCGACTGCTGTAGAAACATTTCCAACATTACTGTAAATAGACTGATCTATTAAAATTGGAGCAACATAATTTAATGTTGGAGAAGTTAACACTTCTTTTTTCCTTGATTTAGGCAATGGAAGTAATCCATTTCTCTCATTGTCAGCATTATTTGTCTTATTGATTGAACTGTCATTAACAGTCAATGTACTGATCTGTTTGACCTCTGAGGCATAAGGCAAATCATTCGACCTATTGTTTGGACAAGGATGAACAAATTTCTCAAAATTTTCCTCCTTTCCTAATTCCAAAGTTTGTCTTTGTGAATCTAATTTATATTTCATACATTCTTTTTGTATACGTCCATTTTCCTTACTCTGAAAGCAATAAGCATTTCCCATTTCCTGTGTTCTGTCTGTGACGTGTATCTCATCATATCTGGGTGTGGCCATGCACGTGGCAATTCTGAGTTCACCATCTTTCTTTTGTGTAGACTCCTGCTTAGAATCAACACTAACATTACTGTAGCTTGACTCTGCTTTAGACATTACATTATTCTGTAACTCAAACAACTGAATATCTTTTATTTGAATTGCACTTTGCAAATCATCTATTCGTTCAGTCAAACTCGAACAATTAGTACATAATCTATTGTCCTCTGTTTTCCCTGTTGTACACATATTCCTTTCCGGAGCTTCTAAAATCATTGCATCAAAAACTTTTACAAGCTTAATCAAATTTCTAATCTGTTTGCTGAATTTCTTAAAAGTAAATTTAGATTTTTGTATCTCAATATTAGCTTGTAAACATTCATTGAACATGTAACACCATAATTCATCATCTTTAACAAATTTTGACAGATTTTTGAATTCTAAATTACTCTCACTAGATAATTCATTAATAAAATCCATTACTTACCAATGTAGGACGACTTTTTTCATGTAACGCAGTCTTTCCCTCTCTTCACGGGAAATTATGTCATCAAGAAACAGGATTTTCTTACGTGTGCAAACTTCTCACGAATACTTCTATGTTTCCAGATTCATTTGATGATGCCGAAAGTTCAATCATTGTTATTTCTCCTTGAAGCTTGTCTGCATAATCAATGCTTGTTTTCCCTCTCGGCAAGCGATAGGAGAAATAATTCAAAAATGTTCGATATTCAGGCAAAAGGATCTTGTTGGCTCGCCATTGAAATATAGCGGTGTCTCGCTAATATTGTATTAATAATCGATATTCAATAATTCATATTGATGAGAAAAATTCCAAGAAAATCTGTTCCGTTCTCGTGTAAAAACTCCAAAATTAATTTAATAATAAAATATAAAATGTCACATGAATGTATCATCAATTGTAGAATATAAAAAATAGCATAGATAAGTATCTTATTCTTGAAGATTGAATGAAAATGAATATCTTTGTGTGTGTGTGTGAATAGCTCAATCAGCTTCCTTACATGTCTTCTGTGTGAATCAGTGTTCCAGCGTCAGCTAGCAGATGTGTCTGTAGCATTCAAGAGAGACCGCATGTCAGCTCAAGTCTGCCTAAAAACCTAACAGTCACTAGCTTTTCACCCCTCAAATCTGAGCCCCACCTTCTTTCGAAGGAATGATTTAACGTTTCATGAAGCCCGCGAGTTTCAAATATAATCTTAGTTGTTCAGTGTCTAAAATTCTTACGGGTGGGGCTGTGAACTATGTGAGTAGCTAAAAATGAGCATTATTCAACTTGTAATAATATTACTACATATCTAAGTCAAATACTAAATATTACACTATGGATACATTAAAAACCAAACATTCTTATTAATATCCTAATCAAGAAATATAGCAATATTTAAGAACTTATAATCTTAGCTAAAATACTTTTACATCTAAAGTAATATGAGATGTTTCTTCTCATCATGGGAGGATGGTAGAAGCCTAATTATGAACACATGTTTGAGCCTACCACTTGAAGCTTAAAACGAACTATATACTTACACAATTCTAAAAGTTTATATATTTCACTTTTCCATATCCAGACACAAATATAAATATTTTAAATGTATTCAAGTCCATTATTCTCAAAGACCCAAATCCATTCATTCATGTGTTAATATTGTTAGTAAATGAATATTAGATATTAGATTAAAGAAAATCTTTTTAACAACTATACATTAGCAAGCATAAAAAAACATAGATTGTGATGTTTATAAAGGAGAAAACTTACCTTAATATAGTCCTCCTGAAGGACCTGGATAATGGCAGAGCAGGTTTCTGGGATAATGATGCCCAGAGCCTGGGGGGAGATGCCTGTCGAGAACTTGAGGTCCTGCAAGCTTCTCCCAGTCGCAAGGTATCGCAACGTGGCGAGGAGCCTCTGCTCAGCAGTAATGGCTTCCCGCATAACGGTGTCCTGCCTGGTGATATAGGGGGACACCAAATCCAAGAGCTGCTGAAAAACGGGGTCAGACATCCTAAGAAAATTCCTGAAGTCATCAGGGTTATTCTCCTGGATCTCCCGCAGCAGAGGCATATGACATAATTGGTCCCGCTGGAGCAACCAATTCTTGGTCCAAGAACTCCTCCTCACCCTGTTCATGGACCGGATCTGGGATATAGCAACAAGCCCAGAAGCAAGCACAGCACGATCTCGGCGACAAGAACGTACCCGCAACATGGCTTCAAAACGGTCGTCTAATCAGAACGAACTAAAAGAACGCACTGAAGAACAGCAAGGCCTCTGAAGAACGAGCTGAAAAACAGTAACGAGCGGACAAGAACGCACTGCAAAAACAGATACGAACTGACTACAAGCACTGAAAGACAGATACAAACCCACAAGCACAAACTGAACTCCCGAAAACGATCTTTAAAGCACAAAGACTGAAAAGCACGAATCGTCTGTTCCCAAACTTTTACTAACACGCGGTAACACGAAATCAGCAAAAGCAGCCAAAAGGGTGGCGCGAACATAATGAAACTTCCCTTTTATAGTGCCGTCGTACGTGTTGGACGTCACCGCGCTTTGCTAGATCATTTTTTTTCACGATAGTGTGTAGCCAAGGCAGGCTTGAGAGGAAACACGAAAAATAACGTTGAGAAAAACGACGTTTTTTTTCATGACATGAAAAACGGTCGTGTGTACGCGGCATTACACTTACTTAACACTGAAAAAATGTGTATCCCAGCTCTTTGGAAGGATTCTTCTCCCCCAACTATTACAGATTGGTTTAAACGCATAAACAAAGTGGCAGACATGGAAGAATTAACTAATCAAGCCAAAGATACACCTAAGGGCTCTTTCACACGGAGGTCCGTTCAGGTCCGCCTGTCAGTTTTTTAGGCGGACCTAAAACGGATCCTCCATGTACCCCTATGGAGGCACGGATGTCAGCGGAGACATGTCCGCTGACATCCGCTCCGCCAAAGTGTGACGGAGGAAAACCCTATTTTTCCTTCCGTCGGCGGAGCGGATCGGATGACAACGGACTCTACGGTCCGTCGTCATCCGATTCCCCATAGGGGAGAGCGGCGCTCTGACAGGGCGGTCCCTGCACAGTGTGCGGGGACCGCCCAGTCATCCGTCGGCTCAGCGGGGATCAACGGAGCGATCCCCGCTGAGCAAGCGGAGCTTCACGGGGCGGATCTGCACGGATCCGCCCCGTGTGAAAGGACCCTAAGGCTCCATGTACACAGAAGCTCAAAAACTGTAGTTTTTAAAGCAGCAGAAAAAGGTAGCTTTTATCAGCGTTTTTTTACTAGCTTTTATTAGCGTTTTTCAGTGTAGCTTTTTTTTTTTTTCATTTTTTCAATGGACCAAAAAACGCAAAAAAAACGCTCGCGGCCAGCGTTTTTGAGCGTTTTTCGGCGTTTTGCGTTTTTGCGTTTTTTTTATGCCGAAAAACTACACTTTGAACGCAAATTTCTTGCGTTCAGAAAAAAGCCCATTAACTCCACTGCTCATTAAGAATAACATGGATGGGCGTTTTGCAGCTGTAAAAAAAAATGTCTAACGCTGCTGTTAGCAGCTGCAAAAGCGCCCTGTGTGCATGGGGCCTAAAGCTAAAAAACGTTTTGTGTACATGAACACTTATGCCGCGTACACACGATCATTATTCACGGCGGTTTAAAAACCGCCGTGAATAATGACATTTTAAACGAGGGAACAGCTTGTTCCACACACACGGTCATTTTTCTCGTCATTTTTTAAAATGACGAGAAAAACAATCGTCTATGGGCTCCGCGGCAGTGTTTCCCTATGGGAAACACTGCCGCGGAAGAAATGTCAGGAAAAACGACGAGAAAAATTAGAACATGTTCTAATTTTTCTCATCGTGATTAATGCCGTTTTTCCCGTCGGGAAAAACGACAAAAAGCCCACAGACGATCGTTTTTCTCGTCCAAAGGAAAAAATTACATTTTTCCCGACGGGAAAAATGATCGTGTGTACGCAGCAATAGGCTAACATAGAGTGCAGTTAATGGGCTTTTTAAAAAAACGCCAAAACGCCAATAAACTGCAGTTTATCAGCTTCTGTGTACATGGAGCCTAATAGAAGACTTCGGAAGGCTGGTGCCATTTTCAAAATTCAACTGAATTCAACCAATTATCCTCCTGATAAAACCTTTACCATATATAATTGTTAGGCCTCATGCCCACTGACGTTTTTACAGCTGCGTTTTTTACAGCTTAAAAACGCCTGTCCATGTTTATTGTAAATTTTATTTTTTTTGAGGAAAAAAAACAAAAAACGTCGGAGCTAAAAAACGTGACCGCGTGTTAGTGCGCGTTTTTGCGAGTTTTTTGACGCTCGCGTTTTTTTCTGCCTAACTCCGACGCTGAGGAACGCACTGGTCCTGGTTTTTTTTTACAGCTTAAAAACGTCTATGCTATTTGCAGCTCAAAAACGTCTAGGTGGGCATGAAGCTATAGACTAACATGGACAGGCGTTTTTAAGCTGTAAAAAACGCTCAAAAACGCGGCTGTAAAAACGTCCGTGGGCATGAGGCCTTATGTTGGAAGAGGCAGAAGGAATCGCTCATACTTTTTACTTTCCCCTCATTACCCTACATTTACCTTCTCCATAATATAACACCACTAATGCTGAGGTTGTCACTTCAGGCTTTCCATGAGTGATTACACTACCCCCTTTTTGTACCTCACTATATATTTTTACTCTTCTACGATTTTTATAGGGAAATCCCATTCCACCCAAACTAGAGTTTCCCCTCTGTTATACCCCTTGCTCATGTTACCCTTTCTGTATTTTATTTTTTTTAAGAATAGATTTTCTAATTTACGGTGTGGTCACACATATACCTTCAGACTCGCCAGGATTTGCTAGGGGTCCAGAGACCACAATCCTGTGAGTTCTTATCAGTATATGTCGTTTGTGACCTATAACCGTTAATACCACTTTAAAACTAATCATTGCCAACCTTTCCTATAATATTATTCTTCCATTGATATTTGGTTTATTCTACTGAACATTGTTACACGTTGTTACTAAAGACAGATTTAATTTAATGAGCTCCTTCTAGCTTACATAAGAACGAATGAGTGTGCTCATTTAGGTTACACAACCTACTACATGCAGATTTTGGTGTACATACACCTCTTGTTACAATTTCCTACTGTTCATTCTTTGTTTTATATAATCGTATTTATTTTACGCATTTTCTCAACATAAACCGATGGTTGTCGAATTTTATTTTCTGAACAATTGTAATTTATTGACATTTCATACAACCTTGTATTGCTATATACTTCATGTTATATATACAATAAAAACTTATTGAAAAAAAAAAAAAGAAAGAAAGAAATGGAGGAAGAAAGAGAGAAAGAGATGGAGTGAGGGAGAAAGAAAGAGATAAAAGAAAGGAAGAAAGAAAGTGAAAGGGAGAAAGGGATCTAGGGAGAAAGAGAGGGAGGGAGAGAGAGAAAGAAATAGTTAATGAAAGAAAGAGAAAAAGAAAGAAAGGGAGAAAGAGATGGAGGGAGAAAGAATTGGAAAGAGAAAGAAAGAAAGAGAGAAATAGATAAAGGGAGAAAGAAAGAGAGGTCAAGGAATAAAGAGAGAAAAAGATGGAGGGAGAAAAAAAGAAAGAGATAAAGGGAGAAAGAGAGGGTGATGGAGAAGGAGGGAAGGAAGGGTGCTCCTTACATCAGAGTTCGGGATGAGCTTCGAGTTCGAGTCGAACATGAGTTCGACTCGAACATCGGCCGTTCGATCGTTCGCTGAAGATCGAACATTATGGGCCGCTCGCGCCAAATTCGAGTGGCGCGTCACGCCCCATAATGCACTGCGTCATCGCAGTGCATTGCTGGCTGATGATTGGCCAAGCATGCACTATGACCCTCATGCTTTGGCCAATCATTGCGCTGTCAGCACAGAGAGCCATAACTGGGCAAAGGCAGGGTGCCTTTGGCCAATCATTGCTCAGGGGATTAAGTACACGCCCCAAACTATATAAGCCAGCCTGCACGTCGGCTTTGTGTAGTGTGTTGCAGCGTTGAGAGGGAGAGAGAGAAAGTGTCATTTAATTTCATTTAGATAGATTGAGCAGGCAGTTGATTCAGTTAGCTCCAGTATATTTAGTATATATATGCATTCCAGGCTTTATATATATATATATATATACACTGTATACAGTTTAGCTAGATCTCACTGCAAAGCGTTCCTGGTGTACTGTTCCTAATATACTACAGGCAGGCAGTTGATTCAGTTAGCTGCAGTATATTCAGTACTGTATCCTGTGCACAGTGTGCAGCTAGATCTCACTGCAGACCATTCCTGTTGTTCTCTTCCTAATATACTACAGGCAGGCAGTTGATTCAGTATGCAGTATATTCAGTACTGTATCCTATTACAGCAAAGCGCTATCATCAGATGTTTACTTCAAGTGATCATTAACTAGTCACTGTCCAACCTTCCTAAAGTGATGATCTCAACAGTTGAGCCCCTCTTCTCCTCCCCCCACTTGGATTAGCCCATTGCCAGCCAAATGCTTGATTGGCTTATTAAGGGAACTAATTTGGTCCTGCTACAGCAGTTATATTTAAGCTACATATGTGGTTACATGGGCTAAATCAATGCGTCCGGACCTGTACAGTGTTTTATGTATCGTTTTATGTATGTCCCGTTTGTTCACTCTGTCTCTGGTAATTCATTTTTGTTTGATGCCATTCCATTTGTTTTTATAAGCTGCATTTTTCTAGTATGAACTTTTGATACTACATCTATTTGTAATAGGAATAAAATCTTTGAACTGTGATTTATGCCCGTTTGATCTATATATTGTTGCCCATAGTAACCTCTTGGCCTGTCTAACCCCAGGCTTCCCCCCACCTTTTTCATTATATGCTTATGGTTACCGCAACAACACCCAACAAGGTGAATGACCTATCACAGGTCATCTCAATTAATTGACCGTGCATTAGTGGTTGAACTTGCCTGTTCCATTCCCCTACCGCCTTTTTTTCTTTATACAGTATATGACTTATGTGATCGACTAGGGTCATTTCTTGCAGGTCCACATTTTATCCAAAGTGCAGTTAACAATAGTAGGTTTTCCAATGTAATCTTCCTTGGGGGATGGCTTTCATGTTAGGGGAAGATATAAACCAAGAGATTAGGGCTGCCTTTCAGAGCGATACACCCCAAACTTTTGATCAGGATGATGAAATTAGAAATAAATTCAAAGAACACAAAAAGCTCCTGATTAGACACCTTAATCGAAAGCGGGATGTGTCATCTCTGGAGATATATATCTCACATCAAATTGTTCCAAGAGGACTAAGAGATAGGGCTGTTCCTCCATACTGTACCATACTGTACCTCCATACTGATAGATTTCTGCCAAAATGGAAGGAGCTCTGCATCAACCAATGGAAAGAAAAATCTTCTGGAAGCAGCACTCCGATTAAAAAGCCTTTATTCCAAAAAAGGTTCAGGAGACCAAAACACACTGCACAACACAGCAAACTGATCAGTTTGCTGTGTTGTGCAGTGTGTTTTGGTCTCCTGAACCTTTTTTGGAATAAAGGCTTTTTAATCGGAGTGCTGCTTCCAGAAGATTTTTCTTTCCATTGATTGCATTTGCATTTGCTTGCACCCTTGGCTGCTGGAAGGAGGTATTTCCTAGGAGTTCCACACCTGAGCGGCTCCCTTTCTTTCAGCTCTGCATCAACCACGGCTTAGCCATTATGGGGTTAATTGTGGATGAAGAAAAAATCCAATTAACTACCATACAAGGGCAAATTGAGGAAAGTGCCCGAGGTTTAGAAGCACTTAAAGACCTGGACGAAGTCACAAAACAAAATGATATTCTTAAAAAAGAGATCGAAGAGGTACAACTAAACTTAAAAACTACCAAACAAAGTAAATTCCGACGAGACCTCACGGATTTTGAGAAGGATGAGGTGTTTGACCCGACAATACGACGTGGACGTAGTAACTCACAGGGACGGGGACACCGTCAACAGTCAAGACAACGTCGTAATAAATCGCATAGCGATACTGTCAAAACTGTGATTTTTTTTAGATCAGGAGGGGGCAGAGCCAGTAATCGATCAGGCACCACCCCCAAAAACAAAAATAAAAGCGACATCCAGAAACCAGAAACCACCCAAAGTAACTCACGAACGAACATATATGAGGAGCCAGAAAAGACATTGACAGATGAGCTATTTCGACAAACTACTCAGAGACTGGACGACATGAAGATAATAAATCTATCAGACCTTGACCTTACCACAGACCATATAAATTTACTACAAAAGGGTATGACTTTTTCTCCAGTGGCCAACATGGATGAGTTTACGTTTTTTAAAGATGTTACACTATTTTTGAGGAAAATCTTCTTGCGCTCACTGTACATTAGACAAGATAACGTGGCAATTTCCACGAGACCAGTGGACGCGGAAGATCAAAGAGCTCTCGATATACTTAACTCACTGCTGGATGAAAATGAAGGGCCTTCTGAGGAATCCATTACGTTAAGGAGACAGGCTAATCTAATGCCGCATACACACGACCGTTTTTCACGACGTTAAAAATGCAATTTTTTAAATTAGGCATTAAAAACGTTCGTGTGTAGGCTCCAGAGCATTTTTAACTATGTGAAAAATGGCCTAAAAAAAATGAGAACCTGCTCTATTTTTTTCATGTCGTTTTTTTTAACGACGTGAAAAACGGTAGTGTGTATGCTTTTACGAGGGGGAAAAAAACACGCATGCTCAGAATCAAGTATGAGACGGGAGCGCTCGTTCTGGTAAAACTAGCGTTCGTAATGGAGATAACGCATTCGTCACGCTGTAACGGACTGAAAAGCACGAGGCTGAAAAGCGCGAATCGTCGCTCAACAAACTTTACTAACATGAAGGGTGGCGCCATTCGAACGGAACTTCCCCTTTATAGTGCCGTTGTACATGTACGTCACTGCTCTTTGCTCGAGCGTTTTTTTTTAATGAACGTGTGTATGCAAGACAGGCTTGAGAGGAAACAAGAAAAATCACGTCGAGAAAAACGTTGTTTTTGAAAATGACATTAAAAACGATCGTGTGTACGCGGCATAAGAATAAGGTAACAAAAAATGCCCCCACTTTCCAAAAATAAATGGTTGAAACTCTTCCTCGACATGGTTCAAACGGACCTGGAGAGGATTGACTGGACTCAGAAGACCCTGAATAATCTGACAGCAAGCGAAAGACGAGCTCTTAATGACCTCAAAAATAGAAAAAGTATCGTAATAAAAAATAGTGACAAGGGTGTTAACGTGTTCCTGCTTAACCAACAATATTATGATAAAGAGGCTAAACGCCTGCTTAATAGGGATGAGCTTCAAGTCGAACTCATGTTCGACTCGAACATCGTCTGTTCGGGCGTTCGCCGAATTTCGAACATTATGGGCCGTTCGCGCCAAATTCGAGTGGCGCGTCATGGCCCATAATTCACTGTGGCATCGCAGTGCATTGCTGGCTGATGATTGGCCAAGCATGCACTATGACTCACATGCTTTTGCCAATCACAGCGCGGTAAGAACAGAGAGCCATAATTGGCCAAAGCCAGGGTGGCTTTGGCCAATTATGTCTCAGGGGGTTTAGTACACGCCCCACACTATATAAGGCCGCCTGCGTGGCGGCCTTGTGTAGTGTGTTGTGGCGGCGGAGAGAGAGAGAGAGAGAGAGAGAGACAGTGTCATTTCATTTGAGTAAGATAGAGCAGGCAGGCGAGTCAGTTAGCTTCAGTTACAGTGTATGGAGGATATATATGCATCCTAGGTGTTGTGTGTGTGTGTGTGTGTATGTATATATATATATATATATATATATATATATATATATATACACTGTATTCAGTTTAGCTAGATCCGTTCCTGTTATTTTCTTCCTAATATACTGACAGGCAGGCAGGTGATTGTGGTAGCTGCAGTATTTTCAGTCAGTGTACTGTGTCATCTGCACAGTGTGCAACTAAAGCTAACTGAAGACAATTGCTGGTGTTCTCTTATTAATAATACCACAGGCAGGCAGCTGCAGTATTTTCAGTCCGTTTACTGTGTCCTCTGCACAGTGTGCAACTAAAGCTAACTGAAGACAATTGCTGGTGTTCTTTTACTATTAATACCACAGGCAGGCAACTGCAGTATTTTCAGTCAGTTTACTGTGTCCTCTGCACAGTGTGCACCTAAAGCTAACTGAAGACAATTGCAGGTGTTCTCTTACTATAATACCACAGGCAGGCAACTGCAGTATTTTCAGTCAGTGTACTGTGTCCTCTGCACAGTGTGCACCTAAAGCTAACTGAAGACAATTGCTGGTGTTCTCTTACTAATAATACCACAGGCAGGCAGTTGATTCAGCTAGCTGCAGTATATTAATGTACTATATACTGGGCACAGCGTGCAGTTAAAGCTCACTGCAGACAATTCCTGTTGTTTTCTTCCTAATAATACTACAGGCAGGCAGTTGATTCTGCTAGCTTCAGTATATATATATATATATATATATATATATATATATATATATATATATACATCCTAGCTTTGTGCAGCTACATCACACTGCAGGCCATTAGTATGTCTGGAAGGCCAACAAGGAGAGGCAGATAGTCACAAGCCAATAAAAGAGGGCAAGCAGGCTCCGTGTCTAGAGGCAACAGTGCTGGTCATGGACACGGTGCATCCTCATGAGCACGTGGCCGTGGGACACGCTTGTCCTTTTTTTCGGCAGCTGGCCGTGTTGATCCACAACATGCCGAAGACTTGGTAGAGTGGATGACCAAGCGGTCCTCATCCTTCTCATTCTCTCTCACCCAGGCTCAGGGTACTTTGTCTGGCAAAGCAGCTGCCAAAGCGGCCTCTTCCCTCGGCTCAATGGCATCAGTCACTCCTTCCTTAGCCCCACCATGTCCTCCTGAGGAGTCCCCCGAACTGTTTGACCACAGTGTTGGGTACATGCTGCAGGAGGATGCGCAGTGTTTTGAAGGCTCCAATGATGGTACCCAGCTAGAGGAAGGCAGTAACGTGAGCCCAGAGAGAGGGGGTGCCCAAGAAGGACAGCAATCTGGCAGTCATGTTCCCCCAGCTGCAGCATACTGCCAGGTTTGCTCCAGTGATGAGGAGGGAGGGGATGATGAGGTCACGGACTCTACGTGGGTGCCTAATAGGAGAGAGGAGGAGGAGGCACATCTCCAACGAGGCAGGATGCCCTCCAGGGGCCAGCTTAAGGGCAGCACACCGACTGCATCACACCGCAGAGATCCGCATGTGCAGGGCGATGCTGTCTCTGCGCGTTTTTCCAAAAGTTCTTTGGTGTGGGCCTTTTTTGAGACAAGTGCATCAGATCGCACCGCTGCTATTTGCAACATATGTCTCAAGCGTATCTCGTGTGGCCGAACCATCACCCGCTTGGGCACCACATGCTTGACCAGACATATGTCGACCTGCCATTCAGTTTGTTGGCAAGCGTTCCTAAAAGACCCACACCAAAGAACAAAGCGGACCTCTCCTTGCTCCTCATCAGCTGGGATCTCCAACCCCACTATACCTTCAGTTCTCTCTGAAACCTGCACTGAGAGGAATGAAGGTGTAGAATTAGGTGTGTCACAGCCAAGTACTTGCGGGTAATCTGCTATTAGTACACCAACGTCAGATTGTAGCAGGCAAATTTCCCTGCCCCAGCTGCTGCACCACCGAAAGAAGTTCGCTCCCAGCCATCCACATGCCCAGCGGTTGAATGCTAGCTTGGCTAAATTGCTAGCACTTCAACTGCTGCCTTTTCAGTTGGTAGAATCTGCCATCTTTCTGTGAGTTTTTGGAATGTGCGGTTCCTCAGTGGCAGGTTCCCAAACGCCACTTTTTTTCACGGAAGGCGATTCCGGCTCTCTACCGGCATGTGGAAGGCAATGTCTTGGCCTTGCTGGACAGGGCGGTCAGCGTTAAGGTGCATATTACCGCTGACTCATGGTCCAGCAGGCATGGACAGGGACGTTACCTATCTTTCACGGCGCATTGGGTGACTCTGCTGGCAGCTGGGAAGGATGCAGGACAAGGTGCGGTAGTGTTGGAGGTTGTTCCACCACCACGCCTCCAAAATGCTACTACTGGTAATTCTGACACACCTCCCTCCTCCACCTCCTCCTCTTCTTCCTCCATGGCCTCTTCCTGTGCTTTGTCCTCGGAACCAGCGGTGCTCCGTAGGTGTTCAAGGTGCTACGCAAGTACACAGGCAAAAAGATGCCATGCAGTGCTTGAGCTGGTGTGCTTGGGAGACAGGAGCCACACTGGGGCAGAGATTCTGTCAGCTATGCAGGGGCAGGCTCAGAGGTGGTTGACGCCACGCCAGCTTAAGCCAGGAATGGTAGTTTGCGACAATGGCACCAACCTCCTCTCCGCCCTCCTACAGGGACAGCTGACCCATGTGCCCTGTTTGGCTCACGTCCTTAACTTGGTGGTGCAGCGCTTCTTGGGCAGGTACCGGGGCTTACAGGATGTCCTGAGGCAGGCCAGGAAAGTCTGTGTGCATTTCCGCCGGTCATATAATGCCAGTGCTCGGCTGGCTGACCTGCAAAAGGAATTTAACCTGTCCAAGAACTGGCTAATCTGTGACATGCCCACCAGGTTGAACTCAACGTTGGCCATGCTGCAGCGGCTGCACACGCAGCAGAGGGCCATCAATGAGTATCTGTGCCAGGACAGGGTCAGGGGAGCTTGGGATTTTTTTTCCACACCAGTGGGTCATGATCAGGGATACATGCACTGTCCTGTCACCATTTGAGGAGGCCACGAGGATGGTGAGCAGTGACAGTGCAAGCATCAGTGACCCTGTCCCTCTTGTCCACCTGTTGGAGCACACGCTGCGTGGAATAATGGACAGGGCACTTGAGGAAGAACAGAGGGAGGAAGAGGAGGACTTCCTTACCTCTCAAGGCCCCCTTTATCCAGACAGTGTTCCTGCTGGCCCGCCGATCACACAGGAAGAGGACGAGGAGGAGGAGGATTGTGTCAGCATGGAGGTGGAGCTTAGCACTCAGCATCAGCAGCAGTCTTCAAGGGATCATTTACAGTCCCAAGAAACCCATGGACTTGTACGTGGCTGGGAAGAGGTGGCTGCGGATCATGTCGTCTTTAGTGACCCAGAGGACTCCGGACCGAATCCCTCAGCAAACCTACGCTGCATGGCCTCCCTGATCCTGCAAAACCTGCGAAAGGATCCTGTCAGAGAATTCACCTTGCCGGACGTGTTGTTTATCGCCTTGGTGTGCGCCCGCGCCCTGATGTGTGCATTCCGGTGCGCGCTGTTGTGCATGCTCCTGTGCGCGCTGGTTCACGTCCCGGACTGCGCGCGCGCCTGTGCGCGATGGTGTGCCTGTATGCGCGAGTGCATGTGCATGCGCCGATGCGTGCAAAACAGTCCATTTAAACCTCTGGATTACTTCAGACCGGTGCTGTCTGATCTGCAGCTACCTGTGACCTTTTTCTCCTGATACCTGTCTGAACATTAAAAATAAAAAATTAAAAAAATATCAAAGGGATGTCAAGGATTTCGAAGAAAATAAAGTGTATAAATGGCAGGACAACATCACATCCTCTCCTAGTAAAGAATCATCACTGGATAAAGAGCCTGAGGCCCCTGTAGTAACAGTACAACAGAGCATACGACCATCAAAAAACTTGAGTACTCCTTAAAAAATGACTAAAACACCTAATAATCCAAAAAATTCCTATTATCATCAGCCTAGTCCATACCCCTATCCACCAGCCCATCCAGTGCATACCCATAATCGGTTCGCACCTTTGGACAATAGAGGGTTGGACTATGGCTATTATGAACAGAATAGGAATTACTATCTGCCAAGACCACCACGGGGAACCTTTAGAGGCAACTTCAGAGGTAGGCCGGGACCCTATCAGGGTCCATACCAGGGGGGGGGAATGGAGAGACTGGAAGGAACCCTATCGTATTCCACCCAGTGCCCCACAAGTCTCCAGAAACGTTTCCGAAAGAGAGGAAAACGAGGAGGAGAGAGAAAGAAAAAGGAAATAGGCAATCAAGGGATTTATAATCTGGCAGGGGTTTCATTTACTGAACAAGAATTAACAGTGTTAAATCAGGGATTAAAATTTGCACCAAACAAAAATATAGACAAATTTGAATTATTTGTGGACGTCGAAAAATACGTCCGCAAATTAAATATAAAAAAACATTATGCCAAACAGGTACCTGTGAGTGGTGAGACTGTTACCAATCAGTTATACACACATAGCAATCTCAAAAATAACTCAGTATTTAACCCTGGAAAGGGTAAAAATCACCACATAGAAGTATTTAGAACCATGGTACAGGATGAAGTTAGGGAATTGGAAATTAAAAAACAGGGATCTAACCAGGCTATATGGGCTGGCATAAAATCTATTGAAGAAAACAAACAAATAGTAATAAGACCAGCAGATAAGGGGGGAGGGTTGGTGGTAATGACCCGAGAGTATTACTACCAAGAAATAGCCAGACTCCTTAGTGATACAGTAACGTACAAAAAACTTAAAGGGGATCCTACAACAAAAGCGAAAGAGGAACTTAATGTATGGGTAGAAGAGGGCCTTAAGAAATCACTACTAAATCAAAAAGAAGCAAATTATATCCAAATACAAGCCCCCAAAATTCCTGTGCTGTACATAGTACCCAAAATTCATAAAAACAAAGAAAGCCCACCAGGCCGACCCATAATAAGTGGGATAGACTCCCTATTTTCGAGACTGGGAGAATACCTTGATGGGTTTTTTAAACCCCTGGTATCACAGAGTCCATCATACTTAAAAGATAGCAAAGATCTCATAATATTCCTAGAACAAATTATAGCCACTGACATTACTATTATGGTTACAGTTGACATAGAGTCCCTGTACACCAATATAAAACATAAAGATGCTCTAGCAGCCCTTAAATGGGCACTCCTGAGGGAATCTAAACTCAAAAAAGTACAAATAAATTTTCTCATTCGAGGCATTGAGTTGGCCATGAGTAATAATTTCTTTTGGATAAGGGATGAGTTCTACAACCAGACTGGAGACGTGGCCATAGGGGCACGTTATGCCCCAAGCGTGGCTAATGTAGTGTTAAACAAGTGGGAACAGGAAAACATTTTCCAAAACCAAAATAAATCATTGATTTTCTACAAGAGATATATAGATGACATCGTTATGTTTTGGGGGGGAAACATGGATGCACTTATATCATTTGTACAAGGAATGAATGATAATGAGTATGGTTTGAAGTTTACGGCTGAGTGTAGTATCACTAGTATAAACTACTTGGACTTAACTATAACTAAGAATAAAGGGGTCTATGAAACAAAAACATACTTTAAGGCAACGGACAGGAATGGGTTTGTGCCAACTCACAGTTGCCACCACCCACAGTGGATTGGGGCGGTCCCCAAAGGACAATTTATGAGGCTCAGACGGAATTGTGCCAAAGATCAAGATTTCCAAATTCAAGCTGAGGTACTCTTGGGGAGATTTTTGGAAAAGGGATATTCATTGGGGACACTCACTCAGGTGTTGTCCCAGGTGTCCTCAATGGATAGAAAATCTCTTCTGATTACGAAACCCAAACCTGAATACAAAGGTGAAGTGGCTTTTATCTCCGGGTTTCATAGACAGTACAAACAAGTAGAAGCAATTATAAAAAAACATTGGCCTATATTGCTTCGGGACCCCGAGCTGAAGTCCAATATACCTGAGAGACCGAGGTTCATATATAGGAGAGCTCCAGGTCTCAGAAATAGAATAGCAAAAAATATACCGGATCCCCCAAAAAAAACATCTACTTTCTTGGATAGTGTTGGTTTTCATTTCTGCACCAGATGCAAAGCATGCAGAACAACCAGAAAACCAGGAACTTCCAAAAAAATTTCCAATTTCCAATCAAAGGTGACTGGGGAAAATTTTAAGATAAAAACATTCATTACTTGTAACTCTGATTATGTGACCTATGTGCTGGAGTGTCCATGTTCCCTCCAATACGTGGGCCGCACCACAAGAAATTTGAAAATAAGGATCAATAAACATCTTAAAAATATTAAAAACGGTTTTCCCAACCATAGTGTCTCTAGACACTTTAAAAGGTATCATAATAGTGATCCATCACTGTGCACCTTCTATGGCATTGATAAAATATCAAGACATTGGAGGGGTACACACATGGCCCGCGAAGTCTCACAAAATGAGACCAAGTGGTTATATAAATTAAAAACAATGCAACCGTTAGGCATGAACATTGAAATAGATTTAAACTGTTTTCTTTCCAATAATTAATATGCCTAATCGACATATATTTCCCACTACCTTTTATCTTGGTAATATTATTACCAAGACTTTATAAGATGGTTAATCACGTGGCTTATCGGATAATCCATGTGTTTATATGTCTTATAACAACTAATATCTATCTCTATTCAAATAATTTCCCCTCTTCCTCCCTTTTGCGTCTGATACAATAAATAAATAAGACTATTAAAATAATTAGGTAAGCTATATACCAATGTATGCGAGCCATATCTCTATATGACCACTAGGGGTCACTAATGTACTAAATTAACATTCCTAATAAGGGGTGAAATGTATGCCTGACCAAAATAATACCATCATAAATACAACATACATCCATAATATACTCTGTTATATTCACAAAACCGATCTTATATAGATATAAGTTATACTCATGTATGTTTATATGCAGTGATGTGGCTATGAATTTACATAAGAAGCATCTGGATGGATGCCGACCGAGACTGCGGCTGCGCATCCAAATTTTCCCGGGTAACTCATTATACAAATAGACGTGACCATAGTGACCAGGTACGCTTCCTGAGGACGTTCACCACGAAACGTACGTCGAGGCGGTACCTGGTCACGTTCGTGCGTCATTTCCGGACTGAGTGGTTTGCCGGAAGCTAGGAGGTGGAACGCACGCCGCAGACAGAGGTGGCCGCGTTAGAACAGTTCCCCGCCAGCATACGAATCTGAAAACCAGCAGCCCCAGTGCCGGGAATGGGCACATTTTAATGTGAGTAAGCCATTTGGCTCTCTGTTTTATATACATTTTATCAATAAACGGTTTTACACTATGGGGATTTTTTCATAATTTTTACATATTATCCGGCCATAACTTTGTGAGGAGGAAGGCTACTGTACGTCTCCATTATCATCTATGTGAGCAGGCACAATCCTGCGCAAGCCTTAATGACCTACTTTTTGGCGAAAAGAGGTCATTTAATTCTGGTAAGCAGAATTAAACTACTGACACGTCGGGTGTGTAGTTGTAAAAACATTGGTGGAGGATTCACTTTCTATATCACTACTATTTCCATATCAGAGATATTGAATGAATAAGTTCTGATGTCAGAAGGATTTCATCTCAAAAAAAGTTTTTTCTTCAAGATTGACCACAACAGCAAATGTGTATTTATGTTGGCTATGGACTTTAAACACTATGTAAATTGAAGGACTCATATTGGGACTGTCACTAATGCTTTAGATTGGGTTACCAATTAAGAGCTTATAAGGTTGTCAAATTGTTTAAATTATATTTTAGCACTTTGGTATATTAAATAGTACTAGCGCCCCCTATATTCAACACTATCACTGGGAGTTTATCACTTCGCAGGGGAGCAGCTTTTTGTTTTTTGTTATTGGTTCTTAGTTTATTAGTATATATTGGCGCAAGGTTCTCTTTACAACTGTCTGAACACTTGCCTCCTGATTACACGGCCTGCCCATCGGATTACCCTTGTCTTCTGCCTGCACCTGACCTCAGCTTGCCTTGACCTTGAACCTGCCTGTTCCTCTGTACTTCGCTGCCTGCCTGTTGCCAACCCTGCCTGTGACCCGACCACCCCACTCTGCTCCTGCTCAGCATCCTCTGCCTGTGTTCCTGTTTCCTGTTGCCTGTCCGGCCGGACACCTACTCCTCTGCACCTGGATCCAGAGCCGCATCTCTTGCAACTACCCGCCAGGCTCTCATACCACTCCGCACTCCCGTGCCTCCTGTCCATACTATCAGGGGCCACGAGTTGGACACGTAAGGGAGACCTTCCTCTGCTCCATTGGGCTAACCAGTCTGGTACGTATAAGTCTGACAGTATCAGACAGCCATGCCCGAGCCTGAGCAAGGAACCACTCCCATGGAGGAACTCTGTAGACACCTAGGGGGTCTAACGTAAGCTGTGAATGATCTTCAACGAGGCTATACAAGACTGGAAGAACGGGTTCGCGTCCTTTCTTCGCCCGCCAGCCCACAAGGCACTGCCGCAGCTGCACCCTCTGTAGTGATGCTACCTCCTGCGCCCAGGGTACTCGCGCCCGACAGGTTTTCGGGTAAACGCAGTCAATTCCGGACTTTTCAACATGCCTGCAAACTCTACTTCGCTCTACAACCTCGCACCTTTTCATTGGAAGTAACCAAAGTAGGCTTCATAATCTCCCTGTCTGGTGAACCTCAAACCTGGGCTCACCGTCTCGTGGAGCAAAAAGCAGAATCTCTGAATCATCTAACCACCTTTTTTGCCGCTATGTCTCAGCTTTATGAGGACCCTCAGCAGACTGCCACTGCTGCTGAGTCTGCACTATATGCTCTACAGCAAGGTCGCCGAGCCGCGGAATATTATGTGGCAGAGTTCAGGCGGCGGAGTTCCGACACCAATTGGAACGACGCTGCCCTGCGTTATCAATTCCGGATGGGACTGTCTGATGCACTTAAGGACGAACTGGCACGGGTCGGTACTCCTCCAACTTTGGATGGACTCATTAATCTGTCAATCCAAATCGACCGACACTTACGGGAGCGCCACTCCGAGAAGTCCACCAGCCAACTTCGACACACCTGGATGCTTCCCAAGGTCCCCAGCTTTCCCAGCCAGACCCCTTCGACTCCAGCCGTCCCAGTCTCTGACGCTCCTGAGCCCATGTAGCTGGGCCTACTTTGTCCTTCCCTCACCCCAGAAGAACGACAGCACAGACGGATCCACAACCTTTTTATGTACTGCAGAGAACCTGGGCACTATGGGAGGTCCTGCCCTACCAAGATGCGTAAGAGCCTCCCGACCTCTTCCTTACCTAAACCAGCTTCTCACCTTGCTCTTTCCATCATGTTGCAGCTAACAGGAAAATATACCCGATCCCAGTCTCCGCCATAATTGACTCCAGAGCATGCAGTTGCTTCATTGACCTATCATTTGCTGCCAACCTCCACATCCCTCTTCAGCCTAAGACCCGGGGACTTGCTGTACACCTTTCTGATGGGTCCACCATTAAATACGGCCCTGTTACACAGGAAACTGTTCCGTTGCTGGCCACCATGGCCACCCATCATCAGGAATTACTACGCCTTGATGCTATCTCCTCACCCCTGTTCCCTATAATCTTGGGGATGCCCTGGCTGCAAGCCCATAACCCCAGTATTGACTGGGCCACGGGGGAGATCAAGTTCTTGTCCAGTTACTGCCAGCAGCACTGTTTGCAACAAACCTCAGTTAATTCCCCACAACTTCTCAGCCTTGACATGGACTCTGAGCTACGGCAGTCAGTCCCTGTGCCCTATCATGATTTCCTGGACGTGTTCAGCAAGAAGGGGGCAGAGACTCTTCCTCCTCATAGGCCTTATGACTGCCCTATAGAGTTACTACCAGGAACCGAAGTCCCGTTTGGAAGAATCTTCCCTTTGACTGAGAAGGAGCTGGGCACTCTGAAGGTCTATATTGATGAAAACCTAAAGAAGGGGTTTATTCGCCCTTCTACCTCTCCGGCCGGTGCCGGCATCTTTTTTGTCGAAAAAAGGACCATTCATTACAACCCTGAATTGACTATCGGGAATTGAACAAAATTACAATAAAAAAATGTTACCCACTGCCCCTTGTGCCTGAACTTTTCCAAAGGTTGGGATCCGCAGTCATCTTTACTAAGCTCGATCTCCGAGGAGCCTACAATTTAATCCGTATTCGAGAGGGGGACAAGTGGAAAACGGCTTTCCGTACCTGATTCGGGCACTTTGAGTACCTTGTTATGCCTTTCAGGCTGTGTAATGCACCGGCCACGTTCCAACATTTTGTCAACGGCATCTTCAGTGACTATCTGGAATTGTACGTTATAGTTTACCTGGATGACATCCTGATCTTCTCTCCCACAGTAAATGACCACCGCAGGCATGTCCGAAATGTTCTATCCCGGCTCAGACAGCATGGACTTTATGCTAAACCAGAAAAATGCGCATTTGAACTGCAATGCATCCAGTTTTTGGGATTAATCATCTCTGTTGAGGGCATAAAAATTGATCCTCAGTAGGTTTCTGCCATCCTGGATTGGCCAGCTCCTACAGATAAAAAGGGGGTTCAGCACTTTATCGTTTTTTTTTTATTTTTACCGGAAATTTATCAGGAACTTTTCTGCGATAATCGCTCCCCTTACTGAACTAACCAAGCAAGGAACCCGATTCTTCTGGTCGTTCAAGGCTCAAACCGCCTTTGAAAAGCTCAAGGAATTGTTCACCTCTGCCTCCATCTTGAAACACCCTGACCGCACTTTACCGTTTGTCCTCGAAGTTGACGCTTCAGAAATCGCGGTAGGGGCTGTGCTATCCCAACGGCAAGGAGCCAAATCTCTCCTTTATCCAGTCACCTTCTTCTCTCATAAGCTCTCCACAGCCGAAAAGAATTATGATGTCGGGGGGGGGGAGCTTCTGGCCACCAAGGCTGCATTAGAAGAGTGGCGTTACCTACTTGAGGGTGCTGCACATCCCATCTTGGTCTACACTGACCATAAAAACTTAGAGTATCTAAGAACGGCCAAGAGACTAAAACCACGGCAGGCAAGGTGGGCACGTTTTTTCTCAAGATTCCTGTTTTACATTACGTACAGACCTGGGTCAAAAAATACCATGCCCGATGCTCTCTCCCGCATGTTCAACGATTCCGAGAAATCTATACCTCCAGACACCATTCTCCCTTCGGGGAACTTTCTGTTGCTTCAAGGGGATCTCATATCCCGAATTAAACAAGCCTCTGCTGGACTGACTTCGTTTCCTGATACCTGTGTAAGGGCACAAGATAGGCTGATGTGGCATAAAGGCAAAACTGTGGTCCCAGAGAACCTAAGGGTAGCAGTGCTAGAGCTTTGCCACGACATTAAATTGGCTGGACACTTTGGTGCGCTGAAGACAGCTGAATTGATACAGCGCACGTTTTGGTGGCCTCAACTGATGAGCGACTGTAAAAGCTATGTGGAGTCATGCAATACCTGTTCCCGAAGCAAGAGTAGCCGGGCAATAGCCTGGGGTCTATTAAAGCCTCTACCTGTCCCAGAAAGACCTTGGCAGATGATCTCGATGGATTTCATTGTGGAACTTCCTCTGGTTGAGGGGTTTTCTACAATTTTTGTTGTAGTGGACAGATTGTCCAAAATGGCCCACTTTCTGCCTATGAAAGGCACACCTTCGGCTATGGAGATGGCGAAGATCTTTATGAACGAGATAGTGAGGTTGCACAGAGTTCCAGCCAGCATTGTGTCCAGTCGAGGTGTTCAGTTCACCTCCAGGTTCTGGAAGGCTCTTTGTGGTTCTCTGGAGATCGAGTTGGCTTTTTCTTCTGCTTACCACCCTCAGTCAAACGGGAAGGACCAACCAAACTTTAGAGCAGTACCTCCGTTGCTTCTCCTCATTCTCACAGGATGATGCCTGTCTTAACACTTGCCTCCTGATTACCCGGCCTGCCCATCGGATTACCCTTGTCTTCTGCCTGCACCTGACCTCAGCTTGCCTAGACCTTGAACCTGCCTGTTGCCGACCCTGCCTGTGACCCGACCATCCCGCTCTGCTCCTGCTCAGCATCCTCTGCCTGTGTTCCTGTTTCCTGTTGCCTGTCCAGCCGGACACCTACTCCTCCGCACCTGGATCCAGAGCCGCATCTCCTGCAACTACCTGCCAGGCTCTCATACCGCTCCGCACTCCCATGACTCCTGTCCATACTATCAGGGGCCGCGAGTCGGACACGTAAGGGAGACCTTCCTCTGCTCGTTTGGGCTCACCAGTCTGGTACGTATACGTCTGACAGATCCTCGTATTCATGGTATCAAGGAGAGGGATCATTACTGGCTGGCAACCCTCCTTTATCCATGTTACAAGGGTAAGGTTGCGGACCTTATCTTGCCATCGCAGAGGATGAAACATCTTTGGGAGGCCTTGCAGAAAGGTTTGTGCAACGCTTTTCCAGAGCCTGGTAGGTTACAAATTCCTGGTCCTGGACGACATGTTGCTGGGGCTTCAGTCAGTCACAGAAGGAGCGGCGGAGAAGGTGGCCATCTGACCGATGCGTTCAGACAATTTTTTTAGTCTGCAGCCCCAAGGTATGAGCGGTTCCAGCAACCATCGCCAGCGTCTGATTCACATGGTGCAGGAATACCTATGGGAAAGATCAGACTTGGACACCTTTCCCACCAAAAATCCTCTGGGTTACTGGGTCTTGAGGATGGATCACTGGCCAGAGCTTGCACAGTATGCAATTAAGCTACTGGCCTGTCCTGCATCCAGCGTTCTTTTGGAACACACATTCAGTGCTGCTGGAGGCTTTGTAACCGATCACAGGGTGTGCCTGTCCACTGAATCGGTCGATCGGCTGACCTTCATAAAAATGAATCAGTCTTGGATCACCAGCTACCAAGCACCTGATGCTTATGTAACCGAATAATTTTTTTTTGAATGGGAGATCCCTTCAAGACTGCCTATGCTGATGCTGAGTGACTATCCTGTTATGCTGAGTGACTATCCTCTTCCTCCTCAATGTTCATGCTGATAGCTTGTAAGAACATTTTTGGTTCTGGGCACCGCCACCAGTGGCTAAGGCCCAATTTTTCAGCCCCTGTTTGACAGGGGCGTGTAATTACAATTTTTGATGCAATACTTTGCAGCAGGGCTCATTCTTGCACTCCAACTAGAGTTTCTGTGAGGGGTTGCAGTGTTGTGGCACCAACACCAGTGCCTAAGGCCCAATTTTTCTGCCCCTGTTTAACAGGGGCGTGTAATTACAAACTTTGATGCAATACTTTGTAGCAGGGCTCATTCCTGCGCTCCAACTAGAGTTTCTGTGAGGGGTTGCAGCGATGTGGCACCGCCACCAGTGGCTAAGGCCCAATTTTTCTGCCCCTGTTTAACAGGGGCGTGTAATTACAATTTTTGCTGCAATAATTTGCAGCAGGGCTCTTTCTTGCGCTCCAACTAGAGTTTCTGTGAGGGGTTGCAGTGTTGTGGCACCAGCACCTGTGCCTAAGGCCCAATTTTTCTGCCCCTGTTCAACAGCGGCATGTAATTACAATTCTTGATCTAATATTTCACAGCAGGGTCCGTTCCTGCACCCACCAAGAGTAACTGTAAGGCCTTACAGTGTTGTAACAACACCAACACCTAAGGCCCAAATTTCTGCAGAGTATATAGGGAAGGCCCCTACTTTCAAACATCCAACTTACAAACGACTCCTACTTGCAAACGGAGGGAGACAACAGGAAGTGAGAAGAAAACTACCCCTAGGAAGGGAAATTCTCTCCAGTAATGCCCCGTACACACGATCGTTTTTAATGTAATTTTTTAAACCGACGTTTTTCTCCTCGTTTTTTTTCATGTTTCCTCTCAAGCCTGCCTTGCGTACACACTATCATTAAAAAAAACGATCAAGCAAAGCGCAGTGACGTTCAACACGTACGACGGCACTATAAAGGGGAAGTTCCGTTCGAATGGCGCCACCCTTCATGTTAGTAAAGTTTGTTGAGCGACGATTCGCGCTTTTCAGTCCGTTACTGTGTAATGAATGTGCTATCTCCATTACGAACGCTAGTTTTACCAGAACGAGCGCTCCCGTCTCATACTTGATTCTGAGCATGCGCGTTTTTTTTTCACGTCGTGAAAGCATACACACTATCGTTTTTCACGTCGTTAAAAAAAACGACATGAAAAACGACGTGAAAAAAGAGAGCATGTCCGGAATTTTTAATGGCCGTTTTTCACGTCGTTAAAAATGCTCTGGAGCCTACACACGATCATTTTTAATGGCCATTTTTTAAAATGGCATTTTTAACGGCATTAAAAACGATCGTGTGTATGGGGCATTAGAGTTAATATGGGAAAAACGTGTCTCCTCTCCACTTATGCTTTATCACTAATCCTTGTTTCACTAAAAACCCAAAATTTTCAAAAATCAATTGTCATTGGGACAGAAAGTGAGGTGAAATGTTCTGAACCAGGTGCACAGACAGCAAAACAAATGTTACAGGGGTGATAACCCTTCCCTATGTTTTTCAAAAAGCTTAAAAATAGATTTTTTGGCTGGAGCTACACTTTAAAAATGTACCAGTTTGTCAGAGAAATCTTCCATTCAGTAGTGCCACTCAGCGCCCTGTGCGCACGCGCAGCGGAACGGCACTTCGGGGCGTGCGCGGGACAGCGCTTTGGCGCTCGCGGGTGCGCACGCTGGTGGAACGGTGCGCGCGCATGTGCGCTGGTGCGCCAATAGGAATACAGGCCGGCCTATATAAAGAGGCCTAGCTGCACTGACAGGTTGCTGGTTTGTTGTCAGCTTTCCTGTGTACCTAGTTTCCTGAATCTACCTGAACTCCTGTTGTGACCCGGATCGGCTTGACTCCTCTTTCATCTCTCCTGGACCTGACCCCCGGCTTGTTATACAGACTTCTGCCTGGCTCTGAAGTTCCTTTTGGCCGTATTTTTCCCCTATCTGAGACTGAGTTAAAGGCCCTCAAGGCCTACATAGATGAAAACCTGGAAAATAAATTAATTCGCCCCTCTTCTTCTCCAGCAGGTGCAGGGATCTTTTTTGTTGAAAAGAAAGACGGTTCCCTGAGGCCCTGCATCGACTACAGGGAGCTAAACAAAATTACCATCAAAAACAGATACCCGCTGCCTCTTATCCCGGAGTTGTTGCAACGGTTCCGATCTGCTCGGATCTTCTCCAAACTGGACCTTCGGGGGGCCTATAACCTCATCCGGATCAGGGCTGGAGACGAATGGAAGACCGCTTTCAGATCTAGATTCGGACATTATGAATACCTGGTCATGCCATTCGGGCTTTGTAATGCTCCAGCCACTTTCCAGCACCTGGTCAATAACATCTTCCCGAGAACACCTTGATGACTTCCTAGTGGTATATCTGGACGATATCCTCATTTTCTCTGCCTCTGTTGAACTACACCGGATTCATGTCACAAAGGTCCTCACTATCCTTAGGGAACACAGACTTTATCTCAAAGCCGAAAAATGCGACTTTAAAAAAAACACTGTGCAATTTCTCGGATTTATCATCTCCACCGATGGGGTCGCAATGGACCCGCAGAAGGTCAAGGCAATCCAGGAATGGCCAGCTCCAATGGACAAAAAGGGGGTACAACGGTTCATAGGCTTTTCCAACTTTTATAGGAGGTTCATCGTTGGGTTCTCCTCTGTTGTGGCACCTATCACCCAACTGACACGTCAGGGCAACCGTTTCCATTGGTCCCAGGGAGCGCAGGAAACTTTCATCAAATTGAAAAACGCATTCACTTCAGCACCTATGTTGCAGCACCCGGATTCTTCACTACCATTTACACTGGAAGTAGACGCTTCCGAGACAGCCACTGGGGCCATCCTCTCCCAACGGAAAACATCAGAGAGATTCCTCTCTTAACGTTATCTCAGAAGGTGGCTTTTCTAGTAGCCATTACTTCTGTCAGAAGGGTTTCTGAATTGGCGACCTTGTCTTGCAAGCCGCCATACTTGGTCCTCCATAAGGATAAGGCGGTGCTACGCCCGCAGCCTTCTTTTCTCCCGAAGGTGGTCTCGGCCTTCCACCTTAATGAGGACATTGTGCTTCCGTCTTTATGTCCTCGTCCATCGCATCCCAGAGAGTTTGCGCTTCACACGTTAGATGTGGTACATGCTTTACGAGTGTACCTGTCTGCTACGGCTTCATTTAGGAAGTCTGACTCGCTGTTTGTGTCTGTGTCTGGTCCAAAACAGGGCCAAGCGGTTTCGTCTGCAACAATTTCTAGGTGGATCAGACAGACTGTCATACAGGCCTATGTCCTTAAGGGGCGGGCGCCTCCCTTTCTGGTTATGGCGCATTCAACCAGGGCAATTGGTGCTTCCTGGGCTTTCCGACATCAAGCGTCTGTTGCACAAGTGTGCAAGGATGCGACCTGGTCGTCCGCACATACCTTTTCAAAGTTCTATGAGGTTGATGTGGCTGCATCTTCTGATGCTTCCTTCGGCCGCAAGGTTTTGCAGGCGGCTGTTTAATGTTGCAACTCCTCCGTTGGGGAGCTCTGCTTGTTTGGTGTGAAGGTTTTTTTTTTCTCCCTGATATGGTTCCCACCCCTCGTTCTTTGGCACTGCTTTGGGACGTCCCACTTTGTCAAAAATGAAGAGGCTGTGCCAGTCCATGGACGGTAAGAGAAAATAGGATTTTTGTACTCACCGTAAAATCTGTTTCTCTGATGTCCATGGACTGACACAGCACCCACCCCTCCTTTTTTAGAGTTTGTACTGCTTTGATACGAACTGAGGCTGCTGGCTGCAGGTAGGAGGGTTATATCCAAAGGGACCGCCCCCTGGGCGGGGCTGTACAGCTCTGGTAAATGAATGTATGTTAAAACATCTAACATTCTGCCTAGTCTTCTCCTATGAGCAGGAACATAACCCACTTTGTCAAGAATGAAGAGGCTGTGTCAGTCCATGGACGTCAGAGAAACGGATTTTACGGTGAGTACAAAAAATCCTATTATGTGTATTACCGGTCAATATGCAGAGGAAAAGAATATATATATATATATATGGCAAATAGATGTACGATAAAAGCAGAACCCTCATTTATCTTACGATCATCTGTATATGGGATTTTAGTGAAAAAAATTACACTATGGAAAGTCTGTGGAAGGTGCTCTGAAGTTGTTATATCTTATATTGTGTTAGAGAATGGTCTGGTGGACTAAGGATATCATAAAGTGTTTAATAAATAAACAATGCTGGATACATGTGTCAACATGTCTATGTGCGAGCATATGAAGTGGCTGAAAAAGTATCTCTCAAAGTCTCACTTCCCCCGCTGTAAACCAAAGTTGCAAGCATTTTCTAATGTACAACTTACGCTATAATGAAATAGTGTTGAAACAAAAAATTGTTCCTGAAGTTGTGTGTACAATCATGGAAGGGACTAAATTCCTGCAAAATGCTCTAAACTTGAAAAGAGTTTTATATTATAGATCATAACAACGATTACAAAGTTAGAAGCCGCTGAAATTGAAAGGGGGATAAAAACCCAAAGTAACTGTAGCGGCCTCACCCCTTCACCCCTTCTCATTCACGGCTTGTATGTCTTGTCAAGGGGTTAGTACTGGGGGGAGGGATGAGATAAACCACGGCCCCTTTCCGGGGGGGCGTGGTCTGCGCATGTCCGAGTGAGGGCCGAGAAGCGTGAGTCCCTGGCTCCTCCAAGCCGCTCCATGAGGGAAAAAGACTGAGTGGGGAAAAAAAACAGATACGGTGAATGGCAGCAGTAGTGGTGTGCTGTAGTACGGGCAGACGGGACAGAGCGGGAGACACTCGGCGGACACACATGCTGCTGCGCTGCCACGCTGACATACAGTCACAGGAGCACAATCAGTAGTAGTGCAGCGGCATGTGTGCGTGGAGGCAGAGAGAAACTCGAACCTCGCGCAAAGCTCAGCTGCCAAAGTCGGGGGAACAGCAGCCCGGAATCCACCGCTTCTTCACCCCCAAACAGGGGGAGGGACCGGAGTTCGGAGGTGAGAGTGGAGAGACAGAAGCGCTGCACCGGGTGGAGATCAGCTTACCCAGATACACCAGACACAGATGGATGTGAGAGTTGGGGTGGAAGCCCCTCAGATTCCTCCACAGAGCCCCAAAATGACGGCTGTGGATGCCGGGTTGATACTCCCTCCCCCTATACGTGGAGAGGCTGAGATAGGGGGGCTGAAGAGGGAAATGGAGGATTTGAAAGCGCTCATCCAGGCACTTCCCACAAGAGCTGATATAGGAGCTCTTATTGCTAAAGTGGAGGAAGCGCACTGTATGGAACTAGAAACGATCCGAGGGGATCTACAGGTGGTAGTGGACCGCGTAACAGATGGCGAGAATGTGTCCCATCTCCTGGAACAACGGGTGAAGGTGTTGGAAGGATCCAGTCAGGTTCAAGCGGAATCTATGGTGGCCGTACAACTACGCCTGGAGGACCTCGAGGACCGCAGTCGTCGCAATAATGTATGCATACGAGGTGTCCCAGAGGCGACGGATCAGGAGGATTTACGGGAGATGGTAAAGTGCATTTTTCAAAAAATATTGAAGGACGCTATGCCTGTAAACTGTGAACTTGATAAAGTCCATAGGGCGCTGGGCCCTAAATCTAGAGACATAAAGCGCTCCCGGGATGTGGTGTGTCGGTTGCACTACTTTGCACACAATCCTGAGGCAAGCATGGGAGGCAGGAATAATAGAATATAGTGGGGCACAGCTGACGATATTACCCGACTTGTCAAGCGCCACTCTGCAGCGTAGAGCTATGCTACGTCCAGTACTAGAACGAGTGAGGGAATGGGGAGGAACTTATCGGTGGAGATTCCCAATCTCAGTGTTAATTAAAAAGGGCTCGCTTGCGTTTTGGTTGCGTTCCAGAGCCGATTTGACAGGACTTTTTTCCTTTCTGGGAACTGAATCATTTGAGGTGCCGGGCTGGTTGCAACTAAACCCAAGAATATATAGACTATAGAAGCAGCGGACTAGAGGCATGAATAAGGTTAACAAAGGGATTAACATTTGGTGCTGGCCCTCTTGCTCCTATTTTTCAAAGACTAGTCATTTGACCTTTTTGATCTTTTTTTTTTTTGGACTTCTGCTTTTTTGGGGTCTAAAGCCTAAAGCTGTTGGATGGGTTTATGCATGACTCAGAGAAGGAGTGGAAGAAGAGGGAAGATCTGGGTGTGGTAGGGGGGGGGGATATGGGGTATATGAATAGGGGAGGGGGGAGGGTGAACCCGTTCTTCTTTTTTTCTTTTTTTTTTTGGTTCCTAACCTCCTCACTTAGAAGTTGCGAGATTGTTTAACTTTACATATGTAGCGGGGTCCCCTTTAAGACTCTCGGGACTACCTTGCCCAGAACCCCTTTCGGCATGTTTCCACCCCAGAGACTCACTGGAGGGGTTATAAAAGGAGGAGGCGAGGCTGGGCTCGGCCTCTTTTGGGACACGAGACTTCAGTGACTGATCCTCTTGTGCGGATGTGCTGGAGTGCAAGGCCTGAAGCCTGAGGCCTTGCTCAGCACCAAAGAGCCTTCCACCCCACTGTGAGCCTGGGTGGCATCTGACTTCGCTTGTCTACAACCTTGGTTAGATCGGGGACTCGATCGCTGGAGACACTGTGTGTGTGAGGACACAGTCGGTGGAAGTTCCCGGACTGGGATCGCGTCCGGAGGGGTGAGAGGGCGTATGCTCAGACTATATACTGTTGTTGCTAATGTGCCTATAGACTGCCGGGGCTCACAAGTTTATTTATGATACTCTCACTGGAGATCCATATCAGAGCGGAACTTAGAGTTCATGAAGTAATGTGTTTAGTTCATTGCAACCTTTCCATTGGATTACAAATATTGTTCTGTTAATGTGCACCACCTTTAAAGAATTGCCGGTGAAGAAACCATCATCCCCTATAGACTGAGTTGTAGATATCTGAGCCAGGCCTGGCCAGCTAGTTAGTCCATTTAGTTACTGCGTCACAGGGCGCCTAGTTAACGGTCGCCCATGCGACGCACCTTTACTGTTCATCTTAAATGCATAGTGTGTTATTGCTGCAGGGCTCTGCAATTTATTATCTGTGAACCGTTACCACTGTTAACTTTTCTTACCAACAACTCAAAGTAAATTTTGATACCCTTTTCACTATTGTCTTGGTGTCTGGGTTTACTCATACAGTATAAGAAAATATTTATTGCTGCCAATACTAACTGTGCCAGTAGGGGGTCGAGTACATTGCTGGGGGTTGACGGAGCTGTTTTCAGGGCCCAAACTAAGCTTGCGGCCTTCTTAGTTGAAGGTATCGCTACACGTGGGGGTTCTCGTCCGGGATCCTGATACAGCAATTAAACGCCAGAGGTGCCGTCATGGACCCGCAAGGAATAAGAGCGTGGTGCGAGATGGCTAAGACAGACCCAAACCAATCAGTGGTCATCAACCTACCAGGGGAGGAATGGTCAATAGAAACGATAGAGGGGTTAATGAAGTCAGTGACCCCAGATCACACACCGTGCTTGATGGGAATAAAGTCAGACCCAGACATCTCATACCAGTATGCACTAGTGGAATACTTGGACGGGATGCCAGAGGCTTGTAAGCGCAACTATGTACAGACGCCAGATAATAGATCCTATAGGTTGGCGCACGCAATTAAGAAGGAGCCATCACCAACGGGATCATCGCAGGCTGCGGCCCGTACCCCACCTGAAAGAGGAGACAGGGCGATGCCTCCGGTGGCGCCTGCACCTGTCACTGCTATATCACCAGAACTGATAAATGCAATAGGGGATCTGCTAACCAAGTGTCATAAGACAAGCACGGTCCATGTAGAGACTAGCTACCGGAGACTAAAGACATTCTCGGGGAAGCTCCCTGTCCCTGCAGGGGAAGAAGATTTTGACACCTGGGTGGAGCAGGCATTGCAGGCAGTAGAGGCATGGGAGGTGCCTGAAGCGCAGAAGAGGCAACGAGTGATAGAAAGCCTTAAAGGCGCAGCAGCAGAAGCAGTAAAAAGTTTTCGGTTTGGAAATGCAGATTGCACGGCTCAAGACTGTCTAGCCATGCTACAGGAAGAGTTTGGTCAATTGGAAAAGGTGACAGAGATGGTCTATCAATTTGAACATACTTTCCAACAACCGAAGGAGAAACTTTCAGAATATGTTAGAAGACTGAACAGGTTGCTGTGCAAGATTGTGTTAAAGAAGGGAATGAAGCCCCAAGATACAGATGCGGCAAGAATTAAACAAGTTTTAAAGGGAGCATTACGCTCTTATCCAGTCTGGCTGCACCTGAAGACCTCGGGAGGAGGAACGCTGCTGACCTATGCTGACTTGATAAAAATCATCAGAGATGGGGGCGTGTCCTGACGTGATCAACGGCGGACGTGCTTCAGAGGAGCTCCGGGACTTCTGAAGTTTATCCACCGCCATCTGAGCTGCTGATTACCCATCCACGTCCTAATCCCACACCGGATTGCTCTCCTCACCCCTCTGCAGTGCCCTGGGCCATTATCCCGGAGCGATTCGCCCAGGGGACGCCCGAGATCCGCTCTCTCCAGCCGCCGCCATCTTCTCGGCCTAAGGTCTCCTGGAAGAGCCTGGTCACAGCAATCCCGGAGGTAAGGGACTATCATCCGTCCCCATCCGCCACCCAGACTCCTACCCTGACTGACCTGAAGGCAGAGCCGACTCTCTGAGCCATCGGGGGCGGCCGCCATTCCATGCGGCCTTGCTAGGCCTTGAATCCCCGGTCTCTCCTGCGGATATATCCCCGCGAGTGCGCAGCGCGGCCGACCCGATCCGACTTTGGGAGCCAGGATCTCCACCCAGCACTCATCCGGTCCCCCATCCAGGGCCCTGTCCTAGTTGGGGGAGCTCTCTGAGACCCTTTTGGGCTGCCCCCATACACGGGGGATCCGCCGCCATCTTGAGGCCTGCGGGACCTCTGAATCCCCGAGCCTCTGGTACTGCAGCCTCGAGACGAACGTTGAGCACCCCCAGGCACAGCTATCCCACCTCACCTAGACAGTCAGGCTGGAGAGGGGGAGCCCTGAAGGCCAGAGAAGGCATTCACCTGGGAACGGCTTGTTGTTTATGCAGGGGAACGGCGGCCATCTTGCTACACCTCAGGCCTACAGATAATTTCTCCGTCCTCCCCTGCACTGGCTTTAAACCCCACGGCCTAATTCTGACACCCCACCTGCAAGAGGGGTGACCCGAGCTGCAATGATAGAAGATTTCTTTGGGTGGGGAATGGCCCAGACTGCGGCCGTCATGACAGCGTAAAGACAGAACTCCTGCATGACGGGGACGTGAAACGCTTTATTTGGACACCACAATTAGCTGAATCATGGGGAAATCTACCAGAAGTTCCTCCACACCACGCACACTCAAAGACTCGGGAACACAAATGAGCAACAATATCCCAGAGATGTTCAGAACTCGGCCCTCAGGCGACCAAGGGGAGATGCAGGTTTCACAAACCTCACAGGCCTCATCCATGATCTCGCTTGAAAGCACCGCTGGTCCTAGATCAGCCGCTGGAGGCGCAACAGACCCTAACCCGAGCCTACTTGACCTCCAAAGAGATCTGCAGAGAGTGGCATTAGACATCAAACATACTCTAACAACGGCCATCGCGGATCTGAAGTCAGATATCCATTCAATGAATCACCGACTGGCGGAGGTGGAGGAAACTACCCAAAATCAGGCAGTGGCGATCAGGCAAGTTCAAAAGACCTATGACTCACAACTCTCCCACATGTTTGAACTCCACAGACACGTGGAGGATTTAGACAATAGGGGTCGTAGACATAATGTTAGGGTGCGGGGGGTCCCAGAAGGTATAGACCCTTCTACACTACCACAAACGGTCTGCTCCATCTTCAATGACCTCTTGGGGCGCCCAGCTGACTCTCCCATTGAGATGGAAAGAATACATCGTGCCCTGAGACCCCCTCCCCGAGATTCTGAACCCCCCAGAGACATTGTGTGCTGCATTGTCAATTTTCCCCTCAAAGAGGAGATACTGAGGAAGGCGAGAGACAGGGGACGCATTTTGTTCAATGGCGTAGATATTAAATTATTCCAAGACCTCTCTCAAATAACTTTGCAGAATAGGCGCACTCTGCGACCCCTGCTGGATACGCTGCGGGCCCGCAATATACAGTATAGGTGGAAGTTCCCGTTTTGCCTCTCAGCGTCCATCAGGGGCCGTACTGCCTTTTTACGGACACCGGAAGATCTGCCGGTATTCTGTGAACAACTAGACATACCATTGATCGACCTGCCTGACTGGTACTCCTTCTATTTCCCCACGGAGCCTTGGAAACCTGTCTCTCACAACTCCTCACCAAAAGCGCAACGACAACGCTCCAGACGCCGCAGATTGGACCCGACTTCGCCAGGAGACCGTTATGCCCGCCGAGACAACCTCCTGCAACATCCGGAACCTGCTGATACCCCGAGAAGGGGACATCAGGATGCTTGACCCTGCTCCTTTATACATAAAGCCTCTACACTTCCTAGTTGAGATTTCACAGGAACGTTCCACTGCTGTTTAACTTTGTCTATGGTTCCAACACGAAGACTTCACCCCCCCAAGCCCGATCAGAACTTACTGCCCCCTCTGGCTCCAACTAACTCTATCATCCATGGTCACCTTGATGGGTGTTTCTAAGCTGAGTCCCTTGGATGTCTTCCAACTCATCAGGAACATTCATTGCCCTCCCCCCCTTTTTTTTTTTCCTCCTAATTTGACTAACTCTGATTTGCTAATACAGTTTTTTCTAGGGGGCCTTCTCAGGGCCCATTCCTTCCAGGGACTACGTGTGGTATACTACCAAGAAGGTATCAGGTGATCGCACGTATTGTATTTCAGGGCTATGCCTTTGTCTATTTAGATCGCTCCTGGTTTCCCTTATGTTTTTTTTTTTTTTTTTGCTTGCTGACTGCTATGGGGGGATGGACTCGGCTCCTGGCAGCTAGAAGATTGTCTCTTCAACCCAGATACATTGCCCTACATAGTGGCCCCGGCTGTAGGAATACCCTACTGGAATCGCCAAACCGTATTTCACGGGGGGGACCGGGTCCACTCCTCCATTATCCCAGGGTTTCTTTTTTTTTTTTTTTTCAGGGCCGAAACTGTACTTATTCTGTGGTTTGAGTTACTCTCTCCATGCTAAGCATTTACCTCTTTCATAATAAGACCTAACTTGAGCTACGTTCATGATTCAGTGGGTTGACATAGGACTTTAAGGGAAGAGTATAATTTTACCTTGAACGCAACCCTGGGGTATCCAGGGGGACTGGTCTTGGACCTGGATAATGGCTCCCCAGATTGGAGCCCAACCGGTTCAACACACAGTCCAAACTCCTTGGGGGGTCAGGGGGGGGTAGCGTTATAGCGTTACATTGTTTCAGTGTGTAAATGTTTATTTGTTTTTTTTTTGTTTCTATGGTTCTGGATCGGTGAGTATAGGGGCCTATGTATTTGTGGGCCCAAGGGGTCACCGATCTATACAAATGTGTGCTAATGTTTAAGACTGCATATTATCTATTCTGATATCTAGGTAGTGGTTCTGTTCCTTTTTTTTTTCTTTTTTTTTCCAGATGCAATAGGCTTAGACAGGTCTATCATATATTTCGGATAAGTTTATTGATCGCCCCTTTTACCTTTAAACAAAGGGATGTCCCGAAGTAACAACCGGGGTGTGGGATTTCCTCATCCCTATATCCTTTCGCGATCCCCTTTTTGGTTCCTCTTGATTTCAATCTCATGATTCTCATTTATTCACTTACTCATTTCCTCCACCCAATGTCTTTTGAGCACATGTTTTATCTCCTTGCGTCCACCGTTGTGCGGGACTCCAGTGTCCCGTTCTAGGCTTTCTATCCCTCCACAGCTTCCCGTTTGGCGGGAAGCTGACACTCCGGATTTTGATTTGTTTATTTTTTTCCCCCTTTAGGCGGTTAGATTCAAATTTACCCGCCTTCGGTATTATAACGCACGCGCGGTAGATCCTCCCCGCGCTAGTGCATTGTACTTCCCCGTACGCTTACCCTCCCCCCCTCTTCCTGACTTCCTTACTTACTCCCTCCCATTTTTCTCTAAACCCTACTTGCTCCCTTCTCCACTTCCCCACCTCCCCCCCCTTTTTTTTTTTCTCTCTCTTCCTTCTTTCCCATTTCTTTTCTTTTATTTTCCCTTATCTTCGTGGGGGGCGCTCCTCTTCCCTCACACCTGTCAGGGACAGCGTGATAGGTCCTACTTACCGCACTAACACTTAGACTGCGCACATACAGATTATACTCTCCGTTAGATTACACTAAGCGGACGGAGAATATGACTACACAACATCTCTCACTGAAATGTCTCTCACTCAATGTCAAAGGCCTAAATCTCCCTGAAAAGAGATCACAGGTATTGTCAGCATTGACTAAACACAATGCTCACTTTCTTATGCTCCAAGAAACTCATTTCAGGTCTGATGCAATCCCCAAATTGGGGAACCATATTTACAAACAGGCAATACACTCTTCGAACCCAGATTCCAAAACTAAGGGAGTTTCCATACTGATCTCCAAACGTGCTGATTTTCGATTGTCGGATTCGATGATTGACCCTGAGGGTAGATTCATTTTTATTAAGGGCTCCTTCGCCTCTAAACCAATCACACTAGTCAATGTGTACTGTCCAAACGAGCACCAAGTGTCGTTCTTTAGAAAAGTTTGTGACCTGCTGGTCACGTTTCAGGAGGGTATTGTACTCTTGGGAGGGGACTTTAATGTTCCATTAAACCCAACTATAGACTCCTCTACAGGCACATCCACCCTCACACATCGGGCACTTCGCCAGATTAGACTTCAAATGCAATACCTCACGCTCCATGACACATGGCGTACCATGTATCCCACTGATAAAGACTACACTTTTTTCTCTCCTCCTCACCAGAAATACTCCAGGATAGATTACTTTTTTCTCTCGCAGACGGATCTTTCCTTTCTCTCGCAGGCCACTATAGAGCCAATGTTCTTATCAGACCACCACCCCATAACAGTAACTCTTACGTTTCCTGAAGTCCACAAGACAACGAAAACCTGGAGACTGAACCCATCGCTATTCAAAGACCCTGAAAATGTTAGACAAACACGTACCCGAATCCAACTATACTTTCAAGAAAATTCTACCCCAGATGTTTCTCCCATCACGCTTTGGGAAGCACACAAATGTGTCCTAAGGGGAAAACTAATCTCGCTAGCTACGATAGCCAAAAAGAGGCACCAGGAAGACATTAAATCATTAATTGAAACAATCAATCGCCTGGAAAGAGCCCATAAACAGTCATCCATACAAGCTACACTTCAGGAGCTTTTGCAGGCGCGCGCTACTCTGGTGGAAGAACTGGGGAAGCGCACTAGAAGGCGTTACGTCCTTAGACAGAAAGTGTTCTACGAACACGGCAACAAAAGTGGGAGACTGTTGGCCCGCACAATACAGGCAGATAAGGCCTCATCAGTGATTCACCATATCCGAGATAGCCAGGGTACACTCCTTTCAAAGAATGAAGAAATAACCAAACACTTTGAAAAATTTTACTCTAAACTGTACAATCTGGCTCAGGAAGGGGGCGGGGCAACTAATGTGGCCAGACGTTCCTCCCAAATATCGGACTTCTTGGCGGACTATTGCCCTAAACCTATCACCCTCCAGCAGGCTGAAGCCATGGAGAGCCCTTTCTCTATGGAAGAACTCCACTTAGCAATCAAACAGATGAAGGTGGGAAAAAGCCCAGGCCCCGATGGTCTCCCTCTGTTATATTACAAATGCTTCCAGGGCGATCTTACTCCCAAAATGTTAAACACATTTAACTCCCTTTCATCCCCTCACACCTCCCTAGGCAGATTATTGGAAGCCCATATAGCAGTTATCCCGAAAGATGGGAAAGATGCCACACAAGTCTCTAATTATAGGCCGATCTCCCTGCTTAACGTGGACATAAAAATCTACGCTAAGATGCTAGCAAATAGGTTACTCCCTATGATCCCGAGTCTCATATCATCTGACCAGGTGGGCTTTGTCCCAGGCAGGGAAGCTAGGGATAATACTATACGCACTTTAAATATTCAGCATTGGCTGGCTTCATCGGAGACCCGGGGATTCCTCCTTTCCCTTGACGCTGAGAAGGCGTTTGACAGGGTGGCATGGGATTACATGCGGGCGGTTTTGGAAGGCATAGGCCTCCAGCCACGTATGCTTGCTCACATCACTGCCCTCTATACTGACCCCTCCGCGAGGGTGAGGGCGAATGGCCTCCTGTCGGACGCCTTCTCAATAAGAAATGGTACCCGTCAAGGCTGCCCGTTATCTCCCCTGATCTTTGTTTTGACTCTAGAGCCCCTCCTAAACAGACTAAGGGCCAACACGGATGTCAAGGGAATCTCCATTGCCCATAGAGAATTTAAAGTATCGGCCTATGCTGACGATATCTTATTATCCTTACAATCCCCTCAGATATCGTTACCCAACCTTTTGAAAGACATAAACCATTTCGGCGAGTTATCAAATCTAAAGATCAATTACTCCAAATCGCATGCCTTAAATGTATCCCTCACCCATCAAGAAGTCATGCATTGTCAGGAATCCTTTCCCTTTCATTGGCAGAAGACAGCTTTTACCTATTTGGGTATCCAGGTCACTAAGAACATAACGGATCTTTATAGCCACAATTTCCTTCATGCCCTCTCTAAGCTCCAGGCAAATTTGAAGGATTGGGCCAACCTCAACGTTTCTTGGTTTGGGCGCTCGGCCCTCATCAAGATGGTCGTCCTCCCCAGCCTACTATATTTAATGCAGACGATTCCGATATATTTACCCCCCTCATTCTTTGCGGCATATAAAAAAGTCTGCACTAGATTCATATGGAAGAATAACGCCCCACGAATTAAATACTCACGGTTGACATGTTCCAAAGCAACAGGGGGCATTGGTTTACCGGATCTTTATAAGTATTATCTGGCCTGCCACCTAACTAGAGTGGTGGACTGGAAACTTCACAAAATAAGCAAAGCATGGGTGATGCTGGAAAACTCTCTCACGCAAACTCCGATTGCCACATTACCTTGGCTATCACCTCGATCCTGGCCCCTGACCCTCAAGACACACCCGCTCATTGCACCCTCCCTATCGGCCTTCAGGAAAGCAGTCGCTCTCTTTAACCTATCCTCACAACCGGGCCCGCTAACCTCTCTGAGAGGCAACCCTGAGTTCCCTCCAGGAGACTCAAACACATTCCTCCACAAGGAATGGCCACACGAGGAGGTTTTGGCGTGTCATTTCTTTCATAAGGGCCGTAGACGATCCTATGAGGAGCTCACCTCTGACTCACGTACTAACACTTTTCCTTTCTGGTCTTTCAGACAGCTGTCTCACTTTCTTACCTCTACAGATGCGAAGGTCACGTGGGATAGACAATTTACACCATTTGAAGCACTTTGCTCACGTAATACACCACAACGACACCTTGTGTCATACATTTACGCCCTATTGCAGAACGCCCCTGATACCCCCGCAGTGCAGAATGTGCGTGCTTCTTGGGAAAGGGACATGCAAATCACACTTGGGGACGATGACTGGGAATCCATTCTTACTCTGGCGCATAAAGGCTCGATGAACGTTGCAATCCAAGAAAATGGTTACAAAATTATCACGAAATGGTATAGAACCCCATCTCGTTTACATAAATTCTCACCTTCTATTCCAAATACATGTTGGAGGTGTACTGAAGGGGTAGGATCCATGATCCACATTTGGTGGGAGTGTACCTTGCTCCAGCCTTTTTGGAGGGAGGTCAATTCCATCATTACACGGGTCACCACTTTCACTCTAGATTACACTCCTGCTCAATACCTCCTACACCATACTTCCCTACCCAAACGAAATTACCAAAAATCATTGGCCATGCATATGGTTAACGCAGCCAGACTCTGCGTTCCTGCACACTGGCGGTCAAAGAATATCCCGACCATTCGAGAATGGTTAATCAGAGTCGCTAAGATAGAGGAGATGGAGGAATTGATACATATAGCTCATGATCGCTTACAGAAGTTTAGTCTGACCTGGTCCTGTTGGACACATTTTAAGACCACGGATTACTATAAATCCTTCTTCTAGAACGCTGTCCTAAAGTATTTGAAGCATACACAATCTTCATTGCAATCTTTCCTGTGTTTTGAAATGGGGCGGGGACCCGGGACGAGGAGCGGCCCCCACCTCATCTCCCATCTCCCGCTTCTCAATCCTCCCTACTACCTTTTACTTGCTATTCTTGACTGCTACCCTTTACCTACCCTTCTTTCCCCTTTCCCCCCCTTTTTTTTTTGTTTGTCTCTCCCGATTGTGAAGTAACCTACCAAATGATAGCCTGGAGCCTTACTAGAGGCTCCCAACACCTATACGATCATTGCAATTTCCGTTTTCAGAAGTTCTACCATGACCCCGGATAGGCCTGCTGATATTGGCCTACGGTGGGTCCTTGCGTTCTTACGCTGGTTTACTTGCTCTCTGTCGGCTACCGGTCATTGCTCTGTTTTAATGTTGGTTATTCTTGAAATGTTCATGAGCTTGTATGTCTTGTATGTACATGTACCCTTATTTTTCTCTCAATAAAATCTTTTATGGGAAAAAAAAAAAAAAAAAATCATCAGAGATGAGGAGGTGCTACAACAGGACCAGCAAATGATTAAGGCAAATGTTGTACCCGCACAGGTGCTAGTCAATCCAGTGATGACCCCTGAAAGAGACTCAGAGGTAGACATTTTAAAAGCTCAAATGTCCAAGGTGTTAAAGATGTTGACCTCTCTGATGGCAAAAGACACAGAGGGTCCCAAGAGAGAAATACCAAGGAAGGAATTATTCCCAATTGCCTCAGCACCCACATCTTTACAAGAATGGGGAGATATAGTCTGCTTTAACTGTGGAGGAATTGGCCATATTGCAGCTACATGTTCCAGTCCCAAGAAGAAGAAGCCAGACAACCGCAAGCCGGCGGGAAACTCCAGAGGGCCCCGGTGAAGGAGTCAACCAGGTGCCCATCACTCTTAGTGAGCTCCAAGCTGAATTTGAAGCAGAAGAAAAGGAGATAAAACACCTCAGAGGAAACGCAACATTCCTCAACAGAGATACACCCCCGAAAAAGGGGGCAAGACCCCTCAGAAGGGACACAGCACTCCCCAAAGGGGGCGCACACCTAAGCAGAATAATAATATCCCTCAGCGGGTCCCTACACCCATTGAAAGGAGGGAAATCAATGCATACCAGGCTCAAGAAAGATTAAAGTCCAAAGGGAATTGGATGAGAGAGTCCGAAAGGAAAGGGTCAGAAGAAGGCGACCCCTGCCAGGTCATATCCGGAGAAGCTGGTAGGCCCATCTCCTATAGTGCCCATTCAAGTGGAGGGAGTCTACACCAGAGCCATCTTGGATACTGGGGCACAAGTGACCCTGTTATACCGAGATTTCTACGATAAGCACTTGAGTCACCTGCCCATCCAGAAGATAGAGGGACTAGAGATATGTGGGATTGGAACCCAGAATTTCCCCTACGATGGCTATTTGCCTGTCAAGATGATCTTTGACCCATCTGTGGCTGGAAAAGCCAAAGTGTTTGACACCCTGGCGGTTGTGTGCCCTCGGCCGCCAGGAGCCAACAAGAGTTCCCTTATAATAGGGATGAACACGGACCTGGTCCGAAGACTTCTGACCCCTCTAGTGAAAGAGAAGGGGTCAGCGGCCACCAAGATCCACCCCATGCTGAAGACGGCTTACCAACGGCTGGTCCTAGAGCAGAAGACCCCTGGAGAGGGGATAGGGAAGGTGTGGAGACTCGGAAGAGAAGGGATAGTGTTGCAGCCCGGCGAAGTAACCTGTCTCAGAGCCACTGTGAAGCTTACTTGGGAGCAGCCTGGGCCCTTTGTCATGTTGGAGTCTGACCCAAGGGAAGAATCCCCCGGTCTGGAAGTGATACCAGAAGTGATTCCGCTGAGGGCCCTGAAGAAGGCTCATTGTAGAGTTCCAGTGAGTGTTAGGAACAATACAGATGGTCCCATGGAAATCCCAGCCAGGATGCTGCTGGGTCAGGTGAGCCCTGCTGCCCCTGTCAACTTGTCAGAAGTAAAGGGGGCGGGCGAAGGAGGAGATGCTTGAGAGAAGCTATCCATGGAAAACCTGAATCTGCCCAGGGCTTGGAAGGAGAGAGCCAAGGCCCAGTTGACCAGATGGGACAAGATCTTCTCCAAAGATGAGTTCGATGTGGGGTGTGCAATGAGTGCCACCCATCGAATCCGCCTGCAAGAAGATAAGCCCTTCAGAGAGAGGGTCAGGCGGGTCCCACTGGCGGATCTGGAGGATCTAAGGGAGCAACTTGCAGAACTCAAAAGGACTGGTGTGATACGGGAGTCTAGAAGCCCCTATGCCTCCCCGATAGTGGTGGTCAGGAAGAAGAATGGATCGTTGAGGCTCTGTATTGACTACAGGACTCTTAACAGGAGAACCATACCTGACCAGTACACCACTCCGAGGATAGAGGATGCCCTACAGAGCTTGTCTGGAGCCAAGTGGTTCAGCGTTATGGATCTCAAGAGTGGGAACTATCAGATCCCTATGCACTCAGAAGACAAGGAGAAGACAGCTTTCATAACCCCAGTGGGATTCTTTGAATTCGACCGGATGCCCCAAGGTCTGTCTGGAGCCCCAGCTACTTTCCAACGTCTCATGGAGAAGACTGTAGGAGACATGAACCTTATTGAAGTCCTTGTATACCTGGGCGATGTTATTGTCTTTGGAAGAACACTGGAGGAACACGAGGAGAGGCTGGAAAAAGTCTTGAGGAGACTCAGTGAGGAGGGACTCAAACTTTCGCCTGAGAAGTGTCGGTTCTACCAGTCTTCTGTGAACTACCTGGGGCACATAGTGTCTGAAGAAGGGGTGGCCACAGACCCTGAGAAATTGGAGGCAGTTACCTCCTGGCCATGACCCACCACAGTAACAGAACTCAGATCCTTCTTAGGGTTCTGCTCCTATTACAGGAGGTTTGTGGAAGGATTCGCCCGAATTGCTAGACCATTGAATGAACTGCTCAAGACTGAGGGAGAATAGGACGACTCAGGGCCCAGGAAGCCGGGAGAGTCAGTCAAAGATCAGTGGAACCAGAAATGTGATGAGCTACACGTAGATGCTAGTCATGACGGTCTGGGAGAAGTACTTTATCAAGAGCACGAAGGGCAACTACGGCCTGTTGCCTACGTGAGCAGGAGCCTGACCCCCTCTGAGAAAAACTACCCCACTCACAAGCTGGAGTTCCTGGCCCTTAAGTGGGCGGTAGTAGACAAGCTCAAAGACTACCTGTATGGGGCAGAGTTCACTGTGAAGACCGACAACAACCCCCTGACCTATCTATTCACTACAGCAAAGCTGGACGCCACTGGACACAGGTGGCTGGCCGCATTGTCTGGATTCAATTTCAGCCTAAAGTACAGGCCAGGGATTGGGAATCGAGATGCAGACGCTCTGTCCAGAAGATCTCATGGTCCTACCCATGACATGGAAGACTGGACTCAAGTGGCACCAGACGGGGTGCGGGCCCTATGTCAGGGGGCTGAATTGCAAGCTAGAGGGGGCTCAAGGGCGGAAGAGATAGGAGTTACCATGGTAGGAGTCCCCAAACAATACTGTGGAGTAACTCAACTGGAGGAAGACCATCTGCCAAAACTGTCCAAAAAGGAGCTAAGATGTGACCAATTAGAAGATCCAATGGGGAAATTGGATCCTGATTCTCCAGGGCTTCCAGAACCAAACAGACTTCTGAGTCACTCCTCAAAGGAAGCTCGCCTGTTGAGGAAAGAGTGGGACAGGTTACAGGTGCATCAGGGAGTGGTCTACCGAAGGGGCCCCTCTGATGACCTGGAAGATAAATGGCAATTGTTTCTTCCAGAAAAACATAGAGAGACTGTTCTGATGGCCCTACATGACAATCATGGCCACTTAGGGGCAGAAAGGACCTTTCAACTTGTCAGAAGTCGGTTCTATTGGCCCTGTATGAGGGCAGAAATAGAAGAGTACTGCCATTCGTGTGCACGCTGCATTCAGAGGAAGACTTTACCCCATCAAGCTGCCCCAATGGGCCATGTACAGAGTCAAGGCCCAATGGATCTGGTATGCATTGATTTCCTTTGCCTCAAGCCCGATCTGAGTGGACTAGGGAATGTTCTGGTGATAACCGATCATTTCACCCGGTATGCCCAAGCTTTCCCAACCAAAGACCAGAAGGCTTCCACAGTAGCCAAGGTACTTTGGAGAAGTACTTTGTCCATTATGGGCTGCCCCAGCGACTTCATTCAGATCAAGGAAGGGACTTTGAGAGTCGACTGATCCAGAAACTCCTGGATTCGTTGGGAATCAAGAAGACTCGAACTACACCTTACCACCCACAGGGGGATGCTCAGCCGGAGAGGTTTAACCGAACCTTGCTCAACATGTTGGGGACTCTGGAAAGTGAGAAGAAACAACATTGGAGCAAACACATAGCAGCCATAGTCCATGCTTACAACTGCACCACCAGTGATGCTACAGGCTACTCCCCATATCGACTCATGTTTGGGAGAGAAGCGAGACTACCTGTAGACTTGGCTTTTGGTACCTCTTTAGACCATTCCTCAGCCACATCCCACAAAGGATATGTGGACAGGCACAGACACAGCCTGAAAGTAGCCTATGAACAAGCTCAGGCGGCCTCAGATCAAAGGGGAGCTCGAAACAAGAGAAACTTCGACTTGAAGGTCCGGGTACAAGACCTACAGCCCGGGGACCGAGTACTGCTACGCAATCTGAGGGTCCCTGGAAAACACAAACTTGCAGACAGATGGAGATCTGAACCCTATGTCATCTGTAGGAAATTGCCGGGCCTACCTGTCTACAAGTTGAAGCCAGAAGGAAAGGTAGGCCCACTGAAGACGTGGCATCGAAACCACCTGCTCCCACTTGCTGAAGCGGTCAGGAAACCTCCAGTGAGAGACTCTCCTGAACCAGTTTCTATTCTGGATACCCCCAGGCAAAACACCCGGTCCCAGACCTCTCGGACTGAAGATATAAAAGCTTCTGAACTCAGTGGAGATGAGGAGGGGGAGCTTGACTGGCTGTGGCCTTCCCAAAATCAAGGGACTTCTGCTATAGATCTTCCAACTACTGAAGACACTATAGATACCCAACTGAATGCAGAAGTCGTTGAATTTATCCTGTATAGTCCTTCATTTGATTACTGGGAAGATGCCCGTGATGTTTACCTTGAACCGGTTCCTAGAGACTTTATGTATTCCTCGGCTCCTGGAGCAGATGTTACAGAGCCTGCCGTGTTGCCTGAGCCTGTTACAGAAGAAGAGCCTGTGGCGCCAGAGCCAGAAACCCCAAGGGAACAAAGGGCCCGTAGAGTCATAAGGCCTCCCAGAAAGTTGACCTACCCACAAATGGGTAAGAGCTCAGAAGATTCTGTGATCACTGCTAGGAGGAGTTGAGAGAATCCGGACCCCTCCACTGTACATTTGGTAGAGGGCAACCCCCACTCACTCTCTGGCACAGTTGGGCAGGTCACTCAGGATAGTATGACCTGTGGCAAAGGGAATCCAACCCCTCGGTTTTGGTGGGAATTCCCTATGCCAACCTCTTATGCAATGTTGTCTGGGGTTGTACGCAGTGTATGCTAAAGTTTCTTTGGGGACCAACGAATTTAAGTGGGGGGAGTGTGTAGCAGGGTCCCCTTTAAGACTCTCGGGACTACCTTGCCCAGAACCCCTTTCGGCATGTTTCCACCCCAGAGACTCATGGGAGGGGTTATAAAAGGAGGAGGCGAGGCTGGGCTCGGCCTCTTTTGGGACACGAGACTTCAGTGACTGATCCTCCTGTGTGGATGTGCCGGAGTGCAAGGCCTGAAGCCTGAGGCCTTGCGCAGCACCAAAGAGCCTTCCACCCCACTGCGAGCCTGGGTGACATCTGACTTCGCTTGTCTACAACCTTGGTTAGGTCGAGGACCCGATCGCTGGAGACACTGTGTGTGTGAGGACACAGTCAGTGGAAGTTCCCGGACTGGGATCGCGTCCGGAGGGGTGAGAGGGCGTATGCTCAGACTATATACTGTTGTTGCTAATGTGCCTATAGACTGCCGGGGCTCACAAGTTTATTTCTGATACTCTCACTGGAGATCCATATTAGAGTGGAACTTAGAGTTCATGAAGTAATGTGTTTAGTTCATCGCAACCTTTCCATTGGATTACAAATATTGTTCTGTTAATGTGCACCACCTTTAAAGAATTGCCGGTGAAGAAAGCATCATCCCCTATAGACTGAGTTGTAGATATCTGAGCCAGGCCTGGCCAGCTAGTTAGTCCATGTAGTTACTGCGTCACAGGGTGCCTAGTTAACGGTCGCTCATGCGGCGCACCTTTACTGTTCATCTTAAATGCATAGTGTGTTATTGCTGCAGGGCTCTGCAATTTATTATCTGTGAACCGTTACCACTGTTAAATTTTCTTACCAACAACTCAAAGTAAATTTTGATACCCTTTTCATTATTGTCTTGGTGTCTGGGTTTACTACAGTATATGAAAATATTTATTGCTGCCAATACTAACTGTGCCAGTAGGGGGTCGAGTACATTGCTGGGGGTTGACGGAGCTGTTTTCAGGGCCCAAACTAAGCTTGCAGCCTTCTTAGTTGAAGGTATCGCTACACATATGATAGGTTAAAGAGAGGAGGTTATGGATCAAAAGGCGTCCCATAAAAATTGGTCGGGTAGTGTATTTAAACTTCTCCCTTTTTTTTTTTTTTCGGGGGGTTGGTTTTTTTTTTGGTTTTTTTTGTTTTTTAGAATCATATTTTGGATAATGAGTGCAACGTAAGGAGGATTTGAATCTATGTGGTATGCTGGGGGGGGGGAGGGGTGGTTGGGTGGGAGATTAGGGGGAGGGGGAAGGGGAGTGAGGGGACGAAGGGGGTATAAGAGGTAGATAGGAGGTAATGTGGGAGACAGGCTCCTTGGTATTGGATTTGATGGCCGCTCATCCTCATCCCCGATGGGCGCATATAAAGCACGTAGGAGGTATACACTGACACACATACACATATGAATACACTTTTATTCACATACATTCACTCACACTTCTATATAGAGACATATATATATATGTATATACAGGAGTTGCTGGTATAGATAAACATAGTGGGGAAATAGGGCCCCTGCTTTTTTCCTTTCTTTCTTTTTTTTTTTGATTGTTTGTATTTCTTGGCCCCCCCCCTTTTTTTTTTCCTTAGACATAAAGTAGGGTCATATACACAAACATACACAAATATACACTATAAACACTAAAACACTAATATTTTCTTTTTTTTTTTTCAATTCACAAATTAGTTGGGTAAGTAATGTTCATATAGTCACTGGGAATTAATTTAGATATGTACAAGGGGGACCCCGCCGGAGGGGGAGAGGATGGGCGGGTTAAGAGGGGGGACAGAGGAGGTATGTGTTTATTGGAAACAATATGCAGTCACCTCAAGAAATAGTACAGAGGAGGCCCTCTCTTTCTTTTTTTTTTTTTCTTTAAAAATTTTCTATTGTGTGGGGAAATGGCCAGAGTAGGTGGCAATACTTAATATAGGTGATATCTGCAATCTATTGAGGGATAATATGGAAAGTATTGTTTTTTATGATATCTCCTGTATTATACTTTTTTTTTTTCTTTTATGTATAATGTGTTTCTTTTTTTTTTTTTTTTGAGTATATGAAGAGCTAAAAATATACGGTGATATAAATAGATTTTATACCTTATATCTTATACCTTATATTTTATACCTTGCAAATGATAATGGTTAAGAAGTGACGATAACAATTTGAGTAGGAAAAATGAGAGAGAGGGGAGGGTGAAGATAGTAGAGAGAGGTAGAGGGTAGGAGTACTAGAATTGAGGTCTGTTGAAATAGAGGTATAGAGAGGGAGTTTGGGTAACCAGGGGGTATAGGTATGGGGGAGTTTATTATATATATATATATTTTATTTTTTTCTCTTCTCTTTTTTTTTTGGAGAAGGCAAATATTCCTGGTAGAAAAAGGAATATAAGAATGATTGTAGTATGGATAAGGAAGGGGGGGAGGGGACGGGGGAGGGAGGAATACCATACCACAGTAAACTCTTGATTTCCCGTTTTTTTTTCTTCTCCTCCTTGGAGGACGAAGGGAGTCAATAAGAGGAGGAACATAAGAGTGAGAATAAAGGGTCGGACTGGGCAACTGTTTAATGGATAATCATTAGTTAGGTGGTATAAGCGGGCATCATATAGGAATAGGAGGTGCGGATGGGGGGGTGTCGGGGACCCCTTGCTCGGGGGCATGCGCAACTAATTCCCCCCTAGTAGGTTAACACTCATTTAGGGTAGGAGTGTTTAAAGCAAATTGCTTTGTATATCGCTGGGGAGGAAGGGCAGGGGCGCTTTTCTTCCCAGTTGATATTAGACTAGGGAAGGGGGGGGGTTTATTTTTGTATCTAATTTTTTTTTTTTTGGTCTCCTACTCTCACTCACTGGGTGTCCCCCAGCCTGCCGCCGTTGTTATTTTCTGCTTCTGGGTATAGCTTTGATCGATAAAGAAAGGAAAAGGGGAAAAAAAAGAAAGAGGAAAGGAGAGGAAAGAGGAAGGGAAGAAAAGAGAAGGAAGGGGGGAAAGGAAAAAAAATAAATAAAAAATGGATGCACTGTCGATAATGTCGATCAATGCAAAAGGGTTAAATACTCCAGAAAAGAGACAGATACTTTTACGGGAGCTGAAGCGGGCGGGGAGTGAGATAGCTTTTATTCAAGAGACACACTTCAGAGAGGGAGGTCTCCCCTTTCTTAGAAATAGAGGTTATCCAATTGAATATCATGCGACTAATCTGGTGGCAAAGAAGGGGGGGTATCTATTTTGATTTCGAACAAGATCCCATGGTCATGCACAGACTCCCTGGTGGATGTCGGGGGACAATATTTGGCCCTGAAAGGGACGATTGGGAGGTCAGTGGTAACGCTGGCCTCGTTCTATGCTCCCAATACACAACAGGACATATTTTTTGGGAAATTTCTGGATAAATTGGGGGCATTTCAGGAAGGGCATCTGATTTTGGGGGGGCGACTTGAATATCCCCTTGGTGCCTAGCGTGGATACCTCTTCCGGGACTTCGGCAGTAGCGGTGGGCAACCGGAAATGGATATTGCGATTGATACAGAAAGGGAGACTAGTAGATGTATGGCGATTGACACACTCAGGAGAGAGAGACTATTCCTTCTATTCCATCCCCCATAAGATATACTCCCGTATAGATTATTTTTTCATTCCACATAATCAGTTACATGCAGTTAAAGAAGCTGAGATAGGGAAAATCACCTGGTCAGATCATGCGCCAATTACCTTGAAATACAACCTTGCAGATTTCCAGCTTCCTGGGTCGGCGACCTGGAGGCTGAACGAAAGTCTTCTGCAGGATGCTGCAGTATTGGAAGATGTACACAGAGAAGCAAGGTGGTATTTCCAGATTAATGACACGCCTGATTGTGAGCCAGGGGTGATCTGGGAGGCACATAAGGCAGTGATAAGGGGAGTCTTAATAAAACATGGAGCAAGGATTAAGAGGGAAGCAAAGTTGACTGCGCTCCTGGCAGAGATCGCACGGTTAGAACATCTACACAAACGGAGTCCCTCTCCAGACCTGGAAAGACTCCTGCTGGCGGTGCGTAGACAGATTACAGAGTTACTTTTGTACAAAGCAAAGAGGGCAATACAGACAGGCAGGAGACAGAATTACGAATTTGGGAACAAATGTGGGAAGCAAATGGCTAGCTCCTTGAGGGAGCAACAACCAAAGACTTATGTACCAATGATTAGAGGGGCGGGAGGGGAAACACTTAGGCTACCTAGAGAGATAGCTCAGTGGTTTGGAAATTTCTACACATATTTGTACAATCTGCAATTAAATTTTCAAAACCAAACTACAATGCAAGTGTATATAGCAACCTCAGGCATTCCAAGTTTAACACCAGCAATAAGTCAGGAATTGGAGAGGCCCATTACTTTAGAAGAAATTCAAGAGGCAGTGAAAAGGGGGAAGAGAGGTAAAGCTCCAGGTCCGGATGGCTTTACAATTCAATATTACAAACTTCTTCTCCCTATCGTAGGACCATTCCTGCTAAAAATGTTTAATGGGTTAGGAGACAAAAGTTCCTTTCATGCAGAATCCCATAAAGCGTTGATAACGGTAATAGCAAAGGAAGGTAAGGACCCATCCCAATGTGGGAGCTACAGGCCGATATCGTTACTGAATACGGACTTGAAACTCTTTTCTAAAATCCTGGCAATGCGACTCGAGCAGCACATGCCCTGCCTGGTCCATAGAGATCAGGTAGGGTTTGTGCAAACGCGAGAAGCCCGGGATAATACGATCAAGACCCTGAACTTGATCCATTTGGTAGGCACATCCCGAACCCCATGTGTCTTCCTGGGAACAGATGCGGAAAAGGCTTTCGATCGCATTAATTGCCAATTTATGCTCTTGGTATTGAGACACATGGGGTTCGGGAATAAGATGCTGCAATGGATTTCAAGCAATTATACTCAGCCTACGGCCCAGGTTAAAGTGAATGGAGTACTGTCTCCACTCTTTAAGTTATCTAACGGGACAGGACAAGGGTGCCCGTTATCACCCCTTTTATTTGCCCTGTCAGTAGAGCCATTATTGAGTAGGATTCGACTGAACCCAGACATTAAGGGGGTGTCTGTGGGAGGTAAAGAGCATAAGATATCGGCATACGTGGATGATATGATGTTTAATTTGACTAATCCGATGGTTTCCCTCCCTAACTTGCTCCAAGAACTGGAGGCATATGGAGACTTATCAAACTTTAAGATCAATTATGTAAAATCTGAAGCAATGGGAATTGCGATCCCTAAGGAAGAACTGAATACCCTAAAAGCTAACTATAAATTTAAATGGACAGATCAAGCATTGACGTATTTAGGGACCTCCATCCCGGCGGATCTTTCACAAATATATAAGCTTAATTTTTTACCACTATTGGCTAGAGTACGGATCCTTCTGGATGGATGGCAGAAAGGGTTTCATTCGTGGTTTGGGAGGTGCAATATCGTGAAAATGAACATCTTGCCAAAATTCTTGTACCTCTTCCAGACGCTCCCTATTGCGATACCTAAACAGTTTTTTAAACAGACACAGTCTCTGCTTGGAAGATTCATATGGGCAAATAAACACCCAAGAATTAGGGGATCCTTGATGTCGTTACCTAAACGATATGGAGGTGTGTCAATGCCAGATATATATAAATATTACCAGGCGGCCTTATTGAGCCGCCTGATTGACTGGAGTCGACATAATGAGGGGAAAATCTGGCCAGAGCTAGAACAAGCTCAGTGTAGTGGATTACTTCAGCGAGTGGCATGGTGTTATAAGGACCTCCCAGTGGGGTATGAAGACGCAACCCTTGATAGGCCCGACACTTTGGATGGGATATGGGCTATTTGTGAAGGGGAAATTATCAACATTAGATTCACCCCTTTTCCCCATTTTGGGGAATCCACAGTTCGGACCGGGACTGAAAAAGGGACCCTTTAGTAAACTGGTTGAACAGGGGTTGTTTCAAGTATCTCATTTTCTGAGGGCGGGTGTTTGGCCTACGATTCAGGAGATGATAACGGGACAAAGATCATATCAATTGGACTTTTGGAGGGCAATGCAATTAAGACATTTCCTTGATATCCTGAGCTTACCGAGTAAATATGAACGAAAGTTAACAAAGTTTGAGGAGTACTGTAATGGAAGTGGTATACTGCGGCATACTCTCTCTAAAATTAGTGAATTGCTGAATACCCTGGGTGAAGAGTTTCAGTTGCCATTCTTTAGGAGGTGGGAGAGGGAGTTAGATAGGGAGTTTTCGGAAGAACAAAAGAATAGGATAATACGCAACATGTTTGAATCCTCAGTTTGTATAAAAATGCAGGAGATAAACTTTAAGATTCTTTCACAATTATATCGTACCCCGGCCGTATTAAGTAGATGTTATCCAGATATATCAGATAAGTGCTGGCGGTGCGGGGAAAATGAAGGGACGTTAATACACATTTTCTGGGCCTGTCCCAGAATACAGAGTTTCTGGAAAGAGGTTCGAGAAATCGCCCAAAAGTTTAGAGAGGAGGAGCTGCCGTAGGATCTGACTTTTTTCCTGTTACAAGACTCGGATACTGCAGTGAAACAGTACAGGAGATCGATCCTCTGTCACCTCCTGAATGTGGCAAGAGCCTGTATTCCAGAAATGTGGAAGCAGACCCAGCCAGCCACCCTCAGTAGGGATGTGGCTTAAGCGAGTAGAAGACCTGAATAGGCTGGAGGACTTGGTCTGGACCTCCCGGCAGAAACGGGGAGTTTACCTTGAAACATGGTCAGAATGGAATCTTTTTAAATACTCAGAAGAGGGGAAAACACTAATAGACCAGAACTGAACGGATGCTTTCAGGGGGCTGGGGGGACGCAGAGGAGAGAGTGGGAGTTTTAGGGGTCTGGGTTTTTTTTTTTTAAGTTGAAGTGAAGAGAGTGGCAATAAGATAGAGGAACAAATGGAGCAGAAATCCCCCGGCCAGCCTGAGGACAAAGTAGGACCTTGGGGGGGGGGGGGTGAGAGGCCCAATGGCGGGGACACGAATGACTTAATAGGTTTGGGAGTAATATGAGTAAGTCCCAGGTGAGAGGTTAGGACCTAACACACATAGAGTGGTGGATATTGTATATTAGGATGTATGATATATTTAGGAGTAGATAAATGTCCGTCAGTGATATAAGAAGTATATTGAATGTACCTTATGATATCTGTTGTGGCTTTCTGTTTATTTCAAAACAAAACAATAAAAAAGTTAAAAATGAAAAAAAAAAAAAAAGAGATAAACCACGGCCCATTTCCTCCAATGTGTAGAGGTGAAGGCCAGAACTATCGGGCTTTGTGTGTATGTCCCAGGGTCAAATCCTTCACTGAATGACCCCCCCCCCCCTTTGCTTCCAGTAACTGAAGTCCACACACTGAAAACGGTCCAACTCGTATTTATTCTTCTCAATAAATAGTCATTCAGCACAGACAGGTTGGGACCCAACAAACAGTTCAGTATTTGTAGAGAGTAGGTCGAGGCACAATCCTTTTAGATAGAGCTAACCACTGTGGTGTCACCAATGGCGAATAGTCACTGTCACTGACTATATTGAACAGAACATGGATTACCTTCGCTAACGTAGCCCCTATCAGGGGAAGGACATCCGTCCAAGACAGTTACCGGAGGCCTCTCCATCACCAGCAATGCTGCGCTGGACTCTCCGGAGAAGTTCCGCTCACCGGCCTCCTCGTCTCAGACACGGGCACCCAAGGAGTTAGGGCCCCCTCGCGGAACTCAGTCGAAGGTACTGAGCTCCAGGCCTCCGCCATAGTACCTCACCCCCAGGCTAAAGGTGTCTGAGATGGGCTCCATCTCCCGCTCCGGCCAGGTCGAGGGCACCTGTGCCCGGAACTCCAGAATGCCAGCACCCAGGCTGAGGGTGCCTGGGTGCGGCAACGTCCTCAGACTCCGAACTCTCAACTCTGAACCCTGTGGTAAGGGCGTCCGCCCGTTTTATCTCCTCTCCCTTTGCGTCACAGCGGGTTCCCCACCCCGCTGTACCAGCACCAGGAAAGAACAAAAAGGCACAGTCTTGCGGTGTGGGTTCAACCCCGTCCCAGGGTGACAGCGCCACCTGTAGGCCACACGAAACCTCACACCCCCAGAGTCCTCCAGACTGTAAATAGTTCCCAATTCCCTAGAAATCAGGGTGCACTGGATCATACTACCACTGTTGCACTCCCCCTATATATTAGAACCCCGCTACACTCTCCCCCTGGTGATTTGACACTGGTCCCCAGTGTCTGGTGCAAACCCATGTCTCCCAAGGAGTGGTAACATAAGTTTGACCCAGAGACAAACATTCACATAAAACTAAACTCAACAATTTAACCAAGAACTGTTCCAGGACCTAAATGGGAATGGGAAACAAAAAATATAAAACAATAAATTTGGCATAAAAAAAATACTTTCAATGATTTCACACATTTACATCTCTCCCCTAGCTATCTAAGGACCACCCCATTCTCAGCAGTCTTGATAGATGAAATCTCCTGCAGAGGGGAAAAACAAAGAAACACACATCCTAACATAATGTATGTGTTTTCTTGGAAGGAATGGGTCTATCCGTAAAGAAACCCATTCGCTCCAATAAGTATAGTGCAGAGTGTGAAGCAAACAATCGTTGCGCAACACCGCCACCTGGTGGCAATGCTGCGGTAAAGGCACTTGTCAGATCCAGATGAACTTCTGCTTCTCTGTGCTGTGACCCTATACTAGCTAAGCCCCAAAGTCACTGATTTCTTTATGGGAGGAGAAGGAGGGAGAACAAAACAACAACAACTCCCATTTCTCCAAAGAGTAAAACATCCCAAAAAAAAAAGTTAGAGCACAGTCTCTGTAATTTAGCAATAAAAGAAATGGAAAGGAGTCTCTTTCTCCTATAAAGAGAACTTTGGATCCGGCAAGAACAAAGGCTTTAAGTGCTGGTCAAAAGCCTCCACATTGTACTCAATGTTCCCTCCATCCTTCCGACAAATTACCACTTTGTCCGCATGGATGTGCCTTCCCAACATCCACTCCGCCTTACAGTCCTTGAATTTTCTGGTGACCGTAGGTGAGCATGAGAGGTATCGGCGTGCATGAGGTACTTTCAGCTTTGTCCAGACGAAATCATTGTACCACCGCTGCCGAAAAACTTCCACCTCGTAGAGCAACTCTCGGGGTAGATATGGGTATTCCCACCCATATTCTCGGGCAATCTTTCTGGCAAAATTGACGCTGCAGCCTAGCCAGAGATGGCATTGTGGCACGGTCCCTTACTCCAGGTAGAACAATGGACTCCGGATGGCGAGGCACACTCACCACCTCTGTAGATTTGGGCCTAGGAGCCTGCAGTGATGCACGTTGCACTCCCGCAACAGGAGCAGGCGAAACAGCCGCTGGCTCAAGAAGTGGGATCACAGACAGGGAGCCAGATTCCTCCCTAGGCTCCGAGGCCTCCACCCGGGGTGTACTATCCCCAATGGATATAGGTGGGTCCCTTAAGACACGGGATGAGGGTAACGGCATCTTGTCCTATCCCTTCTTGTGGAAGATCTCATCTATCTCCCCATCATCACCGGCATCAGATAGCGACTCTAGGTCGGAGGTGTCATAACACTCTGCAGGCAAGTAATTCCCGATAGATACGGAATCACTCCCCTTTGCGACCCCCACCGACTGTGGGCTGCCAACACCTCCAACCACACACACAGTCCCGACCCCTGGCTCACCTGGACCTTCAGAAGAACAGGGATGTCCAGGGCTCTTCCTTCCGGATCCATCCAGGCCAGGCAAGCGACGGGGCGAAGCTCTTCCGCGACCACAGGATGCCATCACCAGGCCAACTTTCCTCTTCGGCGGTGGGAGCAGGGAGCTTGTGGTGACCGAGGCAGCATCCTCGGATTTCTCTCTCTTTGTCTCCGCTTGGGCTGTCACTTCGCCCTGGTCAGCGCGCGCAGGAAATGCATAGGCATCGATCTCTCCCTGCGGAGTGGCTCCACCTCAGAGGAATTCCTTGCAGACCTCACATCGCCCGAACGGCTTCAAATGAACCACCAGTCCCGAACAGCCGGGACAGATCACACCGAGGGCCTCTATGTCTCTGCAGGTATACAGAGCCAAACGTCCTCGGGGCCTTAGCCTTATTCCTGTGTCCGTGATCATGGCAGCAAAAGAAGTCATCTCCGTGATGGAAGAAGCAGAAATCCACGGGGTACTTGAAGTCATCCTGACTGTTTGCTGCTCCAATGCGCACTGACCCCTTCGCGCCGGAATCTCCACGTGTGTCCTTCCACATGGCCAGACTCCTCCCATACTCTGCATTTGTCCGCAGGCTTTTCCTTCTCCCCGCCCACGAACTGCGCAGCTATGGTTTGCCTCGTGGCGCGTTGGCCAACATGGCCAACCTACTCGGAACTCCTCCGGACAGCAGAGTTCAAATTCAGACATAACACACATCCCGGACACGATGCCCCCACGTGTAGCGGCCTCACCCCTCTCACCCCTTCTCATTCACGGCTTGTATGTCTTGGCTAGGGGTTAGTACTCGGGGGAGGGATGAGATACACCACAGCCCATGTCCTCCAATGTGTAGAGGTGAAGGCCAGAACTATCGTGCTTTGTGTTTATGTCCCAGGGTCAAATCCTTCACTGAATGACCCCCCCTTTGCTTCCAGTAACTGAAGTCCACACACTGAAAACGGTCCAACTCGTATTTATTCTTCTCAATAAATAGTCATTCAGCACAGACAGGTTGGGACCCAACAAACAGTTCAGTATTTGTAGAGAGTAGGTCGAGGCACAATCCTTTTAGATAGAGCTAACCACTGTGGTGTCACCAATGGCGAATAGTCACTGGATTACCTTCACTAACATAGCCCCTATCAGGGGAAGGAAATCCGTCCAAGACAGTTACCGGAAGCCTCTCCGTCACCAGCAATTCTGCGCTGGACTCTCCGGAGAAGGTCCGCTCACCGGTGTCCTCGTCTCAGACACGGGCACCCAAGGAGTTAGGGCCCCCTCGGATTCCTCCACCCTTTGCGGAACTCAGTCGAAGGTACTGAGCTCCAGGCCTCCGCCATAGTACCTCACCCCAGGCTAAAGGTGCCTGAGATGGACTCCATCTCCCGCTCAGGCCAGGATGAGGGCACCTGGGCCCGGAACTCCAGAACGCCAGCACCCAGGCTGAGGGTGCCTAGGTGCGGCCACGTCCTCAGACTCCGAACTCTCAACTCTGAACCCTGTGGTAAGGGCGTCCGCCCGTTTTATCTCCTCTCCCTTTGCGTCACAGCGGGTTCCCCACCCCGCTGTGCCAGCGCCAGGAAAGGACAAAAAGGCACAGTCTTGCAGTGTGGGTTCAACCCTGTCCCAGGGCGACAGTGCCACCTGTAGGCCACCCCCAGAGTCCTCCAGACTGTAAATAGTTCCCAATTCCCTAGAAATCAGGGTGCACTGGATCATACTACCACTCATGCACTCCCCCTATATTTTAGAACCCCGCTACATAACATATAAAGTAACTGTTGCGTTATGAGCAGGCACTGAGCGAGACTCAAAGTCTCATTCAATCCGCTGCAAAGCAGAGTTCCAACAAGTATCTCGATATGGTCACATATAAAGATAATGAGTGAGTTCAAGTATTGAAAACATATATCTATACATGCTTATATGGTGACTCGAGACAAGAAGGAACTCCAACCTGTAGTGTATTTAGGTTTTGTGCTGCCCTAGGCCTGACTAAACTGAATGAATGAATTTCCTTAATTTGCATAGATTTCCTCTCACTTCTTGTTTGGCTATTATGGGGCAGGAAGTGGAGGGAAATCTCTGCAATGGGACAGGGATTGGTAGCGACCTCACCCGCTTTCTCCCTTCTTCTTTCTCGGCTGGCTGATTCGTCTAGGGGAACCAGGGAGAAGGGTGAGGTGCACCACCAGCTCGCACCTTGTATATGTGTAGAGGTTTGAGCTAAAATCTTTACCTTCGGGTCTGTGTCCCGGTCCGGAGCTTCCACTTCTCCGCTTGCAGGTGGATAGATGAATGTAGAACACTTTGCTACCAGAAAAGTAAGCCCACACCTGGTGACAGTACAACTTCTATTTTTATTTCCGCAGAGATAAATATGCCTCTTTGCAAGCAGACAGGTTGATACAAGCACAACTTGGTGGGGAGAGGGTTCAGGCAAAATCCTTTTGGATTCGAGAAGTTGTTAGGAGTTCACAACAACTTTTGGCGCACGGTCGCTGCCACGACCGTGAGGTTGGTCCCTGCCACAGACCGGGTGAACGATGAGGTCCCTGCCACAGACCTTTGGATAGGTCTCTGCCACCGACCTGATTGTAGTTGGGTCTCTGCAAAGACCATAGAATGTGGACTACATTCTAATGACTGCCCCTGTTAGGGAGATGATCCATCCGGACGGTTCCCAGAGGCCTGCACTGTCACCAGCCAATGCTGCGCTGGATCTTCAGGCCAGGTCACCTCCCTGGTTCCCCTCGGCCAAGACCCGGGTCCCCTCACTCGGTGGGCCCCTAGGTATCTTCTCCCATGCGGGACCCAGTCAAAGGTACTGGGCCCCAGGCCTTTGCTAGTACCTCACCCCAGGCTTAAGGTGACTGGGATGGAACTTGAACTTCCCCGCGCCCAGGCCGAGGGCACCCAGGCGCAGACGAACAGGACAGCAGCCCCCAGGCTGAAGGTGCCTGGGGCTCGGACCCCGTGTGCAAGATGTCTGCCCCCTTTATACCCTCTCCCAGCAGGCACAACAGGTTCCCTGCCCCGCTGTGCTACTGCCGCGAGAGGACACAAAGGGCACGGCCCTACAATGATGGTTCAACCCCAGCCCAAGGCGACAGCGCCACCCAGGGGCCGCAGGGAACTGAACACCATTATTATCTTCCACAAACCAAAATGGCCATAAATCCCTAATAATTAGTGCATCTGGGCCATGCTACCGCCCAGACACTCCCCCTAAATGTTGACACCCGCTACAGATGATAAAAAATAAACTGACAGGGGTTATAACCCTCCCTTACTCTATCCAAAATGAAAAAAAGTGTTGCCTCTAGTTCTACTTTAAGCACAAATTTCTGATAATTTGATGGAGAGTAGGGATGAGCTACAACATCGGCTGTTCGATCGTTCGACGAAGATTGAACGTTGTGCTCCGTTCACGCCAAATTTGAGTGGCGTGTCACGGCCCATAATTCACTGCGGCATCGCAGTGCATTGCTGGCTGATGATTGGACAAGCATGCACTATGACCCACATGCTTGGCCAATCACAGCGCCGTCTGTACAGAGAGCCGTAATTGGCCAAAGCCAGGGTGGCTTTGGCCAATCATGGCTCAGAGGAGTAGGTAAACGCCCCACACTATATAAGGACGCCTGGAAGTCGGCCTTGTGTAGTGTGTTGGCGTTTGTGAAAGAGAGAGTTACAGAGAGAGATACAGTTTCATTTATATTGAGTTAGATAGAGCAGGCAGGCGAGTCAGTAAGCTGCTGTTACAGTGAGTAGAGGATATATATGCATCCTAGGTGTTGTGTATATATATTTATACACTGTATTGAGTTTAGCTAGATCCAGGGCCGATCCTAGGGTCACATGCGCCTGGGTGCAGAAATATTTCTGGCGCCCCTACAAGGTAGGGTGACCACATTTCCAAACTGCCATTCAGGGACAATTTTGCCAAGGACCGGGGGGGGGGGGGGGGTTGTGTTGAATGTAGTTTCAGGGTTGATGGGATTTCGGTGGCAAGCGATTTGTCGCGTGAATGCCTGGTTTTAGCACTTATATCATCCCAATACCATGCTTGGAATGTATTTCTATTATTACAATGTAATAATAGACCCCCTTCCCTCAGTATAGACCCCCCTCCCTCAGTACGGACCCCCCTCTACTAACTATAGACCCCCTTCCCTCAGTATAGACCCCCTCCCTCAGTACGGACCCCCCTCTACTAACTATAGATCCCCTTCCCTCAGTATAGACCCCCCTCCCTCAGTACGGACCCCCTCTACTAACTATAGACCCCCTTAATTCAGTCCGGCCCCCTCTCCACTAAGTATAGACCCCCTCCCTCAGTACGGACCCCCTCTCCACTAAGTATAGACTCCCTCCCTCAGTACGGACCCCCTTTCCACTAAGTATAGACCCCCTCCCTCAGTACGGATCCTCCCTCCACTAAGTATATACCCCCTCAGTAAAGGACCGCCCCACCAAGTATAGACTCCCCACCCTCAGTACAGACTTCCCCCCTCAGTAAAGACCCCCCCACAAAATACAGACCCCTTCTCCATCAGTATAGACCCCCCTAACTATAGACCCCCTCCCTCAGTATAGACCTCCTTCAGTACTGACTCCCCTCCCTCATTATAGACCCCGCCCCACTAAGTACAGATCCCCCCACAGTACAGACCCCCCTCTCAGTACAGACCTCCCCACAGTACAGCTTAGAACAGACCTCAGATCAAAGCCAGGAATGCACAGCGGTGTCCCTCTGCCATCTCCTGTATACTGCCGAGGAGGCGGAGGCGGTATCAGGCTGCTCTGTGGTATGAGGCAGGGAGAGACATCCAGGCAGATCCGTGGAGATCGTAACCCAGACTGCAGACAGCCTCGTCCGGCTGCTCCGACATGGTGGACCGTGGAGAGCATTAGGCGCGGAGGAGGATAAACTTAACAAACTCCTCCTCCGCTTTGCATACTGGGCAGTCGCGGCTGTGAGGTCACTGGCCAGATTCTTAGGTGGAGCTGGACTGGAGGCAGAGCGAGCGCCAGCGCTACCGCGGGGATTGATCGCTCTGTCAATTCCATTCCGGGACACTGTATTGTCCCGGAATGAAGGTGCCCGGGACAGAACTGCCAATTGTGGGAATGTCCCGGGCAATCCGGGACACGTGGGCACCCTACTACAAGGGCGTGGTCACCTTACTAACTCCTTTAGTAACTCCTTTACAAATGTTTCTATGGCAAGGACTCAAACACAGAGATGCTCCCCTAAGGAGTCATCATTACCCTGGGATCCTCCCACAATCTCTTAACAATAAACAAAATACAGGAAGAGAAGCAGAGTACTCTAATTGGACCTGGAGGGGGGTCTCTCTAATGGACACAGAGAGGGCCTCTGTTAGAGAGTCTGTTTAGAAAGAGCCCCCAGACATAATACAGGAGATGGTCAGAGACTGCAGACATAATACAGGAGATGGTCAGAGACTGCAGACATAATACAGGAGATGGTCAGAGACTGCAGACATACTTTTTTTTTTTATATCTTTTTTTTAATTAATTTTTCAACAACATATCATACACTTTACAATACAAAAAACCCATATACAGTCTCAACAATTCCCCAAAAAGGAGAGAAGAAGAAGAAAAAAAATAATAAAAAAAATAAAAAGGAGGGGAGAGTGAGAAGAGGGAAATATAGGGGGGAAGGAGGAAATGTCCTCCTAAGTGTTTTATGATTTAATTATATATTAGATCTCTGATGTTAGTGTCCTTTTAAGAGAGAATCCATAGTGTAAAGTGACAAAAAGTGATTCCAAAAATTTCTTCAAAACTAGATAAGGAAGGAAAAACCCCCAACCAATATTAAAATCCACCAATGGACTATATGAGTGACTGTAAAATAAGTTTATCTGGGACTGTGTAAGTAAAGTGACAAAACATGTATATAGGGGTAAAATGTAACCAGGTCAAGTGCCCCCACCAATATATGAGGGAAGAAAGAAAAGAAAAAAAAAAGGGGGAGGGGGAAGGGAAAAGGGAGGGGGAGGGAGGAAAAAAAATAAAAATAAAAAAGGGGGTGAAAGCTTGTGTAAGGGGGTGGGAAGCAGGGGAGTAAAGTCCCCTCCTTCTCCCCCCAGTATCTTGTGTAGTGAAGTTCTAGTGTTAATACCCTAGTTATCCTTTAACCACTTGACCACTGGGCACTTAAACCCCCTTAATAACCAGACCAATTTTCAGCTTTCGGTGCTCTCACATTTTGAATGACAATTACTCAGTCATACAACACTGTACCCATATGAATTTTTTGTCCTTTTTTTCACACAAATAGAGCTTTCTTTTGGTGGTATTTAATCACTGTTGGGTTTTTTATTTTTTGCGCTATAAGAGAAAAAAGACTGAAAATTTTGTAAAAAAATGATTTTTTTTTCGTTTCGGTTATAAAATTTTGCAAATTACTATTTTTTCTTCATAAATTTTGGCCAAAATTTTGGCCAAAATTTTTCTTCATAAATTTTGGCCAAAATTTTGGCCAAAATTTATACTGCTACATATCTTTGGTAAAAATAAGTACAAATTGGTGCATATTATTTGGTCTTTGTGAAAGTTATAGAGTCCACAAGCTATGGTGCCAATATCTGAAAATTGATCACACCTGAAGTACTGACGGCCTATCTCAATTCTTGAGACCCTAGCATGCCAGAAAAGTACAAATACCCCCCAAATGACCCCTTTTTGGAAAGAAGACATTCCAAGGTATTCAGAAAGAGGCATTGTGAGTTTTTTGAAGTTGTCATTTTTTCCCACAATTCTTTGCAAAATCAAGATTTTTTTTTTCTCTTTTTTTTTTTTCACAAAATTGTCATATTAGCAGGTTATTTCTCACACACAGCATATGCATTCCACAAATTACACCCCAAAACACATTCTGCTATTACTCCCGAGTATGGCGATACCACATGTGTGAGACTTTTACACAGCGTGGCCACATACAGAGGCCCAACATGCAGGGAGCACCTTCAGGCGTTCTGGAGCACCCAGGCCAATTCTGACATTTCTCTCCTACATGTAAAAATCATCATTTGTTTGCTAGAAAATTACATAGAACCCCAAAACATTATATATGTTTTTTTAGCAAAGACCTTAGAGAATATAATGGTGGTTGTTGCAACTTTTTATCTCGCACGATATTTGCGCAGCAATTTTTTTTACGCGTTTTTTACGGAAAAAAAATGTTTTGTGCTTAAAAAAAAAAAACACAGTAAAGTTAGCCCAATGTTTTTGCATAATGTGAAAGATGAAGTTACGCCGAGTAAATAGATACCTAACATGTCGCCCTTAAAAATTGCGCACACTCGTGGAATGGCGCCAAACTTCGCTACTTAAAAAATCCCCATAGGCGACGCTTTAAATATTTTTACTGGTTACAAATTGGTGCATATTATTTGGTCTTTGTGAAAGTTATAGAGTCCACAAGCTATGGTGCCAATATCTGAAAATTGATCACACCTGAAGTACTGACGGCCTATCTCAATTCTTGAGACCCTAGCATGCCAGAAAAGTACAAATACCCCCCAAATGACCCCTTTTTGGAAAGAAGACATTCCAAGGTATTCAGAAAGAGGCATTGTGAGTTTTTTGAAGTTGTCATTTTTTCCCACAATTCTTTGCAAAATCAAGATTTTTTTTTTCTCTTTTTTTTTTTTTCACAAAATTGTCATATTAGCAGGTTATTTCTCACACACAGCATATGCATTCCACAAATTACACCACAAAACACATTCTGCTATTACTCCCGAGTATGGCGATACCACATGTGTGAGACTTTTACACAGCGTGGCCACATACAGAGGCCCAACATGCAGGGAGCACCTTCAGGCGTTCTGGAGCACCCAGGCCAATTCTGACATTTCTCTCCTACATGTAAAAATCATCATTTGTTTGCTAGAAAATTACATAGAACCCCAAAACATTATATATGTTTTTTTAGCAAAGACCTTAGAGAATATAATGGTGGTTGTTGCAACTTTTTATCTCGCACGATATTTGCGCAGCAATTTTTTTTACGCGTTTTTTACGGAAAAAAAATGTTTTGTGCTTAAAAAAAAAAAACACAGTAAAGTTAGCCCAATGTTTTTGCATAATGTGAAAGATGAAGTTACGCCGAGTAAATAGATACCTAACATGTCGCCCTTAAAAATTGCGCACACTCGTGGAATGGCGCCAAACTTCGCTACTTAAAAAATCCCCATAGGCGACGCTTTAAATATTTTTACTGGTTACATGTTTTGAGTTACAGAGGAGGTCTAGGGCCAAAATGATTGCTCTCGCTCTAACGTTCGCAGAGATACCTCACATGTGTGGTTTGAAAACCGTTTTCATATGTGGGCGGGACTTACGTATGCGTTCGCTTCTGTATGCAAGCTCACGGGGACAGGGGCGCTTTAAAAAAAAAAAAAACATTTTTATTCTTCATTTTACTTTATTTATTTTAGTTTGACATGTTTTTCCGCCCCAAACATTTTTTTGATCACTTTTATACCTATTACAAGGAACGTAAACATCCCTTGTAATAGGAATATGGCATGACAGGTCCTCTTTACAGTGAGATATGGGGTCAATAAGACCCCACATCTCACCTCTAGGCTGGGAAGCCTGAAAAAAAAAAAAAAAAAAACAACAATCCTGGCTTTGATCGTAGCGGTGAGTCGGTAGAAGCACCGGAGGGCGGCGGGGGGTAAGGGGACATCCCCTCTCGCCTCCCGTAAGAATGATCAAGCGGCGGAACAGCCGCTATGATTGTTGTTATGGTGTAGGGAATCGCCGGCTGAAAAAGCTAATATCTGAATGATGCCTGTAGCTGCTCCCATCATTCAGATATCCCCGCACAAAGTCAAGGATGTCATATGACGGCCGGAGGGCGGGAAGTGGTTATTGCAGAGTATTGCCGGGCATTGCAGAGTATTGCCGGGCATTGCGGAGTATTGCAGGGCATTGCGGAGTATTGCGGACTATGGCAGGGTATTGCGGTGTATGGCAGGGTATTGCACGGGGTATTGCACAGGGTATTGTGGAGGGTATTGCAGAGTATTGTGGAGAGTATTGTGGAGGGTATTGCAGAGTATTGTGGAGGGTTTTGCAGAGTATTGTGGAGGGTATTGCAGAGTATTGTGGAGGGTATTGCAGAGTATTGTGGAGGGTATTGCAGAGTATTGTGCAGGGTATTGCAGAGTATTGTGCAGGGTATTGCAGAGTATTTTGCAGAGTATTGCGCAGGGTATTGCAGAGTATTGCACAGGGTATTGCAGAGTATTGCGCAGGGTATTGCAGAGTATTGCGCAGGGTATTGCAGAGTATTGCGCAGGGTATTGCAGAGTATTGCACCAGAGTATTGCAGAGTATTGCACCAGGGTATTGCAGAGTATTTTGCAGGGTATTGCGCAGGGTATTGCAGAGTATTGCGCAGGGTATTGCAGAGTATTTTGCAGGGTATTGCAGAGTATTGCACCAGGGTATTGCAGAGTATTGCACCAGGGTATTGCAGAGTATTGCACCAGGGTATTGCAGAGTATTGCACCAGGGTATTGGCAGGGTATTTTGCAGAGTATTGGCAGGGTATTTTGCAGAGTATTGGCAGGGTATAGCACAGGGATGGCTGAGCAGGGATGGATGGATGGCTGGATCTGTGACTGCAATTGTCACAGATCCAGCCCACAGCGCTGCTGCCTTGATCTGCTCCCTCCCCTCTCCTCTCACACTGTACCGATCGGTACAGAGAGGGGAGGGAGGAACCGGCGTCATCAAATGACGCCGGTCTGTTTACAAGTGATTGCTCCGTCATTTGACAGAGCGATCACGTGGTAAACGGCCGCTATCAGCGGCGATTTACCGCGATTCGTGATCCGCCGGGTCCTCTGGACCCGGCGGTCACGGAGTTTCCCGTGTGCGCGCCCCAGGGGGCGCGCGGGAGCGCGATTCTGGGAGGACGTTATATAACGTCCTCCCAGAGTTAAGCAACCACCTTGTCGACGTTATTTGTCGGCAGGTGGTTGTTAAGTGGTTAAAAAAAGAAAAAAAGTGATTCCCAGGATTACTTCTAACTAAAATCCTAGTGTTAAAATCTATTGGACTATTTAAAGAACTGAGAAATTATTCTGCAGTTGGCTATATTAAGAAAGATAAGTGACCCAACTTGTATGTGAAAGGGGAAAAAAAAAAAAAAAAAGGGGGGGGAGGGGGCCGGCATGCAAAGTATCCAATAATATATATGTCTCAATATATTTTAGACTGTTTAAGGAATATGTCCAGCCACAGCCCCTAGGGTTCAACCTAAAGGTATAATTAACTTATTCAGTATTTATAGATTACATCTCAATGAGATTGTGCCAGTGTCTCTCTGTAGATTATAGTGTCCTTAAACTCCATCCATGGAGTCCAAGTTAAAATATGTCGTTGAAAAGTGTCCTTGTTTCGATGGGTAATTTCTTCCATAAGATGAACCTCTGATATTTTTTGAAACCACTTTTTCACGGATGGAGTCTCAGGCTGGCCCCAAAGGGTAGGTATAAGTGCTTTAGCCGTATTGAGCAGATGTGGGACTAAAGAGCACTTATATTTTCTAACAGATTCCTTAGTAGCATGGAAAAGAATGGTCCATGCATCTATAGGAAGATTAATACTGGATATTAATTGAATGATACGAATAATGTTAGACCAATAAGGGCGGATAATTGGACATGACCACCATATATGAGCATGAGTTGCTCTGTTCCCACAGTTCCTCCAACAAAGTGGGGAATTAGTGGGAAACATCCGATGAAGCTTTGAAGGGGTGTAATGCCATCTAGTTAACAATTTGTAATTGACTTCGGCCATCTTTGATGCAATTGAAGAGATATGAGTCAGCTGCAGTACCTTATCCTTTTGGCTGTCTGGGATGTTGGATTCCAGATCTGCCTCCCACTTAGTAAAGAAGGGAGGATAAATGTCTCCTTGGATCTTAATGAGTGATTTATAAAATACCGAGATACTATGTTCAGGTAGCTCCGTTAAATTAAAGATTTCCTCAATACTGTTTAAATCCTGTATCCCTTTAAGCGGCTGAGGTAAAGTTCTAAGAAAGCCCTGCAACTGACTATATCTCCATATGTCTAGAAACCTAATCGGCTTAAGGCCAAGAATTTCCCCAAGAGGCTTAATAGTATTTGTTCCAAGAACCTGATGTAATAAGAGAGGTCCTTCTGATGACCATGTCTTATATCCCGGATCTAATAAGCCAGGTAAAAAATAATCGTGGTCTAAGAGTGGTAACAAAGGAGAAGCATATGACCATGAGATCTTCCTATGTAAGGCATCCCATACATCAAGAGTGGAAGTAGTCAATATAGAGGTACCTGGAGCAAGATGCCTATGTATACGTGGTAGCCAGGGTACAATTGCTAAATCTGTGCTACTAAGAGCATATTCTAGGCTCACCCAAAGTTTGGAATTATAGGCATATTTCCACTCAGCAATTCTAGATAGAATAACAGCATTATAATACATCTTAAAATTTGGAAGGGCCAGTCCCCCATCATCTTTGGAGCGAAACAACACTTCCTTGGATACTCTGGGGTGGCTGTTCTTCCAAATAAAGCGGGAGACCATGTTCTGTAACAGGGAAAAAAGCCTATAGGTACACCCAATGGGATCCTTTGAAAAAAGAAAAGAACTCTAGGCAGGATGTTCATTTTAACTATGCTTATTTTACCCAGCCATGAGTGTGTCAGCATCTTCCATTTTTGTAGGTCTTTTCTAATATTATTCAATAAAGGGATGTAATTGTATTTAAATAAGGACTGAGTATGAGGCGTAAGATTCACTCCTAAATATTTCATGCTTCGTTGAACCCATCTAAAAGGGAAGAGGGGTTTTAAACTTTCCACCTCCCTACCAGGTAGGTTGATGTTTAATATTTCGGACTTAGAAAGATTAATTTTAAAATTAGAAAGTGTCTGAAATGTAGAAAAAGATGTCATTAAGTAAGGAAGCGAAATACGGGGCTGCTGAATAAAAAATAAAATATCGTCCGCATATGCCGCATATTTGTGGGTTTTATTACCTACTTGAATCCCGTGTATATTTGTATTTTGTCTTATAGTTGCCAGAAAGGGTTCAAGGGTAAGAGCAAATAAGAGAGGGGAGAGGGGGCACCCCTGTCTAGTCCCGTTAAATAATTGAAATGACTCACTCAAAGTGCCATTTATGCGAATTTGTGCCATGGGGTTAGCGTAAAGGGAAGCGATACGATGAAACATCTTGGATCCCAACCCAAAATGCCGCAAGGTCATTTTCAGGTAATCCCAGTCCACCCTATCAAACGCTTTTTCTGCATCTGTAGATACCAATAGGGTGGACTGGGACGACCTTTGAACATGTTGTATTAGGGCTATCGCCCGGAGAGAATTATCCTTGGCTTCTCTATGTGGTATAAAGCCTGTTTGATCCATAGAAATCCAACTAGGTATAAGAGGGAGTAGTCTATTAGCCATTACCTTTGAATATAGTTTGATATCGACATTTAATAGGGAAATTGGCCTATAGCTACTACATTGAGTAGAGTCCTTATCTGCTTTAAGAATAACTGAGATATGTGCTGTGAGAGAATCCGGGCGTAATCCCGAAGTCTGTGAAATTGAGTTGGCATAGGCAGTGAGATGGGGCAAAAGAACGTCGCCAAATGTTTTATAATATCGGGTAGTATACCCGTCCGGTCCCGGGGCCTTACCTATCGGTGTAGATTTCAGAGCTGCCTGAAATTCCTCCACCGAAAAGTCAGACTCAAGTTCTCTTAATGATGCCTTTGAAAGTTTAGGCAAGTTCGCTTCCTCCAAGTATGCAAGCATGAGACTACGTCTCTCCTTCACAGTCAGAGACGGGGAGTCGCACCGCACCTTATAAAGATCTGCATAATAGTCCCTGAAAGCTTTAGCAATATGAGGAGTCGCATGGACTAAATTTCCGTTAGATAATTTTATTTTAGGGATAAATGATCTAGTCTGTTTTTCTTTAAGGGATCTTGCTAATTGTCTACTAGGTTTATCCCCCCACTCGTAGAGTTTTTGCGAATAGCGTTGGAATTTCCGAGCTGTGTCTAGATTAAGCAGATTTTTTAGTTCTTCTCTTTTCAACGTAAGAGCTTCTAAATGGGATATGTGTAGAGTACGTTTATGTTGTTTATCAAGTTCGGTTATTTGATGAAGAACCTGCTCTAGTTGTTGACCATGTTCTCTTTTCTTCCTTGCCCCAAGTTCTATAAATCGGCCTCTCATAGTTGCCTTATGCGCTTCCCATACAATAGCAGATTGATGTCTCCGAGGGTTTGTTGTCTCTAAAATACTCTGTAATATATGAAGCAAACGTTGAGACCTCTGTTACATTAGAAAGGAGAGAATCATTAAGTTTCCAATTGTTGGAGCGCTGGATCAAAGTGGGCATGGTCATATTCATCGACACAGGTGCATGATCTGACAGTGTCGCTGTGCCTATATCCGCAGATTTTAATAGTGGGAGGTGATAGTGATCTAAAAAAATATTATCTATTCGGGAATAGGTCTGGTGAGTCTTCGAAAAATGGGAAAAATCTTTTTCTTTTGGATGTGAGATACGCCATACGTCTATCAATTGCCAGTCTATAAGTCTCTTTTTAATAATAGACAAACGCTTAAAAGAGATGTTAGAGTGCCCATGGGATGTGTCCAGAATAGGGTCTAGAGGCATATTTATGTCTCCTGCCAGTATAATTACTCCCTCGGCAAAGTGTGACAAATCGGTGAGAATTTGGGAGAAGAAAGTGGTTTGGTTTTGGTTCGGGCAATAAATGTTTACTAGGGTACATTGGGTAGTGCCCAGGAAGCCCTTTAGAAAGAGAAAGCGACCATGGTCATCCGCTTGCATATCTAAATAACGAAAAGGTACACTACTACTAAAGCCAATGGCCACACCTTTAGCCTTATTTGTATCTGAGAGGCTATAATACCACTGGGGGAAGTATACTGAGTTCAATTTAACCTGTGTAGTATGGGTTAAATGTGTTTCCTGGAGATAAACAATAGAAGAAGCCAATTTCCGCAATTCACAGGTGACCTGATGTCGTTTAGCCGCTACATTTAAACCTCTTACATTATAAGAGGTAACTTTAAGTGTGGTCATTATCACAGTAGAGCGTGTCCCTTAGCCTACCTATTCATGCATGCCAGCCTCGGAAGGGGAGAAAAAAAAAAAAAGGAAAAAAAAAGGGTATATGTTGAGACAGAAAAAACAAAAGAAAAACAACAAAATTACATACACAACAAAAACGTCCATCCGGACACGTATGGGAAACCATAAATTGTCACGCAGATATCTGCGGTGGTCCCTGTGGGGGGGGGGGGAGAGACCGGGCAGCCATCCAAAACTCTTTTAAGAGAGCGGATAGAGAAAATACTTGCAGTCTGCCCGTTCTCCCCGACCCCAGAAGGAAAAAAGGGAAGGGGAACGTGTTGTATAAACAACACATAGGAGCATTATGCTCCACCAGCATTCAGCTATGCGTATAATAGCGAACAAGAAGATACTTTTTGCTCCTCCAATACATAACTAATCCTTAGCACTAGAGCGTTTACCTTTAACAGCTAGATCTCGCTTTCATTAAATATGATAGCTTACAAATATACTTAATCAAAAAGAGAGTGCATATAAACATAATCATCCATAATCATTCTCTACTCATCTGCGTTGTTGTTCAGTGCTTGGCGCTAAAGGACGCCCTTTTTTAATAGGGGATTTTTGCCACTGAGAGTCCTGAATATGTAAATATTTAGGAATCGGATCCTGCCAGCTCGGGAGGTCTATTAATGGAAGATTAAGGACCTTTAAAAATTGTGGAAGCTCCTCTGGGAACCGGAGGGTATGAAAGCGACCATTTCTGTTAGCAATAAGGCACGCCGGAAAACCCCATCTATAGGTAATCCCATTAGAGCGTAGATGTTCCAAGAGTGGTTTAAGAGCTCTGCGGCGGTCCAAGGTTTCCTTGGATAAATCTGAGAAAACATTAAGAGTCGCTCCATCAAAATCGATGTTGGGGATACTCCTCATCTTAGCCATTATGGCGTTCTTATCTGTAAAATAATGTAGGCGACATATTACATCTCTAGGTTGTTCAGTAGCAATGTTTCGTGGCTTAAGGGCCCGATGAACTCGGTCCAGGCGCAGTGGTTCAGTGGGTGCATTTCCCAATACTGAATTAAATATACCAATAATCGACGGCTCCAAATCCTTATCGCCAGTTGCTTCGGGCAAACCTCTAATTCTAAGGTTGTTTCTACGGTTTCTATTCTCGAGATCCTCCAGCTTATATAAAGAGGCACGGTGGGCACAAGCTATCTGTGTAACAGTCTTTTGTAATTCTCTTATAGCTGTTTCATGAGTATCTTGTCTCTTTTCTGTTTCCTCCACCCTATCGAGAATATGCGCCATATCTGTTCTTACCCCCGCTATTTCCTTTTTTATTGATGTTTCAAGTCCCTGGAACATCCCAGCTAACTCTTTTCTAATGCCAGTCAGCAAACACGCCATGTCTGAGCCTATGGGAGATTCAAGCTCTTCCATAAAATCTGAGCTACTAGATGATACGGGCGAGCTTTTACTTTCAAAAATTGCTAGTGAGGCAAGAGACGCATTGCGTCTCGTACATCTAATTTGACTGCTACATGCGTCAGGGCCGTTTCCACTGGCAACCAGGAATCGCTGTATAGAGCTAGCAATAGCTTGATTACTCGCTGTTTCTTTACTATGTTTTTTGGGAATAGTAGAGCGATTTTTTTGGGATGTCTTTATTGGCATAATTGGAGCTTCAAAGCTGCATGCTGAGTGGAGCACTAAACAGTCACATCTGCTTAACAGCACATGTACCGCATAGTATGGGGCATAAAATTATTCAGGTCCTTATCAAACATACGATCTTACTGATTTTTTGTCTCTTTCAAATATGTTTTTTCACTGATTTTATAGAAGCTACTACCAGGTATTATATCATGATTAAAAAAAAAAAAAAAAAATGTATCCAGAGACAACATGCATCTGCAGGTAGTACCAAGTTAGTGATCCAAATATATATCCCCAGAGTATATTTTCTAATAGAAAGTCAT